>ML677380.1:10520710-10610833 GCA_007922305.1 Dermatemys mawii | reverse complement strand
CCCCCTAGTGCACACCCAGCATGGCACTATCGCCCCCTAGTGCACACCCAGCATGGCACTGTCCCCCGGCAGCACACACCCAGCCTGGCACTACCCCCGCCCCTAGTGCACACCCAGCCTGGCACTGTGCCCCATCCCGACCCACACACGGAGCCTGGCATCACCCCCCACCCACCCAGCCCGGCATCGCCCCCGTCCCCCCAGCGAGGCCCCGCCCCCATCCTCCCCAGCGCACACCCAGCCTGACACCGAACACTCCACCTCCCCGGGCCCCTAAGGGTTAAGCCCGACCCTGTCTGTCGCAAAGTGTCGCGCTGTGGGGCAGGCTCCCCTTTCCGGCCGTGGGGGCGCGCCGTTTGCGGCAGTTCGGGCAGGCGCGGGCGGAAGCGGGGCGGCGGGCCGGCCGGAGGGGAGAGGCGCGGACCGGGCATGCGGGCCCCCCGGCGGGGCGGCTGGTAGACCCAGGCCCCGGGCGACGCCGGGCCTCCCCGCCCCCCATGTGGCTGCAGCAGCGGCTGAAGGGCTTCCCGGGGCTGCTCTCCAGCAGCTGGGCCCGGCGCCTGCTGGCCCTGCTCGGCTTCCTGCTCGTCGCCTACTGGTACCTGGGGGGCGCCCGGCTGCGCCTGCCCTGGGGCGCTGGGGAGCCGCGGGGCGGCGAGGCCGGGCTCTGCCTCCAGGCCGAGACGCGGGCCTGGCCGGGGCTGGAGGAGCGCGGCGATGCCCTGCGGCTGCGTCTCCCCGGCGACGGCGCCCCGGAGGGGCACCCGGCCCTAGTGGGCAACGGCTTCCTCCTGCTGGACGTCGCCTCCAACCGGCTCTGGGTGTCCGCCGGGGCCTCCGCGGCCGGGCCGGCCCACGCCACCGACTACCCGCCGCTGGTGCAGCTCAAGGCGGTGAGCGGGCACGCTGAGGCCCGGGCCGCGGCGGTGGTGCTGAGGGACGGGGCGGTGCGGCGGGTCCGGTGCATCCAGAGCGGGCAGGGGCCGGCTGCGGCGCAAACCCCGGCCCGGGACTGCTTGACGGTCCGGGAGGAGCTGCTGGCTCACCGCAGCCGGCCCCATCTCTACCTGCAGCGGATCCACATCACCAACCCCACCGAGAGGGTCACCGCCTTCGAGGCCTCCACCCCTTCCTCCCCCTCCTCTGCCCTGGGCTCCAAGTTCGCCACCAGCCTGGAGAAGGTGGGCGACCGGCAGTTCCTGCTTTCCTCCGGCCGGGTGCTCCTTGCGGGCACCTCCAAGGTGGTGCTGGTGGTGGTGGCCACCAAGAAACTGGTGACCCGGGTGCAGGTGGCCCCCAAGTCTCACTTGCATGAGACACTGCTGTCAGTGGTGTACACCTCTGAGCCCATAGAGACCACCAGCCTGGAGGAGACCTTCAGCAAGCTGAGGGAGTTGGCCAAGAAGGAGATGCTGGAGGTGATGCAGATGGGGGTTGAGGACCTCTTCCAGGAGCACCAACAGACTTGGTCCGATTTGTTTATTTCAGGTAAGGAGTGCTAGGTTCACTTAAAAACCAAAAAGCAAGAGCACTCCATTGCATTAACAGATGAGCCCTACCCACAACATTCTGGTCACTTATGAAGTAGTTCAGCCCACATGAAATTTCATTCTCCCTGTGAGACGGTTAGAGGGACCGTAGGGATGTCTCAGATTGTTAATAACCTAATGCTTTTTGTTCAGAGCACTTCAAAAGTAGCTAAGCATTATTAGATAAAGAAACAAAGGTTAAAGAAAGGACTTAAAGAAGTGGCTTCTGATTTCTAGTTCCTGCTCTGGATCTGCCACTGACTTGCTGTGTAATCTGAGGCAAGTTAGAGGCCAAAACTAAGTAGCCTCTGATCCTGGCTGTCCAGTCTGAGAAACCTTAGGCTAGGTTTTCAGAAGTGCGTAGTACCCGCAACTTTAAGTGAAGTTAACGGGACTGATGGAGGCTGAATATTAAGACACTGTCACCTAATAGGGCTGGAAGAGACCTTGAGAAGTCATCTCATCCAGCCCTGTGTGTGGAGACAGAACCAAGTATACCTAGACCATCCCAGACAGCTGTTTAACTCATTTTTTAAAACTTCCAATGATGGGGATTCCACAGTCTCTCTTGAAAGCTTATCCCAGTACTTAAATACCCTTAAAGAGAGAGAGTTTTTCCTAATATTTAACCTAAATCTTTCTGGCTGCAGATTAAGCCCATTACCTCTGTCCTACCTTAAATGGACATGTGCAAAAGAGAGCAAAAGTGCAAATGCACATGTCCTTTTTATAGCAGGCCTTAACATCTGAAGACTTTTCAAGTCTTCCGCTCCCATTTTCTCCCCTCCCCATCCCCCCAAGACTAAATATACCCATTTTTTTACCTTTCCTCAGAGGTAATCTGTTGTTACAGGCTGGAAATCAATCCTGGCGATCAGTAGGATGAGATTACAAAGTACCTAAATAAATCTGGTAAATTTCAGTTTGTAAACCTTTTCAAAAAGCATGGAAAATCCAACTATATTAATATGCAAGTTAGTCACTGTTACACATACATCCACAGGGTCTCAGAACAGCAGAAGTTCCATTAACTTAACTAGAGAGAATTCAACTGCAGACACTCCTAACCGAGAGCTCCGTGTTTTCTCCAGGAACAATGCAACAGGACTGTACTTGCTTTAGACAGGATAGGATTGGTTAACACTAAGTTACTGTGAGTTATGTGAGTTTACTGGAACTGAAGTAGCCTTGATGTATCTCCATGTGTTATACATGTGCACAGTTCTAGAGAAAGGGCATATGTGTAATTTGCCCATTAAAACTTCCTCTGGGCTGAAACAAGATCTCGATGTAGCAATTTGTTTAAAAATGAGAAAAATGCAACTCTTCCTGTTTTGATTTACAAAAAGCAGGACGTGATCCGGTCCCTAATTTGTTCCATTCACTTCAATGTTTTCAAAACAAGTTAAAATGGAAGGTACCAGAGTAAGAAATGGCTGAGCACTGGCAGCCAAGCGTGAGCTTTCGCACTCGGTTCCTTGTCACCCCCACACGAACATCTGTGTAGCTGCTGGCGCCAGTGTCCAAATCTGAACTTCCTGTTTTCTATTTAAACACTTGTTGACAGACAGGTGTGACATTGAGCGATTTTTTTCTGTATTGCAGGGGTCGAAATGAGAAAGATTACAGATTCCCACACACCATCCAGCAAGACCGTCAATACGACTCTCTACTATGTCCTGTCCTGCATGCCAGCACCTCTGCTGGATCCACTCATTAGTGGGGAGGACAGAGAAAAAATGGAAGCCAACTTAAACTATGCTGACCACTGCTTCAGTGGCCATGCAACCATGCATGCCGAGAACCTGTGGCCCGAGAAACTGTCCGGTGTTCCTCAGATCCTGCAGCTCTCAGACTTGTGGAAGCTGACTCTCCAGAAACGGGGATGCAAGAGCCTGGTGGCAGCTGGGGTCCATGGACTCATGCAGGGGATGGTGCTCAGTTTTGGAGGCCTGCAGTTCACAGAAAACCATCTCCAGTTTCAGGCTGACCCTGACGTGCTTCACAACAGCTATTCCCTGCGTGGGATTCACTATAACAAGGACCTGATTAACCTGGCTGTTCTGCTAGATGCCGAAGGAAAGCCCTTCCTGCACGTGTCCGTGAAGTTCCAGGACAAGCCCGTTAGGCTGTATGCCTGCGAGGCAGGCTGCTTGAATGAGCCTGTGGAGTTGACCTCTGAGCTGCGGGGTCACATCTTCCCTGTCATGGTCACTCAGCCTATCACACCATTACTTTATATATCTACAGACCTGACCCATCTGCAGGACCTGAGACACACGCTACACCTGAAAGCTATCCTGGCCCATGAGGAGCACATGGCCAAGCAGTACCCTGGTTTACCCTTCCTGTTCTGGTTCAGTGTGGCCTCGTTAATCACACTCTTCCACCTGTTTCTGTTCAAACTCATCTACAATGAATACTGTGGGCCAGGAGCCAAGCCACTCTTCAGGAGTAAGGTATAAAGCTGCCACTCTCCACTGCTTTCTTGGGAGCCAAGTCATCAGCCTGGTTTTCTGTCAGCTGTTCCGAGGGAGGTTCTCTCTGGTTGTGAAAGGGTTTTGAGTCTGTCTTGGGGGGTGTGTGTGTGTGTGTGTGTGTGTACGTGTACGCACTTGCACCAGAAAGGTGACTCTTCCTGCAAGACAGTAGGATTAGGTCAGGGAGCTGCAAGAATAGGGCTCACTCAAGCATTAACAAAATAAATCCATTGTTATTCCTTGTAAAAACCTTTGGATGGCTGTCGTTTAAAGCAAACATCCTCTTTCACTGCAGCAACTTGGAGGCTTGTTTGTATTAACACCACAGTTGCAGCAGTGACATCGTACAGCGTTTGTCATGCAATTATAGAGTAGTGGAATGCTAGTGACAAAGCTGCTGTGCTTTTTCCATGGAGTACTCTTATCCCTACCGCACACACTTGCTTGCACACTTCCCTGCCGTGAGTGAATTGTGTAGTATGGAAATTCACACACATGCAAGTTCTTGCCCTAGTACAGATAGTCCAAATGCTTATTTGTTGGGTCTTTGGTGGATAAATATTCTGGACTTGTCACTGCGTGGATCTCACTGAATGTCACCTTTACCAGCCTCAGTTTGGATAAGTGCTAAACCAATATTAGTTCTCCTGCTACTTAGACTAAATATGTAGCCATTGTGAAGACAGGACAGAGTGTTTTTTCCTGACAGCTGGGGATTTGGGCCCCAAGATTTGTTGCACTTCCCAGCTGTATAAGGGCTTTGAGTACTTGGTTTACTAAATTACATTAAGATTAGTGGCCAGGGTGACTTGGCATAGTCAAGGGCAACAGCAGAAGAGATGGAAACTTAGTACAGAACAGAGACTAGGAAACTGATTCTCCTGCTCTTAGTGCCAATTGTTTCTAGTTGCACCTCACTTTCATGGAGGGAAGATGAAAAATTAGATGGACTTGCTGTGTGAGCCAAGAGCATTATTCAAAACCTCCTCTCTTTAGGATCAGTTGTGTGTGTTTATTCATAAACAGTCACCAACTAGAGACATGCTCAGGGGAAACATTCTGACTTCAGATTATCCTGCTTTTCTAACTCAGAAAAGCAAATTCAATGAAGGTTAGCTGAGGCTGGACTAGACACTGGACTTAGTTTAGTGTTCACCAAATCAGAGGGGGTTAGAGGTGGACTTTCAAGGAGACTCTCTCATCTCTCATGTGCAAGTAACTTTTTGGCTCCCTGACTGCTGTTGGGAGGCTGATCCCGAGAGGTGCTGAACACTTGCAGCCCTGTGAGGTCATTGGGAGTTGAAGGTGCTCCAGCAGCACTTGTGGGAAGACTCCAGCTAGACATAGGAAGATGTGATTAAATGTATAGATCATGGAAATTTGCAGACAGTTACATCCTTTCTCCAGGCATTACCCTGAGATCATGATCAAAATAGTAATGCAAAGGGAAAAGTACTCAGGAAGTCATTTATATTGTGGTATGTGCTACTGCATCCTGGAACTCAGAACTGTCTTATGACCCTGATTCACTGCTGTCTGTAGCTCTCTCTGCCTTTGCTACTCGAGGATTGGGGAGATTCACCTTCTGCCTTTTACATAATGGACTGTGTTCCCCATTACAGCTGATGAGCACTGACACTGTCCACTGAATTACTGAGAAACTGCACAGCCATAGGCTTGAAGCTGAGTAAGCATCTGTTTCTTGCAGCGATGCTCTTTGCTTCGCAAGGAGCCGTGCAATGTACAGCAGATTCGCTCTTTCAGAGTCTTGGGCTGGAGTCAGCTACAATGAAGATGGTACAGAGCCTGTTAGGTCTAATGACAGCACAGTGCCACAGAGAGAGATGAAGTGAAATCTGTTGCTGAAATATAATGTTTCTGTAGCTGTAAGCAAGATAACACCTTGTTTTATTAATTGCACAGGAAGATCCCAGTGTCTGAGCAAGTGAACTAACAGTCCTGCTTTCAGCCTCCATTTGCACAAGAAACCTAGTGCCCGACAGTTCTGCGGCTGAGAACAAGGACCTTCTGAAAGCAACAACCTTTTTGTGCCTTGTTAAGAGAGGAATCCGTGACTTGGAAAATTTATGCTTATTCAAGGGTTTACACTAGAAGCTCATGCATCACTGGGGTGTCTTTTTTCTGTGTTTCGTGTTCAGTTCCATAAGATTAATCCTTTTGGAGGGGAATACTTGAAAATATGATTAGTCCTTTGATTCTTTTTAATTTTACAGGAAAATAAAGAATTAGCGTTCCCTTCAGAGTTAATCCCACTAGAAAACTCTTAATTCAGTGTCACTTCTGCTTTCTAGTATGCATTTTAATTTATTGCACTGCGGGGCAGGATGTTAATTTTGCATTCAGATTTGATAACAAACAACACCCACTTAAACTGTGTATATAAGTGCTGGTGTAACAAGTTTAGCTCAGCTTCTGTGATTGTAGAGTGCAAAATAATCAGTTTAATGAAGTGATTTCTGGATTAAATTTGGAAATGCTGACCTGTCAATTTTCTGTTCTTTTCTGAGCATAATATTGAGACTTTGTGCATTGGTATGTTCTGGCTACTGGGGAGGCATCCTACTTCGTAGTGATTTGAAGATTGTTTGGTTTTAAAATACCAAAGCTGTTGTTTTTAAATAAATACCTTTCAGTTTACGTGTGTTATGGTTAACTTTTTCCATGGGTTAAAAAGCAGCACCTTTTGGGAACAGAGTGTAGGCAGCTCTAGTTACAGCCAGAACCAACTATGCTACTGAAGTGGGTTTGGATTTAGGGGGAAAAATAATTAAATAGGAAAAAAATAATGGGAAAAGTAAAATTTTTTACACACAATAGCTAGATGTTGAGAAACTTATTTCCAGGCAGTGATCTTTTTAGAAAGAACTAAAGATGCTATTACTCAGTACTCTAGGAAACAGAATAAAGAAAGTACAATTTCAGCCTTGCCCAGTATAGTTCAATATAGAATGCAGGAAGAAGGAACCAGCTCTTAACACAAACTTCTTTTTCTGTGTTATGCTGTAGGCCAAAAAAGGATCCCTTTAGCCCACCCCTGAAGACTTGTCTCTTAAAACAGTAATATTTATTCTTTTTGTTTTCTATTTTAAGGTTGAGATTTTCAAGCAGTCTATGGGATTTAAACATCTTCCATTCATTTTAAATGTCTAGATACCCTACACTATCTGGGAAATCTTAACCTGTGTTTTAAAGTCAGTGTTTTTAACTGAGCTCTCAGAAGGTATGTTGTAGGGAAATGCCAAACTAATGAGATCTGATCCTGCGGTATTTCTGCCATCCACTAAAACCGTACAGGTTTCAGTATGTGAAACAGGGTCATGTCCACGGTATCAGTTAAAAGTTTCCTCAGTTATCCAGACTTATTCAGTACTTCTGGTGCCATTTAGATGATTGAGGTAGTACTGTGAGAAGAGCTGTTAATTCTCTCTCTCGCACGCACACACACAACTCAGGGCACAGTTTGCAAAACCTCTCAGGTCAATTGTCAGCTAGTGCCAGAAAAGGGAATAAGAGCAGTGTATTTACTAGCTGAAAGCTAACACCACACCAGAGACAAGTGCTTCTGAAAAACCTTTTTCTGTAAGAGGATTTTATCTGATCAATGGTTTAGCTGCTCAGCAGCAGCACCTTGTATCTTATTTCCCCACACAGTATCGAAGAGAACATAATGCTTCTGAATTACGAAGAAAGTAGACTACTTCTTTATTAAAAGATCATGGTCTCTCAATGTTAAGCTCAGTACTTTGTTCTGGAAACGAAGCACTGGGCTGGTAACTGCCAAGGAATTTCTAGTGAGAATAAATGACCTGTCTTCAGAACTGTATCTCCAAGTAATAAAATGAGGTGCTTGCAACACTGGGAAGAAACACATTACCAATTCTGCTAAAGTAGATAGCAGCAACAGACAGAGCATGCTGCTAAGGTTACCCAACACTTTCCATTCTAAGACCCTGTTTTCAATTACTAACAACAACTTTGCCAAACTTTTAGCATTCAGGTTGAAATTTTCCAAGTTCCCTGTTGCCTCAGGCTGATTTTTTGGGGGGAAAACGGTTGAGAATGAGGCTAGGGGAAAATGTTGCTTTGCACATGTTAAAAAAATTCTGGTCAACTCTTTTTTTAAAAAAAAAACAGTTCTAGTGTCCCCCATGCGCTTGAGCAGGGAGTTGAAATTTGGGGAGGGGACAGCCTTTGTGTCAGGGATGTGACTTTTCCTGTCCCTGGGAAAATCCATCCAAATTTGGCCAAGTTATAAGCTGCTGAAAAATTATTTCTCACACACTCAGAATGCTATCCTATTAAGGAGTCTATCTGCCCCGAGCATGCTCTACCTTTGGGCAGAGCAGGACTTTCCCTGCACTCGCAGCTCTGGCTTGTGGCGGACCATGCTGGCTCTTGACACCTGAACTAAGCACAGAGAGACATTCTCCTGTACTCTCCTTGACCCCTCCCTGGCCCAAGCAGCATGATGGAAGAATCTGCCTGATGAGAAGGCAAAGGGGACAAAAGCTGGATTGGGGCAGGGGGAGTAGATTGGGACAGAGACCCTGAGTGTGGAACTGGAGGCTAGTGGGAAGGGACATTGGGAATGGGGTTGGGGACAGGAGAGTGGGAGCCAAGGGGAGGGGGATGACTGGCTGGGTAAGGAGCCGTAGCTGGGGGTGGGATTGAGATTGGATGAGAAGGGAATGGGAACTAGGGTGGGGTGTAGGGGAGAGATAAGGATGACCAATCTGGCAAGGAGGTAGGGAGAACTGGGACTGGCTGGGCAAGCAGACTAGGACAAAAAGCCCAGGGGATGAGGGAAATGAGAACTGGGAGCTACTGGGCATGGGAATGTGGGTGAGGAAAAGGATCAGACCAGGGAGGAGACTGGGAGTTGAGACTGGGTGAGTAAGGGAATGGGTACTGAGAAGGGACTGAGATCAGATGAGGTGGGGAGAGAATCTAAACTACTGGGGAGAGGAGACAGGTCTGATTAGGGATCCTAGGAGAACTGGGACTGTCTGGGGACACAGATTGGATGAGGAACCCGGACAGGGAGATGGTGACTGGTGGGGTGACTAGAGAGACAGATCAGACGAGGTGGTGGTGGAGACTGATAATTTGGAGGGATGGGACTAGGACTTGCTAGGCAAGGACACTAGGCTGAGACATCTGCAGAGTGGAGACTGGGATCAGCTAGGTAAGAAGAATGGGACTGGAAAGAGGAGCCAGAGATGAGGAAGGAGCAGGTTAGAGGAGACAAGGAAGAAAGTGTCTAACATGGGGGAAGTGGGCAGAAGACTCTGTGCCCACTAGAACACACCAGTGCAGAGCCAGGAAAGGAATTACCTATTCCCTCTGCTGTCAGCAAATAGCTGAAATACACTGGCAAAAGTCCCACCCCAGCCCGTGCTGGTCTACATGGAGGCTGAGAGCCTACGATTAGTATTGGTTACTTACGCTGATGAGCCACAGGGATGTCAATATGCTCCATCAACTTTGTTTATTCAGTTTGCCTTTTTTAAAGCCTCCAGAATCACATAGAGCTCTGTTTTAAGGTTGCAAAGGCTAAGGAATGCCAGAATTAAGGTTACCCACGTAACCTTAATGTAGCCCTCTTGTGCATATGCATTACATGACAGTCTTTGATTACATAACTAGGTACTATTTTTTTCACATGAGCCCTGCCTCCTGCACTGCATGGGATGGGCTTGTTCTGAGAATGAATGGACTATTGTTCAGGAGTCATCAAATAAGCAGTGATGTTGGAGCATCTAGTCTGAACCTACTCACACTTATGCAAGTGTTAGACATCATTATTTTACACAGCCTTCTGCTCCCATCAGCAGCTCCCTGCATCCTCGGGGCGGGGCGGGGGTAGGTGTCTTGATGGGGAGATCCAATGTAACATTGCTCCCAAGAAATCTATATTGCCATGGGTGATGGAAAATAAGAACGGAACCACAGGCCTTTCTGCGAGACCCTGAGCCTACTGCAGAGGTCACAGGGAGATCACGACAGTTGTGGGTTAGCTGAGCATAGGGAAACTAACAAGATGATTTGTAGGCAAGCTGAAACTCCATTATCTGGCCCTCCTGAAGGGCATGGGCAGGATTTGGCCTTGAATCTTGTTCTCTCCATCTCAACGAGTTGCACCCTTTTGCCTTGGAAGGTAAGCGATTGAAAAATCAAAGTACAATTTGCGGAAAATCTTCTGAAAAGCAGGTTTCAACACCTACTATTTTAACGTTTTTGCTACCCCAAGAGTGAATGGCCTAATGGGGAGACAGCAAGTGGCAGGCATTAGGACTCTTCATCTAATAACTACCTACAGTGTAAGAAAAAACTTGTTCTTATGCTTCAATAGAATCTGCACACGCACAAGCTCTCTTTGCTCTGTCTTTTCCTGAAGTTCCAGGATGTGTTTTGGGTCTGTGCAGCATCTGGAATGAGAGGATGGGATGAAAAGACTCTAATGAAGATGACACAAGCCTCTAGCAGCCCTCTGTGAATTGAGTCCTTGATCGTCATTGGCCTCAGCTGCAGTCTGGAGCTTTTGGCCTCTCCACCAATGAACATCAAAAGAGTTTCTGGGGCACAATTATTCCAGGGAAGCTACTTCAGCTCAGCTAGACTTGCTCATATGCATATTGATGACTAGACCTGGAAAGAGGTGGGCAAGCTGTCAGTGCTAAGCACAGGAGGGAGAAAACAGAAGGCTTTCAGGGGGTTCGGCATTCAAGAGACCTTGTGACCAATCTGTTCCCTTTGTCTGAAAATGTCCATGCAGTTCTATTTGATTGTAAAACAATGGCTCTGGTGCACCCTTAGGAAACAACCGCACCAGCAACTCTATCAACCACCAATCAGTATATAACGTACAGCACCCGGATAATCTCTACAATGCACACAATTTCTCAAAAGAAAATTTGTGTTAAGGAATCAGATGCCCATTTTTAAGAACTCCTTGGAATCTTATAAAGCACCCCGAGGAAAGTATTGCAGATTACCTTGGCCTTGTCAAGTTCAGTAGGCAGCAGTGGAACCATTAACAGACATATATCGGAGTTGGAGAGTGATTTCAAAGCAGACATACATTTGGTCAAATTCCCTTCTTGGTTATTACAGTGGTGAAACTCTGGAGTAACTCCAGTGGAATCCCAGAGCTATAAATCTGGAGTAATAGATGAATTTGGCATTGATTTAAGTGTACAGAACAAGGCAATTATGAAGGGATACACCTCTCTTCCCCTCCTGGCTTCTGGCAATTAGACGTTTAGCATCACCCTTCAATGGGGCAGCCTCTCTGAACATCTTGGCTAATGGACATTGATGGACCTATCCTCCATAAACTTATCCATAAATTTTTTTGAACCCAGTTACACTTTTGGTCATCACAACATCCCCTGGCATTGAGTTCCACAGGTTAATTGTGTGAGTCATACATGCAAGTAATGCAACACAATAATAATTTTCTGGGTGCTTAATAGGGGGAAAGTGAAAAGTGGGCATGGCTGGTTCCTATTCCTCACCCAGCTCTGTGTATAAAAGGAAATAAACAATTCACACTGGGTTTCACCTTAATCTCAGCCCGTCTACCCACATAATTGTGCCTGATCAAAACAAAACTGAAGGGAATACGGACACCAGAAAGCAAACTGAGGTCAAAGTTCCCAAATGTGGGTACTTGAAGTTAGGCACCAAAATCCATATTTAGGGCCCAATCAAGCAAAAATGTAAGCACCTCACTAACTCGGTGCAGGTGAGTAGTCCTTTGGTGTTCAGTAGAACTACTGACCTGCATAAGGACTTAGACATTTAAATAAGTGGCAGAAGCTGCAGGAATGTGTATAGGTGGTGGCGGGGGAGCAGTTGGCCAAATTTTGAGGACACTGACCATTGGTTCCTCCCTATTGCCAAGAAGGGTTTGTTTGCAACTTCACTGATGCTCCCGGTGGCCCTTACAGCCTCTCCCAAACCTCGGGAAAGTGCACTTGGCTGCGCTCTGTGATGAATGTGATCTCCTGGAACATCTGTGCCATGGGGGTGAAGGGTTGGGAATTGGTGGAGGCACCAAAGGCCTCCATTATAACCCCAAAGCAATGTTTGCTTACAGAAGATGAGTCTCAGGTGCTGACAAGCAGCCGGGCTGAAGGAAGCACTGCTTAACTGCAGCTGAGATAAGAAGAGCAGGGACAAATTAAAACCTGTAGACCCAGGGTAGTCACCTGGGCCTAAGAGAAGCCAACCGAAGTCAAACCATCCAAGTTCTCACCCTCACAATTCCCCTAGGACTGTACTTTAGGCCCCTCCAAGCTATAGAATACCAGACGCTCCATTCACAGTTGCCAATGCCAGGTACTTTTGAGCAGACCCCAGAATATTTTTTTTATTTACTTGTATTTTTTTATTCTTTCCCCTGGAGTCTGAACCTCGCCCAACATGCATGGACTGCCCTGCTGTAGACCCCCTGGGCTCAGGCCTAGTCCGTCCTTGGCGCTTCAGCACCACGGACAGCGGCTCTGGCCTTCCGCCCCGGGCCCCTCCAGCCGCCCCCTGGCTGGAGCAAGGCTGCGCTCAGCCCACGCTCAGGAGTCAGGCCGGACCCCGGAGGCGGCGGATTCACACCGGTGTCGCTGCACTTTAGGGGTCCCTCTCGCCACTGCCCGGGCTTGGCGCTGCGTAAAGACGCCCAGGCAGCCCCTGGGACGAGCCGGCCTGCGGCCGATCCCGCCTGGAGCCTTGTTCCGAAGCAGTGAAGAGCCGGGAGCCTTGGGGAGCCCGCAGGGACACGTGAAACCATCGGCCCTGGCTCATCGCAGCTCCCTTCTCCCGGGGAACCTTTGGCACTGGCTTCCTGGAGCCACCGCGGCCCTTCCAGCTAGAGAGGAGAGCGCGCCAGAGCCCGGAGGTCCCTGCGCTGATCTAAGGGGAGTAAAGGGGCCTTCACGGGTCTAGCTGCTTCGGGAGCGCCTCTCCCGCAGGGCTGCGCCTCCGCTCCGCGCCTCGCACCCTCCCGCGGGGCTGGGAACCCTCCGGGCCTTTCTGGCCGGCAGAGAAGAGCCAGGGAAAGTTCGGGACGCCTCTGCCCCCATCACTCCTGGGCTGTGGATGCCTCTGACCGCCGGTTCCCATGGCGGGGGCAGGCCCCGGAGGCCGCTTCGTCTCCTCCGCTTCCCTGCGGGGGAAACCGACCGAAAGGCAGACTCCGGAGGCAGACGGAGCCCAGAAGGGAAGGATCGCGGAGCAAGGAGGGTCCGGCCTCTGCCAAAGCTGCAGGTGGGTTCGGGAAGGGGGAAGAGACGCCAGGGCTGGTGTGGCGGGCAAGGGAAGAGAAGCCGGGGCTGGGAATCTAGGGGATTACTGGGGGTGTGTGTTGGGGGGGGCTGGAGGGTAGCCCCAGTGATGACAGTCACACTAGGAGGAAAGGGGGGACACCGTCTCGCGGCGGCACACGAGGGGGCTACCCCGAGATACCCGCAGTGCTGCGGTGAGAAGCGGGAGAAATAAATGGATGGTTTTTATTTAAACCCCACAGAATCCCGGGGCACTTTCTAACCCCCCCCCCTCCGGAAATTGGGTTTCCTCACCGATATAGCTCCTTAGTGACTGATTACCCCGAGGCGAGAGCCAGGGACTCCCCACGAAGGGTCGGAGGAGCTCGGGGGTGACACATTGGGTCCCCCGCTCTTTTGCACAGATCTGGATTCGGGGCCCGTTTGCCCTGGGGGTTTAGGACCTGGGGAGTCCCGGTTCGGCTGCGGGGTCGCACCCGGGCCTGGGCATTTGTTGGCGGGGTTTTCTTCAGTTCACGAACGAAGTGCAGCGCTCGACGCAGAAGGTCGCTTTATCCAAACGAGCTAATTCCCGGGAGAAGCCGGGTTCGGGGGGATGAATGTCAAGAACAGAAGAAGGGGGTGAGAAATGGCCGAAACCCGGGGCCCCGATCCTGGTGCAACCGGGCAAGATTCTCCCTGGACTTCACCAGGACCGATCGGCCCAGCTTCCTCCGGGCTGCGAAGGGCTCTGGAAAGCGGGGAAATCTTCCTTTCTTCCAGGCCCCTGGCCGGGATAAGGGAGACCTGGCTTGACTCGATTTGACAGAGTTTATTCGGTACTTTCCCTTCGTGAGCGGCGGGACTTATTCCCCCCGAGATCACACAAGGCTCTGGGTAAATATATAAACCTCAAGCTCCCGGAGCTGAAATATCTTTATCCTGCCCGGTTTTATACGTCTGCTTCAAATACCCTGATCTTTAAATACGCAATAACCCGCAGGCGCTTGTCATCGGAATGATCAACTGGGAATGAATATATATATATATATATATATATATATAAAAACTGGCCTTGAATATATATTATCTGAATACTGAATCATTGGGTAAAACGGCTATTATCAAAATCAGAAGATACTGTCAAGTAAATGTGGCCATAAGATTTGAGGACAGTCCGTGGAAAAATTTAAAAATGCAGTTCTCAATTTCAGGGCAGATTTAAGAGCGAGGTTGCTGGGAAGAATGAACGATCCTGTTAACCGAGGAAAACATCTAGCGACCAGCCCCACGCTAGCCTCTTTGCAATCGCATCTCAACAAAACACAAACCCAGCCTCGCTAGCTTTGTGCGAACTTAAAATCTGCCTGCAGTGCCCCGGGTGTGCCGAAAAGCAGGCAGGAGAAAGTCAAGTCAGGGGGTTATTTTTCCTCCTAATATTTATGGATAGCTTCAAAAGTAGTAAAAGGATTGACTACAAAAGGGGGAAGCAGTTTATATACAAGCGAACATTGGAGGGGAAAAAACCAAAAGTGAGGAATAATTTTGAGTATAAAGCCGCCTGGCTTTGGAATACAGCTGTCTGGATGTATGCTAGGAGGAGGAGTTTTTCTGCCCCCCCCCCCGCCCCCGTTTATATTAGACTGGTAAATGTCAGTAATAAGGAGCATATTTACATGACGATTTTTCAGCCGCAAGGAGAGTTTTTCTTCTTCTTTATAATAACGGAAGCCAGAGACATCAGGAGAAGGGTTTTCCTGCGACCTGCCTGCGCTGAGAAATCCTGGTTTCGTGTATTTTTAACGCTCCTTCTCCTCTAAACCCAATACCCTCCATCCAAGGCAATAGGAAATCGGAGGGAGGTTTGGCATGTGAATTTTCTCAAATCCACATTTACTGCATAAAACAAACCAAGCAAGGGAGGAGCCCTGGACAACCGGTCTCCGCACTGGAACAAATGTGAAACACTCCAGCTCCCCAATCTCTGTATCAAGGGCCAGATCCCGAGCCCATAGGAGTAACTGGCAAAGCTCCCATTGCCAGCTGTGGTGATCAGTTCCCAGGCTGCTTCTCGGTCTGATCAGAGCCATTCAAGTAACAGATTATGAACGACTGATTCCTGGCTCTGTTCCCTATTACTGGTCACTTTGCCATAGAACGAACAGCAGCATAGATGAGAACAGCACAATATTTACAAATACTATTTTTTTAAATAAAAGCACCAAATATTTAGTTCCCTTATTCACCAGCATGAGGACAACAGGGGAACACCCACCCACAGGTCTGCATGTCCTAAAGGTGTCACAAGTGTTAGCACAAATGGTTCTACATCTGAAAATTCACACCAGAAAATTAATTCTCCCCTTTAAGATGTTTCAATCGTCCCTAGCCAGATCCAAAGCCTCTTCTCCTGGACTTCAATGGGACTTGGATCAGGCCTCCAATGAAGGAGCAAAACCAAATACCATGTGACTTAGGTGACCAATCCTAGAATACATGAGGCCAGGACAGTCTCTAGCCATGTGTTCTGTGCAGCACTGAGCAGGCTAAGAGAGCTAAACAATCCCCCCCACCACCAAGTTTCCATTTTAAGCAGCCTTATGGAATAGGGCAGGGTAAAAAATACAAAATATTTTAATAACCTTTGAAACATTCTCACAAAATGCACATCCCCTGATGCTCTACATTTAAAACAGGCAAGTTCTGAAGTGTCTCCAATTCTGCTAGTATATTTCCAGTGAGTGGAAGAATTGTCCCAATGATCCAATTCCTCCTCTTCTCTTTCTTTCTTTCCTAGACGCTTTCCCAGCTCAATCTCTGGAGGTAGCAGAACTGTCCAGAGGATTTTGGCAGCGTGCGTGGTCTCCCTGTTTACCCTTCTAGGAGCCATCTCGCTTGATTTAAGCCGTAGTTTTGAAATGTGGAGAAACACACAGAAAGCCCTTCAAGAATTTTCCTCCTGTGAGAATCTTTTGGCTTTTCGCCTTATAGTTCTCCTCCAAGAAGAAAGACACCTCTGCTCTTGGGACCAGCCGGCTAGGAGGAATGGATCTTGGCATGCTCACCTACTGGAAAAGTTAAACTCTCTCTGCCAAGAGACTGAAGAGACATTATATAGCAAGAACCACCACTGCACAGAAGAGAAAGGATCTGCCTGTGGGATTTACATCACGAAAATGAGACAAAGACTAAACAACACCTGGGACACTGAGCCTGGTGTGGTGTTGTCGGGTGTTATCTCAGAATTGCTAGAGGCTTTTGATAGCCCCAATGAGGACCTGATAACTGTGAGATCCAATCCTGACTGGGCAGATGTGATGTCCCTTAGACTCATCCTTAGAATAAAGGAAGTCATCTTCCAAGCTCATGAGATGCCCAAGGCATCACTGCCACCTAGGAGCTGGCAATCAGCATGGCAGCCAGTCACCACCATTCTGAACTATGCCATCTTCACATCGGAGAATGTGCAGATGTGCTGGATGGAGAACGTGAACCTGTCACGCTCTTTCACTCACTATGGAGGCATTTCTCTTTTCATCCCCTTCCTGGGCTCATCCCCACCAATTCCCAGCAGAGGCCTGGCCCAGGAACTCAGTTATGTACAGAGTTGCTTATTACAGAAAGGGCATGAAAAACTCCATAGGAAATCTAAGGAGATTGTCTCCACAATTAGCCTCAAAATCACACTTCTGGTGATAGCCTGCCTCATCTACCCCATAGTCCTGGTGTCCTTTAAGCAAATGACAGACTGGATCCAGAATTATGCCAGGAGCCTTAAGGAAAGGACAGAAGACTTGAAGAGGGAGAGGCGGCTGGCTGAGGACCTTCTCCACCAGATGTTGCCAAAATCTGTGGCAAAGCAGCTGAGGAAACACAAACACGTTCAGGCAGAAAACTATGACCAGGTAAGTTCATAATGGAGTAATGTGAATAGCAGAGCCCTGGCAGCTCTGGAAAGGTATTGTGGATCTGACTTCATTTAAAAGAGTCTCTACCTGGTTTCCATTCTTGTGCAAGTGATTCTGCTTCTGCTGTTAACTGGGTGGAAACCCTACCATTCAATATATGTTTTAAAAATGGATTTGCAGAATCAGACGGTGCAAAAAGAAAGGCGGTTTTTGAAAAGTCCAGCTCTAACTATCAAAGGCCTTTTTTCTATAAACTGTTTCGTTTGGGCTTAAGGAGCCACTCACTTGGGTTGGCTTCCAGGGTGAAATCCTAAGTCTGAACCGCCTGATTCCAAGATGAAGAGAACCACCATGGCAGAATGAGCCCAGTTCTGCCTTCAATTACATCTCTGTAGCTGCACATCAGTGGGGTTGCCTGGATGGAACTGAAATCAGAATTTGGACCAGAAGTTTTGACAGAAGGACAACAGGGTTGGACTAACTCTGGGTTGCCATTGCACTGAAATCAATAGGGTTACAAGGATATAACCAAGGACCAAGTTTGGCCAGGATCTGCTTTCTCTGTAACATCATATAGCACCATGTGTTCTTTCGCTAATTCTGCACTGATGCGATAGGTTGAGGGCTGGAGCTGGGAGAACACCACAAACGTAATTTGCCTTGGCCATGTCTATAATCATCTCTTAGCCAAACGACACACACGTAGCTAGTTCATTTCATCCTTCTCGGTCATTTCCCCCTACCAGGTTTTGTTGCCCTTCTCTGAGCTCTATCCAGTTTGTCAAAATGAGTTCAAGATCTGCCAGAGTATTTCCCCCACCTCATGCATGTGGCTGCTACATGAAGCCAGCTCGAGGGACATTTGTGCTTTCTGCACTGGCTGTGCTGCAGAGCCCATAACAAAAATCACCCCCCTACACACACAGAAATCCTGTTTACTGGATGCTCCTTTACTTTCAGCAGACACACACAAAAACTGAATATTTGCATTTAATTTCTAGGTGTCATTACCCAAATAATAACCTATAATTAGGTAATTACATATAATTAACCATAGCTGTGCCATCAAAAGCAGCTAAACCAAGGCAGAGGGGGTTTAAAATAAACCATCTGGCATTATAATTGCTACTAACATAAAACCAAAAAAAGCCCTAACCATCAGTTGCAATTTAAGGAACTGATACTGATCAAGTGCTATCACAGGAGAGCCAATTATTTGTCAAGGCCACTAAAACTCATTTTCTTTTTCATGCCAGTTGTGAAGGGTTGTTTTTAAAAGGTCTCTTCCCTTCTCAGTAAATTCTTTGATGAACAAGAATAGGAAAAACAGGCTTTATGTGAAGGGGGAAAATGCCCAGTTATTAGTATTTCCTAATGTGGAAAAAACAATATAGAGATTTTATTTTTGAATCTGCACAGATACTTGAACTCAGCCCTCACCACAATTTGAATCAGGAAACAAAAATAGGCCCCAGATGTGGCAACTGAAACCTTCATACATCTTGTTTTAAAACTTCCTGCTAGTAAAAGTAATTAAGTTGACACAGATGAAGAACCTTGGAAATAAATGGCCCAATCCTGCATCCCTTTTTCAGGCAGGTGGTTCTATTAAAGTCCTTGAAATAAGGACTATGTGGTGCATACACCATGTGCTGGTCCTTCACACAGACGTGCATTTTACTCAGCAAGCAGGACTTTCAGCACTTTTGTGTTCATCATTAGCTTTGGGAAAATTTGGGTCCTGATCCCAGAACCAGCCTTCTGGTAAATCAGCCTTACGACTTCCCGTAGGACTACTGATTGGAGCAGGGATCACAGGTTTGTAGTTTTTAATCAATACAAGACACACAAAGACTTCAAAAGCTCCGCCACCTTCCCTAGCAACCTTAGCTCATGGCACCCATCTCCCTCTGCCAGGTGACTATCTTCTTCTCTGACATCGTGGGGTTCACTAGCATTGCTGCCTCCTGCACCCCCCTGCAAGTGGTCGAGATGCTCAACAACCTCTACAACTGCTTCGATACCAGGATCGAGTCCTATGATGTTTACAAGGTGAGTGAAATTCTTTGGGGGTGGTGGGGACTGTGCGCCATGGAGCTCTCATTCCAGCTCTGGCACCTCTCCAGCTGCTGTTGCTTCAGCTAATTCTCTCCCACTCGAGCCTTCTGCTCCACACCTAGACTATTGTGGAGAAGGGAGAAGCTGTGTGTAAAGTCAGGGGGGCAGCAGATATTAAACATATGTAGAAATTGTACATGTGTGAATCAACCACTAGACCAAGGCAGAGGGGTAGGGGGTGTATGGGAGCGGGGAACGGCTAGGGTGTATGTGCGAGGGGGCACAGCTAGGTATACCGTCCACCCCCCTGAAAACTTCCACCTCTCCATGAAGAGACTTCATGATTCAGCTCACACTAGCCCTAATCCACAGGACATCCCCGGCCTTTGAGGGGCCAGCAAAGATCTAGTATTCAGATAAGCTTGCAGACAAAGTGAACACACAGTTGCTGGTCCCAAAGAACAAACTAAGTACATACCACACAGGTTCAAGCTGTGGAGGGATCCCATCTCTCACCCAGGGCCTCGTGGTGGTTTTTTCCCTTCCCCTCAAAGGCAGCCAGGCCTCTTATAAACTCCTGATTAGGCAACAAAAGTCACCTGCCCTGCTCAAGCCAGGTTCAGCAAGACAGCCACAGACAGGCTGTTTTGCCCAATCCTGACCCCCAGGGCCCCCAGCAGAGCTGATTAAGGGCTGGCATTTGGAAATTTAACCCTTAATCCACTAGTATGGCTGGGAGTTGTAGCTTTGGTTCTTTAGCCCAGTGGCTCTCAACCTTTCTAGGCTACTGTTCCCCTTTCAGAAGGCTGATCTGGCTTGTGTGCCCCCAAGTTTCACCTCACTTTAAAACTACTTGTTTACAAAAGAGCCACAGGGCGTATTACTGAAGAGTTGCTTATTTTCTCACTTCTACCGTACAATTATAAACTAAATCCACTGGGATATAGATAATGTACTTACATGTCAGGGTATAGTATAGATAGTGATATAAACAGATCATCGTATGAAATTTTAATGTGTACTGACTTTGCTAGTGCTTTTTATGTAGCCTGTTGTAAAACTAGGCAAATCTCTAGCTGAGTTGCTGTCCCCCCTGGAAGACCTCTATGTACCCCCAGGGGTCTACATACCCCTGGTCAAGAAGCACTGCTTTAATCCATGCTCTGAACACCAGAGTCTGCCCCAGTGCCGCTGCCTAGGATAAGGGGGCTCCCCCACAGAGATATCAGTAGTGTAAGGAGTGTCCACAAAAGCTTCCCCACCTCTTCACAGCACAGGAGAACATTGAATGCCGGCTGCCTGGCAGGACAGGGTGTGATCCTAAAACACCCTTCTGGAGGGAATGTCCAGCCAATTGGCCAGTGGGTGGGGGAATGGGCACCCTGTTCTTTCCTGATCCCTGAATCAAGAGCCCACATGTCTCGTGGAGAGGGAGGTTTGGTACAACTGGCATCAGCAGTTCAATGGTGCTTGTCCCTTCCCACCAGGTGGAGACCATCGGCGATGCCTACATGGTAGTGAGCGGCCTGCCGGAGAGGAATGGCGAAAAGCACGCTGATGAGATTGCCAAAATGTCTCTGGACTTGGTGGCTGCGGTCCGACAGGTCCTGATCCCCCACATGCCAACGGACAGGCTGCAGTTGCGGGCCGGGGTCCACACAGGTGCGCGGACATTGAAACCCAGGAGAGAGGCAGCAGTCGAGTGATTTGAGGATGGGGTGCACACGGGAACTGGGGATTCTCGTGGCATTTCCAGATCAGCCACTAACTCTCTGTATGATCCGGAGATGGTCATGTCTCTGTGCCTCAGTTTCTCCCGCTGCCAAGGGAGGATAAGGATTCTTGCCTACGTTTGGGGGGGTGCTCTAAAGCTTAATTAATATTGGCAAAGCGCTTTGAGACCCTCCGATGCCAAGTGCCACATCTGTTCAAAGTATTAATAGCTGGCCAAGTCCTGAAGTCCTTACTCAAGCAAGGCCCCGAGGGCCTGCAACTCCCATTGGCTTCAGAGGGTCAGAAATGATATGCTCAAGGAGACAAAACCTCACTTTTCTCTGGCATTTCTGCTGGGCCCCTCTCAACTGCGGACTCTCTCTGCCTTGCATTTCTGCAGGGCCCTGCGTGGCTGGCGTTGTGGGGTACAAAATGCCCCGTTACTGCCTCTTCGGGGATACGGTGAACACGGCTTCTCGCATGGAGTCCACCAGCCTGCGTAAGTATTTTGGGTGCTTCCCTTCCCCACCGCCTAATCCTGTCTTGCCCAGAGCTCATCCAGAAAACAGGCCGATGCCCCAAAGAGGCTCGGGTCCATGTTTCAGGGCATGTCAGTACCTTGAGGATTGACTCATCAGAAATACTCAACGTATCCGTCCTGCCCACTGCCCACGGCAGCACAATGGCAGAGGTTAAGTGTGCAAGTGACTGAGGTTTCTCTGGGGCTGGCGAATGAACTCTCCTAGGCTCTAAGAACCGTTTCAAGCATCACCACTTCACACAGACACAGACACACACAATTTTCCCATTGGACAGAAAAGGGAAAAGAGAGACAGTGAAGCCTGGCAAATGCGGGTATGTCACTTAATGCGCTCCGGGAAGGTCCCCAGATACTACGACGAGGCAGGTGACACAAGACCCTGAGTAGAATATGACCCACAGCCATAGGTGCTGACTCTGTAGGGTGCTCTGGGGCTCAAGCACGCAGGGGAAAAAATGGGTGCTCGGTCCCCACCAGCTGTAGGGTGGTCTGGGCCTGGCTGCTGATCACTGATCGGTGGCAGGGGCTCAGGAGACGGCAGAGAGGAGCCAGCAGTGGATGGGTGGGCAGGGAGCCTTGGGGAAGGGTCTGAGAGGAGCAAATGAAGGGCAGGGGCGGAGCAGAGGCAGAGTGAAGGCGGGGCCTCACAAGAAGAGGCGGAGCCAGGGTGCCTATGCCCATAGCAGAGAAGAGCAGCAGCAGTCCAAGGCTAAGCATCTTCTTTTAAGAGAGGTGAAAGTAACAGGTGCCTCAGAAACACCCGGCTACATGGGCTATGGCAAAGCCCCTGCTATTGCGCGGTGCATTAGGAGCTGCAGCTGCCGCCTTGTACGCGCAAAGTCCAGACTCTCCGCCGGTCTCGCACTTGCTGTGGTTCACAGTTCTCCCCTCAACCCTCCATTATCCAAGACTTAGCTGCACACAGCTAGTCCCATTGATTTTCAAACCGGCTGAGTCCCATGCTGCAAAGGCAGAGCCAGGAGGTCACCGAATCAGGAGGGCCAGGGTTCCCGCCACGGGGCGGTCCGGCGCCAGGCATGTCTAATGCTCTCTCCTGAACTGCAGCTCAGAAGATCCATATCAGCTCTGCCACGTACCAGGCTCTGCTCATGGACAACGCCTATGAAATCGAGCTGAGGGGGGAGATTGAAATCAAGGTAACCGTCTCCTGGGGGGCCCGCGGTCAGAAAGCAGTTTAATAGGACAGGGGAGAAACAGAAAACTGATCTTTCCCGCCCCCCAGGTCCCATCACCCCACATTGAAATCGTCTGTGACCCCCTCACCAATTAATCAGGGTTGGGCCTGGGGGGTGATTTGGATGGGAGTCCTGAGGGAGAAGCCAGCTGTCTAAGAAGAGGTGCTGGTGAGTTAGTAGTACCCTTCTGCTTGTGGTACGAGTACCTCAAGGCTGGGCAGAGTATGAATCTTTTCACAAGCACAATCATCTCTCCCGGAGAGGGAGGAGAAAGAGCCTATGAGTGTCAGACTCATGCCCTGACAACACGAATCGTAGGCATGGCCAAAGCCGTAGGTCCCTCTGCTGATGGCAGCCGATGGCAATGTTCTGTTCTGCTCTCTCTCCACTTCTTCCCAGGGCAAAGGCAAAATGCAAACCTACTGGCTCCTTGGGAACAAGAACTACAGCGTCCAAAATGACAGCCTGGTCTGTCACTGGAATCCGGCCATCTCCAGGAGAAAGAAGATAGAGAACAGCCTGATGTCTGCCCAACAGGTAAGGGGCTGAGTGTTCTGGTCTGGGGGATGTCCTATGTAATGAATGGTGATCGACTGAGATCAGGGGGCCACTGGATCTTTTTTTCCTCCTCTAGGTTATTGGGAGGCCCCGCAGTGTGTAGATGGTAACGCCGGTGTTCCTTTGTGTTTGATAGTCTAGTACCGGTACTGTGGGTGCCGCGCTGAGTGAGAGGAGCACCTTAGCATCCCAGGATGGGACGGACTCCGCCAGCCACATCGGAGTGAACTCGGAGCTGGCTCGGACAGCTGGGAGTTTGAACAGTGATGCAGGCCGGGAGCCGAATAATGGCTCTCATCACAGCTGCTCCCACATTGTTCCACTGGGCTCTCCCGTGTCTGGGCCAGGGGACAACGGCGCCAATCTGGACCCCGGGGAGTATCTCGGGGACTACGGGAGTGGATTGCTGGGGAAAAATGGGTTTCTCCCAGGGTTTGTGGATGAGGTGTGACAGGAGGGGATGTGATGAATGGACTTTTCCCGGGTACTATCATTTGCTATTAAAATACCCCATCATTTGTATTTAGCAATAATTCTGGCTTCCCATTAACAAGGGAAGCCAGCCAGCACTAGGATCTAAAACTGGAGTAGAAATAGGAAAAGTGTTTTTCTTTAACCCCGGAGATATTGTGATGCTACATCGGGGACCCCCTCACCAAAATGGGAGAGAGAGAGATCAGGTCAGATTCTGCTCTGTTACTCCAGATTGACACCAGCGTAAGTCCTTTCATGCCAGTCACGTTATTCTGGGGTTATTCCAGTGTAACAAAGCGGAATATATCCCTAGGAGCCCAGAAACTTGGCGAACGGAATAGGAAGCAAACAGCCTGTGGAGAGGAAGGTGCCTGTAAAGTCAGCATGCATCCTGTGTCAGGGACTATGGAAATACCCCTCTTCACTTCCAGTGTCTTTCTGGGCCAGGTCTATGTGAGACAAAGGGCGTGTGAAGGGCACTTAACTCTCCTGTTCGCTAACTCCCTGCAGCAGTCCATCTTCCCAGCTCTTCCCTGGAGCAAAAGAAATCCCGCCCCCCGCCTCTCCCACAGCTCTGGCTGGGCCTTCAGGGAGTCGTTTATAACTGAGCAGTGAGCTGCAGCTCAGTTAATATTGCGAGAGGAGGCTAGCGCCCCGTGTTGAGTTTAGCTTGGTGTTTTCCTCGGT
Source organism: Dermatemys mawii (assembly GCA_007922305.1). Taxonomy (NCBI): domain Eukaryota; kingdom Metazoa; phylum Chordata; order Testudines; family Dermatemydidae; genus Dermatemys; species Dermatemys mawii. Next base: position 10,586,408 of record ML677380.1, on the reverse strand, counting down.
TGGGTTACACCCAGAGTTACTGATGAGCAAGCGACAGCAACTTCCTCTCCAGCATCTGATCCAGAGAAACCAGGGGGTGCTAAGCCAATCGGCCGCTCCCTGGCTATGGCAGCCATTAGGCACCTTCCCCCTAGGGTGACCAGACTGCAGGCATGAAAGATCAGGACAGGGGGTGGGGGTATTAGATGCCTATATAAGAAAAAGCCCCCCAAATTGGGACTGTCCCTATAAAAATCAAGACATCTGGTCACCCTATTCCCCCCCTCTCCCCCGCACACCTATCTCAGCCCCAGTTCTTTAAGAATCCGAGTGAACAGGAGCTCAGGCAACTACAGTAGAAAACGGACTCTGCCATTCAGGGCTCATTGCAGGGAGGCGGGACAGGAAGTCAAGGCCCTGGGATGGTCTCAGGAGCACAAGTCCCATATTTGGGTGTAATTAGTGTCGTCCTTGCAAATGGCTTCGGTTCAGCTCTGAACAAGCCCGGCCAGGGTCTGCTTCTGCCACAGACAGGAAGGACCAGCGTGGAGCCTCTTTCTATGCGCTGGATCTGTGCTGCTGCTCCACGATTAGCAGAGCAGTGAAAGGGTAGCTGGGCTCCAGGTGATTTTGGGGAGAGCCTGTGCTTGAAATGCAGCAAGGCCAATGCTAGGTCAGGCTTGGGGCTCAGTTCCAGTGGGCGGGGAACTCTGCTGAGATGGACTCTTAGGAGGGCAGACTCTTGTCTGGGCAGGCCAGGGCCGGAGCTTGGTTGGAATGGCATCTTTTGCCTGCATTGGGCCTCGCTGGCAGCTGGACCCACGACTGTGCCATGGCAGTCTGGGCTGGAGCAAAATCTGGGGTTGGAATTAGAGACACAAAGGGGTGAGAGGCGCAGGCAGAGCTCTCCCCTTGACTAGCTCCCTGGCTCAGAGCACGTCTGCCTCCTGGATGGAGGCTGGGTTTTAGGCAAGGCCCCTGCCACACCGACTGCGACTAACATTGTTTGGAACTCAGATCCAATGTCTGTGGCTGCAGTCAGCATTGTAAACCAAAGGTTAACATAAGTCTCCTACTGTTTCCTACAAGAGGGGCGTTAAATGAAATATTGACAGTTTTCTATCTGTCAGAACATGGCCTGCTGGGGTCTCAGGCCTCCGGTTTTCCAGCAGGAGGAGATTTTGCATCAGCTGCTGTGGCTGTGCTGCTAACTCCGAGGCGGGGAAGCGTCTGGTTTCAAGAGAAGGACTTCAGTTATTCATGGTGGGGAATCTGCTACGCATTTGCACAGACACACATATCCATTCACGTCCCGCTGATGGCAAAGGGCACTCGGCTTCATATAGATCTTTATGGTCACACACAGTAGATTTGCTAATAAAGCTTAGCACTTCTTAGACTTCTCTGCCTGCGTAACTAGTTAATCCTCACAACCTCCCTATGAGTTAGGGACATCTCGGTTCCCATTTTGCAAGGAGAATCTTTTTGTTGTTCATTTGTACCATGCATAGCACACTGAGGGCCCTAGGCAATACAAATAATTAATACGACTACTACAGATGGGAAAAACTGAGGCAGACAAAGGTTAAGTGAATTGCCTAGGCCTACATAGTAAACCAGTGTCAGAATCAGAATTAGAAATTGGGAGCTGTTTCATCCCAGCCCTAAGCTCAGCCTTCTAGCTCTTACCTCTTTCTTTAACAGGCTAGTGAGTGGAAAATACAGCAGAGCTTTAAACTCCATGAGAATCGTGTGTCCTTAACTGGCTTTCCACTTATCCAGCCAAGGTAGAACATGCAAAAAAAAGAAAAAACTCAATGGATCTGGGATCTCTCTTCTGCAACTTCCATAGGATGGGGCTATGTGGCTAGGATGAGTCTAATTGGTTATTGGATTTCAATCCAGACAGACATCTGCAAGAGCATTTAGCACCTGACCAACTAAGTTAATCTAGACAGCACAGGAGAGTTACCATTGGCTGTTTAACTCTGGCTGTGTGTGTTCAAGGAACATGGGTGTGTTTGTGCACAGCCTCCTCCATCCCACTTCATCCAGCCCAGAGATTCCCATCTCCACTCCTCGAGGCCAGGCCAGCCAGCCCTGCCTGCCCCCACTGAAAATTATGGAGGGCAGACCCCAGAGCGGACACCTCCTGGCTGGAGGGGGAACACTCTGACCCTCTCAGCACACCAGCACGTGGAACCCCTGTGTCTGTTCCAGTATTTTAGCCAGCGTGTTCCCACGCTAATTCTGATGTGCTAGCAGTTTCTGAACAGGCCTGGGGGGGTCTCATGCAGCTGTGCCACAGAGTGCCCAGGAGATGTCACTAAAGGCTCGGCTGAGGTGCCCCAGCCCTGTTTGTGTGAGCAGCGCTAATCATCCAGCAAAGAAGGGAGGGTGATTAAATTGCCCCTTGCCTTCAGTCACATGGGAACCTTCTCCTTTTACCAGCTGCTGAAAGTAAAAGGGGAAGAGGGGGGTTGCCTTAGAGCATGGATCCCCTTAGCAAAGAGGAGAGACCAACATTCTCAGCTCCCATTACCCACTCCGTGCATTCAAAACCCAGGAGTCAAGGCCCAGAAAATCATGCCTCGTTTAGAAAAAAAATAATCTTTTTTTCATTAACACACTTTAGGGTTCCCTTTATTTGCCCTCTGGCTTTTCAGCCTGCAGGGGTCAAGTTTTCTCTGCAAGCACACGGGTTAGAATTGTACCTTCGTTTTTTATCAAAAGAAGGAACCAGAGAGTCCCACGGAATCACATGACTCGAGAAGCTGGGGCTTAAGAGAAGCACCAACAACCTCGAGAATCGCAGTGCAATCATCAGAACTGGCAACGCTGCTGGGAAGTTCAGTGGAAAAAAACCTAACCAACACCACCGTCTCCCCTCCCCCTCTGCCCCGTCCCGATGCTACTGTAAAGCATTTTCCATGTAAACATCACTGGGATGCATTAATCAGACCTTTAGGAAGTCACTCAGCCGGTGGGGGCACAGGACAGAGCAGAATTTGTCCTGCTGTTTTACCTTCAGCATTTTCTCTCCCTCCAACTTCCCTCTGTCCCAGTCTCTCCTCCCCATCTCCTTTACCTGTCCTTGGTCCTCTCCCTTCCATCTCTTCCTACAACCCCAAAAGGGTGGGAGGCTACATCACAGCCTCTTGACTGGGGCCACACAAGGCTCGATATGGAGCAGGCAGAGGTCCAGATCAGCCTGACGGCCATTTTCCTTGGTCGCTCTCTATCTCTCTCTCTGTTGCTCCAACTCCTACCCAATAGGGCCAATGGGATCTAACCGGCTTCATAAACTCACCCGCTCTTGGGGGTCAGACCAAATGAGCGTCACAGAGCAGGGGAATGCTGAACGCACATGTTCCTGGTGGGGAGGCTCATTGTGAATGCAGCTGAGCAGCTGGACGACAGGTGAGACAGCAACGGGTGGGCATTTACCCTCACCCTCCCCTTCTTATGAATCCCTTGCCCCATGCACATATTCACTGGCACATTCATCCACACACCTGTGCACCATATTCCCCAGTGGCCAGTGAACCAGCCTCCATGGCTGCCAAGACCTTCCACTCCCTCCTGCTCACCAGCACATGCAACTTGGCACTTTTCCTCGGGGTGGGGGGAAGGCTGAGGGAGGTTGGGAAGTTAGGGGGACAAAACCATGACCTCAAGGACTGATGCAATGGAAACAAGTGGCAAGCAGGTGAAAGGAGGGAATAAGAAATTTTCCTCCTGGAGCCTTTGCTCACTTCTAGAACCAGTTTGCTGTTTGATATTCTGAACGGCGTGGAGAATTGCTGATTCCAGAGGGTAAGGCCATTTCCCCAGCTTCACATGACATGACCTGGGTAGGTCCCCAGTCAAACTCCACCCCCGCTGTGACTGGATCCCCTACATCTCCCTATCACAGGGGAAGTAGCCTGGTCTTTAAGGCTGAGGGCCAGGGATGGCAGCCAGCAAAGCTGGAGTCTATACCCAGCTCTTCCACTGATGGGCTCTGTGACCTTAGGCAAGTCACTTAACTTCCCAAAGCCTAGTTTCCTTGTCTGCCAAATGAAGGTAACGTCGCTGCCCTTCCTCTCAGGGGTGGTGAGAGGCTTAGCTAAATGCGTGTTTTAAAACTAGAGCTGGTCTCAAAAAAACAAAAAAAAGCCACACTTTCCCCCCACTAACAGAAAATACCATTTCATCAGAATTACATGGAAACAGATCTATTCACAAGAAAATTTCCTTGGGGAGATTTCTCAGGTCAGAGATGCAATTTCTGGGCAAAATGAGAGAGATTGGCTGCATCTACACTAGGGAGACTATAACAGCATGGCTCCCTAGTTTGGACACATCATACGCTGACGGAGGAGTTTTTCTGCTGGAGTAGGATCACCACCTGCCCAAATGACATTCGCTACATGGACAGACGCATTTTTCCATGAGCTGCGTCTACACGGGGGTTCGGTCAGCATAGCCACATCACTCAGGGATGTGGGTTTTTTCACACCCCCAAGCGACCTTGAACTTTTAAGTGTAGACCAAACTAGCGACAGACACACCCCAAAAATAGCCAATCGCCTGGCGGTTGGGGCACTCAGGGGGGCTGTGGAAGACCCAAGATCCAAATCGGGGTCTTGAACCTGCGTCTTCCACATCCCAGGTGAGAGCCCTGACCACTGGAATAGAAACACATGTTGAAACCACCACACTTTTCACACAACAGAATTGTTGCTTTCCAGCCAGCCCTAATCAAAACGCTCCAGCGTCATCCTATGATGTAGACGGGCAACAGGTTACGTCTCAAACAGGATCAGTTATTTGGTGCCTTCCACTTCTCACTGCCCCACATCCCTCTGGCTTTCGTGGCTGTGGGCAGGGCTTCATTTGTGATGAAAGAGGGGCCAAAGCTCAAGCAATTTTTTTACTTTCATAATTAACGCGGCAAGGCCAGAGGTGCCAGGACTCAGGCCTGGCAAGGCTTGGCACACATTAAGCCTGGTGGACCAGAACCGGAACTCCAGATCTGGATCTAGCAGTTCGGTTCCAGGCCCTGGGCTGTGCATTCACTAAACTCACAAGTTAGAAGGCTCACGATAATCCAGAGCGACTCCGGGCATGTGCCAAAGAGACCGCCCTGCCCAGAATTACATCCACGCTCCCCAGCGGCGGCACTGCATTGCATCAAGGCTTTGGTCTCATTTCCAGCTGTCTCGGTGAAATGATCAGAGCACATGGCCCCACAGGCCCCTCTTGTTCCCATCCATTAGAGCCCAGCGGGGGCCCATGGGCCCTGACTTTGTCCTTTAGAGCATTCAGTAACTCCCGCCCCTTCACGCACACTGGCAATATTTTTAGGTCTTAGCTGTAGGGGCTTTACAGTTCACCATCATTCAGCCCTTACCATTTCAGCAGCCTGCAGAGCCAACGCAAGGTCCAGGCCCAGGCCCAGAAATCTTGGCAGCTCTGGAGCTATTGTTCCCCCAGCCTGTTTTCAGTGCTGCTCACAAAGGACCCCAAACAACAGACAGCATGGGACCCAGCTGCGGGTCCGGGGTCCTTTTCCCATTTGCTGTTTATGCTCCAGGACATGCTGCACTGGGGGCAGCAGGGAGTCTATGAGCAGCTCAAGGGTCGGTTAATTAGCGGCCAGAGCCGGGGAGCCCACGCAGAGGGAAATGGCATAACGACAACAACCCGTGAAAACCCTTCTTCTGTTCCCATTGGAAGAGCTCGGTGGAACACAGCACTTCCCACCCGCTCCACCACGACTCGCTGCTAATTAAAAGCAGAGGCTTTGTCCTCTGGGGCCTTGGATTGTTCATCGAGGGCTTGGATTTGCAGGCTAATGGAATCAGCAAAGTGCAGGAACTTGAGGAAAAAAAGAAAACTTTTTAGTGGAGTGGGTGACCCTCCCCGTGAACATAATACTGTCTGGCTGTTCTGTAGCACTTTTTATCCAGAGCCCTTGAAAGGGTTTACAAAGGAGGTGAGCATCATGATCTTCATTTTACGGATAGCAGCTAAGACACAAAGGTGAAATGACTTGGCCAAGGTCACTGGCAGAACCGTGAATAGAACGCTGGTCTCTTGAATCCCTGTCCTGTGCTCTAGCCCTGAGGCAACACTGCTTCCCCAGCAACCCCTGAACAAAGGCCAGGGAAGGGAAGGATAATCTGGGGGTGAGGGTACTAGCTTAGGACCCATGCAGCCGTGGTCAAGCCTCTGCTTGGCCGTAGACTTCCTATGTGATGTTGGGCAAGAAAGTTACTTGGCCTTTCAGTGCCTCAGTTCCCCACCTGTACAATGGGGCTAGCGACCCTACCTCACAGGTGTGTTGGCAGGGGTAATACAGAAAAGAGTGAGGTGCTCAGTTACTTTGGTAACGTGGGCCAAAGAAGCACCTAAGACAGGCTGGTTCCAAAATGTCATGAGGTGATCCCTGAATGCCTGCTCTCCTCCTTTGTGGAATGGGGCTTAATGTGGGGAGTTCTTCCAGGCAGGGCCTTTGGAAGATCCTCTGTGTCTTGGTTTAGGACCAAGAGAGCTGCTAGGGGCTGAGGTATTTGGAAAATCTGGTCCTATGTGTTTAAACTTCCAAGGGGCCTCAAAAGCAGAAGTGGGTCTACGCTCCAAAGTTTGGACCCGACTCTGGCTTCTTCAGAGTTGAGGATATTTGGATCTAGTGGTTTTGGTTTGACCTCATCTCTGCTCAGAAATACCTGCCCACACACCCCACCCCCCATCCCTAGCCCTCCCTGGTACAGTTTGCTCTTTGGACTGGTCTAGACTTCAAAGTTTTGCCAGCATAGCTATGGTGAGTAGAAGTGTGATTCTTCTCTAACTGATATAGCTATGCTGGCAAATGTGCTACTACCGATGCATTTATACCAGCAAAGGACTCAATAGCTTATTTCGTTTGGAGAACCTGTGTAAGCTAGAACAGCAAAAAAACTCTTGTCGGTATAAGCCATGGTTTGCTGGTATAGCTAAACCCGCTCTAATGTAGCCAAGACTTTTGATTTACAGAACAGGTCACTCATTTTGGTTCAGACTTGTGTCATTTTGCCACATCTCATTACTTGGGCTTCTATCGTTCCAGTGCCTTTTTACACCAGTCTAGTTCCGCACGAGCCCATAAAGGAGGAGTCACTTCCCCACGGCACTGCTGAAATACCAGAGGGCAGATTTCCTGTAGTCCAAATTGTCACTGCTGGAAGCTTTGGAATGTGAACTTTAAGAACTAAGGTCTTTGTTTTTCAGCTCCCAGGAGCACATGCAAGTCAGGGGGAATCGTATTCTATTTCAAGAGGGTGCTACTTGCAGCGAGGCTAAAATTAGACACTTCGTTCCTAAAAAGACCTTGGAGAACAACAAAGATTTGGCAAGATGCTCTTCAGTGGGGAATGTGACACAGGAAGCACCTACGTGGTGGCCAGGGGTGAGGTCATCTGGACTGCCCAATGGGGATGCTCCCCGGTGAGGAGTCATGGGAAACTCCCAGAGAAAGCACTGGAACATGTTCAAGCCACTCTGTATCTGCAGGCAGCTGAGTGCAGAGCACGGTGTGAGGCGGGAGTGTTGACAGGCCCCCTCCTTTAATGTTACCAGATAAGGGAAACTGTCATTCTTGCACTATTAGTGAGAGGCTCTTCAGCATAATCTCGCCCCTGCTCCCCATTTCGTTGCTCCAGGAATTCTCGCCTTCCACACTTTCTACCTTCCACAAATGGCTCACAAGCACTTCTACCCAGCAGCCCTGAGGGCAGAGTTGCTAGAAACAAATCATCGGGCGGCGGGACTGGTATTTCAACCACAGGGACAGTAGCAGGTTGAATGAAGGGTCTTGTTTTGAAGCTAAATTAAGAGCTACCAGATGCAGCAGTCTGATTTGACCCCTCTCAGGCCTGTGCCTAGCAGGGGTTTGGGGTTGAAAAACACAGTGGCTGGATGTTCGGCAGCTCCACACAGCCCCCTAATTTGTGGGTGGAGCAGGGATCATTTTGACAGTCTACGCACCATGGTAGTCAGGTGGTGCAGGAGATCCCATCAGCTTCTGAGGAAGCCCTCCAGCAGCAGCCTCTCTAAGTCTATTCTAACAGAAGAGCCATTGATCACCAAGCAGTTGCCAGGTTTTCCCTTGGGAGTCAACCAGTGATGAGTCAATTCGTCGCCTGGACAAATGGCGATTACAATTATGGACAATAACACTGCCCTGTTTCATGATTAAAATGCACAGACACCAATTGCTTTCCATAAACATCCATGTGAGGTAGGTAAGTAGATAAGGATCCACCCCATGTTACTGATGAGGTGATGGAAGCAGAGAAGGAAAATGACCTATCCAGACTACAGAGGGAAATTAAGGGCTTGTCTACATGGGGACAGCCAGCAAAATTAAACTGAATCAACTAGAGGCGTGCATTTGAATTAGTTGTGAATTAAGCTAAGGCCACTTTAATTCTGTTCAGCATTCACACAGGGATTTAACGTGGTTTAACTAATCCATTTCAAATTTACAGCTTTAGTTAATTTGGGTTTATTTTCACAGGTATCCCCATGTAGACAAGCTCCATGTAAGAGCCAGGAGTTTCCAGCAGTCAGAGCCAATGCCTAAATCACTCCCCGTCCCCACTTCTCATCACATTGTGGAGTAACACACCCATAAGCATTTGAAGTTCTAATGGAAGAAATGGCAAGACCTGAGGGGGGGGACCCAACGCACCCAACCCAAGGGACTAGGGGAAAAGAGCAAGGTGGAGTCGTACTCCCACGTTCAGAACGGTAAAAAATTGGTGATTATCCCAGCAGTGAGACAACACCAGGTTTGCGGGGATGGAGCTCAAGCTGGGCCTCCAATGAAGGTGTGAGAAAAAGGCCGTGAAGGGCTAATACAATCAAGGCTGTAGGTTTGTCAAGGCCATGACAGACCCCATTGCGCCAATGCTGTTTGCAAAATGAGCCAAGGGCTTTGGAACCAATTAAGCAAAACGTCAGGAATATTTTCTTTTGCAAAACTTGGCCTCTCCATGGGCTGGATTCCCTCCTGACTTATATCAGCTTTATGCAGGTATAATTCAACTGACTAAAATGGAATTACTCCTGATTTACATCAGGGAGAGGGGACTCAGGGCCTACAGGAGACTGGCTAAGTGACCTGGGTTTTTGAATGGCTTTAAATATACATTTATGAGGAGATGCTTGCAATACAAATGATTTACAAAAGTCAAGAACATTTTTGCTCAGAAATGACATGCCCACATTGGTTTTTTTTCCCCTGAATGTTAGTCTTTTCACATCCCACCACTCACCCACCCCAAACAGCCATCCGTAGTTATGCCAAAGCACGTACATCACCTTCTTTGTTAATAATCTTAACATATGCGCGGAAAACTCAGCCCAAGCACCGATGTGTAGAGAGGGGAGGGACTAGATCTAAATCCCACCTCCCAAACATGCCTGAACTTGAGGGCTGATCAACACTACCGGGTTAAGTCGACCTCAGTTACACAATTCCAGCTCCGTGAATAACAGAGCTGGAGTCGACGTAGCCTTAGGTTGACTTACTGTGGGTGCCTATGCCATGCTGGGTTGATGGGAGAAACGGAGCCCCTTAGTTGCAATGTTTTACTTCCAGCTTATTCATTATTTTCTACTGACAGCTCTGACTCTCTTATAAAACAAAACAGACTCTGAGTGTCAGACAGCAGATTTTCACCCTAAATTGAACACAACCGCCCATATCAAACCATCCCTCTGCGCTGAAATAGCACCGGGTGCCAAAAAAATGGTTCTGTTTTCCAAAGTGTCAAAGTCTTCCTTAGACCATTACACTTGCAATATGTATCTGACCTAGATAGGTGTAAGGAATGTTGCTATATCGGGTTCCTTCTCTCACTGTCCTCAGGGTTCATATACCGGTACCTCTTGGTCATTTCCTGGGCCTGCCTGAGATAATGATGTCATGGCTCACGCTGCTCTTCACACTTCAACACCAGGCAAAAAAAATGTGTTAGCCCCCAGGAGGCAATATGGTGTCAAAAACCCCAGGAACCCCATTGGTCAAGTGAGGCAGCAGCTATGTAAGGAATTCCAGATGGGTGACAGAGGCTGAAAACACTCCATGTTCTCTGTGCTCATGGCTTCCTTTCAGCTGCACAAAGCAACCACACCTTCTGGTGAAACACATTTAAGGGTTTAACGCTTAGACCTCTGATCTCAGATATCCACGAGGACTCTGTGGGAGGGAACGCAATTTCATGTGGACAGCCCAGCCTGCTTTGCCAGTCATTGAGCCCTTCCAAAGGCCAGGCACTCTAGGGAGTGTTTAATGGGATGACCAGAGACTGGAGAATCTTGTGGTCTGATATCTCTATAAATTCTTCCCAAGATTTTCAAAGGTGGTTTTTAAGAGCCCAGCTTGAAGCCCCCAAAAGGGGACCAGATTTACAGAATGCGCGGAGGCACCAGTCATGTTTGAAGCCATGGCCTCTCCACTTACAGTCCTCTTGATCTTATTCCTCCACTACCAACATAGTCAACTACCAACCTATCATCCATGGTACAGAAGAACTTCCCAATGACTATTTCCTTTTCCTGTGATGTCTTCCGAAGCCCCGCCTTTTCCTTCAAGCCTTTTAGTAATTTTTTCATGCTGGCCTTTCAGCCATCACCTCTGCACTAGCTTGGGTCTTCTAGACAAGGACTCTTCTTTGTAAATGCAGCACCTCTGAAATGTAGCCATCTCATGGTCTTCAACACGGTTAAGACATGAACTATAACCAATGTGCCACACACAATTGGTGTAGCTAGTGACGTCAGTGAGGGGCAGGGACTGTTCAGTGTTGGTACCGTGGTTAGCACAATGGGAATGGAGACCCTAGCTATTACTACAGTGCAAAGAAGAATAAATGTATGGAATCTGCAATTTTGTTTCCCATTTCAAGGAGCTGCCATTTCTCAAGCTGGAACAGATGCAGTAGGTGAAGGCGGAAACACGTTGCACTGTTTTGAAGTAGCCCTTTAGCTTTTTGTTGCCCTCAGCCTAAGCCTGGTCTACACATAGTTCTACTGATGCAAAAGCTATTTCCAATAGGGGAATGATTTTTTTTTTACCAAAATAGGTATACTGGTACAGCCCCTAGTCTGGATGCTGTTATACCAGTATAAAGGTACCAAAGGGCTTGGCTACACTGGGAGTTATTCCACAACAAGAGTATCCACAGTGGGAGTTCATCTGGAATAGATATTGCACTTCTAATTCACACCCTACCTTAATCCAAATTAATTTCTCTGTGTAGACAAGCCCTTACACTGGGATAGTTTATTCCTAAAACAGGGTAACTGCGTCCAAACTAGGGAACTGAACTTCTTTAACTATACTGGTATAGCTGAAGTAGATACAGACTTTAAGGCTTGGTCTACACTGAAGTTAGGTCTACATAGCTACATTAGTCATGTGTGTGAAAAAACCCACACCCTCGCCTAGCATACCTACGCCGACTGAACCCCCAGTGCAGATGCAGCTATGTCAGTGGAAGAATGCCTCTGCTGACGTACGCAACTTCTTTGTTTGGGGAGGTGGTGTTCCTACAGTGACAGAAAAGTCCCTTCTATTGGTGTCTGCCAACACAGCATTGAATGTTCAGTGTGAGCATTCTGTTTTGGTGATTGTTAATAAACAGAGGTTAAGTAGGATATTACTGTGTAAGGCTCTTTCACTGGTAAAAGACCCTGTAAACCCACAAAAGATTAAGCCCGGAGTCCACAGGAGATGGGTGTTTATTCCGAGTCCACAGGGAACGAATGTTTACCCAAAGCCCGGAGCCCACAGAAGGGTAAAGTTAGGTGCCTTTCGCCTGGAGCCCTATGAACAGGGAAAGGAAGAGGGTGTGCCTAAATTAACCAGGTTACGCCTCAAGCCCTAGGAACTAAGTAGACGCAGGTTTCCTAGAGCGTGCAAGTGACAGAATTTTACGCGGGTAACAAATTTGGTGGAGAACGCGAGCATCGATCCCGCTGCCTCTCGCATGCCAAAGCCTGCAGTCTCCACAGTGCAGACACAGCCTAAGTAAATCAAACTTAAAGGATGTGATTGCTAAACACCCTGCTCTTCCAAGACAGCCAGTCAGCCACGGAGCATCCCAAAGGATGTTGCTAGGCACACAGCAGGCGCCAGGTTGGATGGGAAAGGTCCGCGAATGAGCGACCACCACCAGCCACCTCAATGTCACCACAAGGACAAGAGCCGTGCAACTGGAGGGGCCTTGTTTACGGCTCTGTAAGAGCAGCAGCATGAGAGGTCGGACGCCCCTGGGACGGGGCTTTGGTAGCTAGGGACTACTGTGAAATACAGAGCCCTGGGGTGCTCAATGCGACAGGGGAGGTGTGAATGTGGAGCTGACAGCTGGGCTTATCTAAAGCATGAGCACAGGCTCCTGCCCTGTAGCTTGAGCACCTTATCGGAGCTTTAGAAGTGTCAGTTTTCGAGACACTACTCACTAGTCTGCTGGTGCTGACAAGCGACGGTTAAAATATCCTGCCCCGCTGGCATGGGCACGCAATGCCCACCGCCACATAAGGCCGGGGCTATTTCCAGGGGCTTGGCTCAGCCAGCGAGTATTTTCTGGGAAAGCAGAGGAGTGCTGTCAAATGAAGACTGGCAGAGCGACAGCAATCCCCCGGCGGGCTGGAGCCGCTTGCTCATAAAGGGAAGATGAAGGAGATCCATTGACAGCAATATTCCTCCCTCCTGCCACTCAGCCCAGCCACACATCACCGTGCACCGCAGCAAGGAGGGGTCCCCGACTCGACCGAGCCACAGCTGTGTGCATCCCTCTCTACTGCAAAGGGCTCCCTGGCTCAGAGCAACAGCCATCATGTTCTTCTCGCTGCAACATGTAGGTCTTGTCTCCCAGTTCTGCTGGGCAGGGATGATCGGAGCGAATCTGCAGGGCGTGAGTGCAGATGGGAGTAGGGCTGGGTAGACACGTGTGGGCATACACATAGGTACATTATCCTTCTATCACAGAAAGACTCCTGGTCTCCCTAGGTGGTTCTTTTGTTCTCAAGTGACAGACACACCTGCACTCACTCCCTCACCCATCCATCCGTACCCACAATTACACACACTTACCTATATCCACACTCACAACCGTGTCAAACCGACTCTGCCAGGAGGACCCTATTACATTTTAAGGGCCAGAGCAGGGCTGCAAAAGCAGGTCACAGACTGTACCCCCCTCAAGCCCCAGCGGGTCTCTCCCGGAAAATGGAAGGATTGAGGGTAGATATGCTGTAACCAAATGTTCAGTTAAACATTTAATCAAGTTACTCTTAGGAGAGGAAATCAATGCAGCAATGTTTTGGACCGGTGCTAATGCTTCTCTTTGCTTATTTAGCCATTTGTACAAATGGTTGCCCAGTTTGCACACTCAATTATGGTGACTGCATGCACCACTGTGGCCCATAACAGGAGGCTCGAAGTATGTGAAAGCAGTGCACCACTTAAAACATCATTCAGCTTCAGAGTCAACAGCTCACTGGGGTTGGTGGGAAGGGTTTACACCACTCAGAGCTATGGTCCAATGGAAGGTTTTTCTTCACAGCTGTAGAGGTTAGAAATATTTCTTTTTAAAAATGGAAACTTGAATTTTGCCAAACTGCAGCTTTATGAGGGGCTAGATTCAGCTCTCAGCCTGGGTCTTTGCCACCTGGCTAGAGACACGCACACGACACAGCAACAGCTATGCAGACAGACTCACATTCTTGCACAGAGCAGCAGAGCCTTACGCTTGCCTCATTGTGGAACGGCTATTTTGACCCTAATGATACTGTACGGACCATGTTGTTAGAGCAAAGATTACAAAAGCCATTTTATCAAAACCTCTCCAGTGCCTGGCATTTGTTTGCCTTGATTAAGGATGCACATTAGGCCCTGTTCTCTAGTCACCAGCAGAGGTCGGCACGCCCCTCATTAAAAAGGGTGGTAACCGGGGCAGCTGCCGGATGGCTTGAGGGGAGGCAGTGGGAAAGCTCTGTTCTCATGGGAACACTCTGATCAGTTTGCTAAAGAAGTCCCTCTCCTAGCTCAAACCAGCTGGGATTCTCCTGGACAGCATGCGTCCTGTGCCCCACCGAATCCGGAGCTTTTCTCTTGCTCCCATTCAGGGCTATGAGCGAAGCCCACGCCAGACTGGCCTGTCTTAGCAGATGCTCAGCTATACAGAAGACACACTTAGATGTCCAAGAGTTCCAAGAGCGTGGGGCCTGATCCTTGCTGCCCCTGAAGCTGTGATGAGTCTGTAGCACAGGGGCCAGATAAACACACCAGGAGGCCTCTCCCCCATCAAATAACGCCACAGAGAACCATGTCAAAAAATGAGGGTGAACTGGCAACACAAGATCATCCCCGAGTTTCTGAAGTTTAGGGTAAAAGTCAGGTGGGTGACTGGCTACTGTAGCGTTAAGAGCTGGCTTATGGATATACAAGTTATATGTGTTGGAGGGAGGGGGAAACAAAAAAGGCCAGTGTCCTGATCAAATTGCAAAGGGACTATTTAATCACCTGCCCACCTGGAGGTTCCCAAGATCCCAGCTTCCCATCTCTAGGTTGCGCCGGGAGCTTCTGGTCACCTTCTCACTAGCAACAGACCTTAGCCACAAGGTTTGGATCTACACCTGGACTTCCCCAAGGTTCAGTATCTGAGGTGCTGGTCTAGGCCAGCCTGCATTTCTCCCCGTGTTGAGTTGTGCAGTAGCAGTACCCCCTTTCCTTAGGCACCGCTGGCTCCCCACTCTTTTCAGGATCCAGTGCACAATCCTTTCTAAGCACTCTCCCAGGCTTTGTTCCAGCCGACCACACAGAACTCACCTTGTCTCCCCTCTCCTTCCTCCTCATGCTCACGTAGCGTGGGCCTCTCGGTTTCTCCTTGCACGCAGCTTTGCCACTTGTCGGTCCAAGAGCCTTCTCCAGTGCAGCTCCTGCTGTCTGGAACAGCCTTGTCACTCTCAGTGAGTGACCTCTTCTCTCCTTTGCTTTACCCGCTTCCCTGCTAGTATTTCTCTCTGCAATGGGACTATTTGATGCCTTCTTCTCTCAGCACTCTGTTTGCTGAGCAATGGTAAACACAAGGCAGTTGGACTGTGTGTACTGGGGGAACAACTGAAACGTTCATTTGAATGGAGATGTCAAAAGGATTTCGACTGAAGTTTTAAGCACAGGTTTGGCTAGTATGGGACTAAACCAGGGACTTCACCGTGCGCCTCTACCACTTACTAAAGGACCAGTCTATGGAGGGAGGTGAGCGTGTGTAACACCGACAGAGCCCGGTCATCAGTAGGCAGGTCGAACTTAGGGCCTCTGGAGCTTAGAAGTCCATAAACCCAGAAGGTTTGTGGGTTACACATGCACACACACCCCCCAACCAGCATATTGCACCATATGCATCCTCATTTCCCTCGTGTCAGCCAAATCCCAGCACGTGGCAAGCAGAGGGGCCGGACGCTGATCCCAGTTACACCAGCACAGATGAGGAGTAACTCCATTAGCACCCATGCACTCACTCTGCTTTTGCACCAGCCTGGCTGAGATTGGGATCTGGCCCAAGGCCTCTACCAGCAAGAAGAGCAAGCGGCAGACGGCACTGCCAGAGCTGCTGGATTAGAACCGAGCGCGCTCAGGGCTTCATTCCATAATCCAGGCTCCCCGCTGGGCTTCATGAGCGTCAGCAGAATGTGATAAATGCACCTGACAAACCTAATACAAACCCTTGGCCATCAAAACCCAACACTCCAGAACCACCTCTGACCTGCTGTTAAATACCAGGCTGGCGGCCTCCCCCTCCCCAGGTGGCACTGGCCCCTCCTCGCTTTCAAATGCCAAGGAAAGGTCCTGGAAGGGAATGCCACCAGGGAGATCAGTGAATGCCAATGATGGCAAGGCAGAAGGTGACGAGCAGTCTACGGACACTGGTCCGGGGCATTCATCTCTCTTGGCCCCTGTTTGCCCCCTGCAATCCTCCCACAGTGATTGCTCTGGGCAGGCCTTTTCACCCAGAAAATCTTTCCAAGATTAACAATGTTTCAGAGCTCAGACATTGTTAACTATGTTCCCCAGGGCCAGGAGGGAGTTTTCCCTAATGGTCTTTGCAACTGTTCCTGAGACTCGGCATTCTCCACTCCTCGCCCGGGCAGTGTTTGATATGAGATACTTCAGCCAGTGCAAACTCCCCACCAGACTGTATAGGGGGGACAGACCCGCCCGACTGCCCTGGTTTGCTCCAGTCAATCACTGCCATTGCTCTAGTTAGATCAGCACATGCCAGTCACAGGGGCTTTATACCATCGGGCCGTCGAGAGTGAAGGACTGCCAATCAAGAGGAGCGGGGTCTGGAGCAGCTCCACTAAAGTAATAGGAATGATTCGCTATTGACACCGGTGGGACTGAGCTCAGAAGGGGCGTGAGGGAGAGGAGAAATAGCAGAGTCTCAGTAAATTCGCAGAGCAAAGTGGACGTCCCAGCAACACAGGAACAGCCCTATTGTCTCAGGCCAGTGAGCCATCTAGTTCAGGGCCCTGTCTCTGAAAGGGACCAGGACTAGCCGCTTCAGTGGAAGGTGCAAGAAACTCTGCAGAAGGCAGCGATGGGATAAAACCCACCCACGTGGAAAGTTTCTTCCGAACAGATTGGTTTATCCTCTGCAGCTGAGCATTGTGACCATCCATAGGAGATCAGAAGCTGGCTGCCAGGCTAAGCGGTCCCTGAAATCCTTGAGGCGTGGGCCAAGTTCTGCTCTGTTACCCTGGTGTAAATCTGATGGGGTTACTCTAGGTTTACACTGGTGTCCTGGATCTTCCTTTGTTTCAGAGAGAGCCGCGACACCCTGCAGGCAGCCCGCTCTGACAAGCCTGGGCTGCCAGTGCAGAACGAAAGGTGAAGGCAACCATGTGACAGAAGGGCCAGCCGAGCGCCCGCCGCTGGGTAATTACCAGCCGAGTGCGGGCGCGTGATGCTGTTCACTGACCCCTGGCCCAGCCCTGCCATCAGACAGCTGGGGAGGGCAGCCAGGTGAATGCTCAGATACTCAAGCAAAATGTTAACGTCTAATAACGAGGGGCCCCTCCTGCCAACTTCCATCAGGGAACTGGTGTTCCTGCCTTGCTGCAAACACGTCACTGCCCTTTAAGCCGGCTGTGGTGAACCAGGAAACGCAGGCAAGACCAGCCTGGGGGAGGCTGCAGGGGTCACGGAGCTAGCAGAGAGGAGGATAATGAACAAACTGCCTCATTGCTCAAATGGGACCTAAACGTATGAGCCCACCGCGCATCTGAGCACACCGCTGGCTTCCAGCCTTGGATCCCAGCTCCCTCCCAGCCGACCCTGCAAGCAGAGGCATATTACTAATAATCATGCTTTGCCTGGTCAATAGCACCTGTCATACGAGGATCTCAAAGCACTTTACACACATTAAGCAAGCCTTACCACACTGCTGCAAGGTAAGTCACGGCCATCATCCCCATTTTACAGATGGGAAAGCAGAAGCACAAAGGAGCTAAGGGACTTGCCCAAGGCCACATAATCAATCTGTAGCAGAACTGGGACTAAACTTGACAGGTCTCAACTCCCAGTGCCTGGCTTTATCATCTAGGCAATGTAGTCTCCAGAGTCTATGCATAGGGCCAGCGATAGCCTGAGCATTCATGTCACCAGCAGAGCGGGCTCTGTCTTTGCCAGAAGTAGATTTTTTTTCTGTGTACACACACACACACACACACACACACACACCAGTTTAGGAAGAACACTGTTTGCTGGGTGCAGCTGTCCCGAGCAAAAAGAACAAGCCAGACAGCTTTGCCCAAATCAAGTCCCAACAGGATTCGGTTGTGCTCAGTACAGACGTGTGTCGCACAGAGAAGCGGCAGCACCTGCCACGTTGCCCCCGGAGTGGCTGAGTCCCTCCTTTCCAGAGCCCAGATCTCAGCTGCTAATGGGGAAGAGGCCCTGGGGAGAGCTGGGAGGTATTTCGGTAGGAGACGTGGAAGCATAGGCCGATCTGCTTTTCTCCGCAGAGACATTTCCATGTCAATGGCAGAGCGAAGACACTTTTGGAAATGGGCACAACGTCATTTCATGGCCTCCTGCTATTTCCCAGCAGCAACCACAAGAGGTTTTTTCCTCCTGGGGGATTGAAGCTTGGTGCAGATGCCACTGTTTTCTAATTGGATCCAGCCCAGCTTTCCAGTGCTAATCAAGACTCAGCAGAGGAAACCTGGAGTGGCCAGTGTCTGAGAAATAGATATTTACCAAACAGTTTCTCCCAATGACTTAGCTCTGGACACGGATGCTGCCTGGATGGAGCCGGATTGCCCTTTCTGGGAGGATCCAGAGGTCCTGGAGCCAGGTCGCCAGGTAACCTTTTGGTCCAGTCACCCTCCCATAGCTTGTTAACAGCTAATGGGCCGAATGGCTAGAGGAACCTACCCCCGCCAGAGGCACTGCCCACAGGTGTGGTGGATGGAGAAGTGCCTGGCTGTACCAATTGGGCCAGCTGAGCCCAAAAAGCAGCACAGAAACAAGACATCTGTGCAACCAGGGGAGTTCCTGACAGCTACATCAGCTCCTACCTTCTCACTTGACTCTTGAGCTCTGCTGATCTGACTTTGTCCCCATGCTTGCTTCTCTGGTTCCTGATCCCTGCCCCTGTTCTCTGAGCCATGGCTCAACTCGGACCCCAATCCTGGCTGTCAGCCTCAGCCCTGACATTTCGCCTGTGACTCTGGTTTTGACCCTCAGCTCAGTTTCCTAGCTCCTGGCTCCTGCTCTGGCAGGCTGGGTCTTGGTCCCCGACAGTCTCTCAGTCTGCTCTATGAAATGAATGGCCTGTGCACTTCACATCACCAGGTTTAAGGGGCACAGGGACCGGCTTTGTTCTGCATTTGTACAGAACCGAGAGGGCCTGGTCTGGGACTGGGCCCCGCAATACAAATAATTAAACAACAATGTGAAAGACGGCAGTTTAAAACTGCATTGCAAATACCACAAGGCCTATGCTCTAGAGGAGGCAAGTCTTTGAATAGTGTTGTAATGGTTTTAAGGACATGGACACTAGCGAATTTTGTCACATTACTGATATACAGGTGTATATTCAATAATATATACCCACCCCCTTGCTATATATTTGAATAGTTACAGTGAAAGCAAATCCTGTGGGAAAGAAACATACAGGACATTTCCCCCCTTAGCTGCTAAGCTGCCTGTTCTGGCTAAATTCTCTTTATACATCCAGGCCTGCTCTGCTCTGTTGCTGGTCCTCAGCAGAGCTCCACAACTTGACACTAAAAAATAGCAAATGGTTTGTATGAAGCCTTCCCACCTCAGGTAACAAATCCCAAATCTTGCATTTATAGAACACCATCCCATTGTCTTCTACAGACTTTGCAGAGTCAACAGAGTGCATTCTAGGAGGGAATGAAGTTTGGCCTTGTGGTTTAAGTATCTACCTACCACACCAAAAATCCAGGTTTGATTCCTGGCTATCCCACAAAATGTTCTATGTGGAATATCCCTCAGGGAGGTGCTCACCTGGAGGTCTAAGAAAGTAGAGCCAATGAAGTTAAAGGGGCTCTATTGATACTGTCCTCCTAAATTAAATGGTAGAAAATAGCTAGTATGGCTTCTACAAGATGAAGTCAGGACCTGCTTAATCTACTAACCATTGTTCATTTTATTTAATCTAGCATCACAAGATGCAACAGCTGGAAGACAAAGTCAGCAAAGTTCAAACTGGATATTAGATGCTAATTTGGAACACAGAGGGTAATTAACCATAGGAACAAAATCCCAAGGGAGGTGATGGTGGTGGTGGAACTCTCCATGCAGAATTTTTAGATCCGAATTCGATGTCTAAGTGACATGCTCTGCTTTAGCACACAAATCTGGGTGCAATTCTCTGGCCTATGTTGTTATACAGAAGCCTGGTATTGCATTCTCTGTCATATGAGGATTAGGAGTCCAGCACCAATTTATCCATGGTAATAGATAGCATTGGAGTTCCTTGTAGTCTTTAGTGTATTTATCTTTACAACATCGCTGTAAGGCAGGGCAGTGTGAATATCCCCATTTCACAGATGGGGAACAGAAGCACAGAGAAGTTAAGGGACTTGCCCAAGGTCACAGGAGGTCTATGGCACAGCAGAGACATGAACCCAGGACTCAAGTTGAAAGGCTCATAGCCTAACCCTGGTCCATCCATTCATCTACTCCAAGGATATTTCTGACTTGTATTTACCTGCTCTTCAATCCTAGAACACCAGAAGAACAATGGTGAAGTTATGCTGAAAGCTTCCTGCCACACTAGCAGCACTAATTGAGTCTTACACATCTAGATGATCATCTCCTTCCAAAGATCGAGAGGCCTGTGCCTTTGAAGCCCCATAGCTTCTTTTCTGACTGAAAGGTTGCCTCAAATTCCCACAGGATCTGGTCCTTTCCTAGGACACTAGGCACAAGACCTGAGCAGACCTCTGTGGTAACTGTTCTTTGAGTATCTCCAGGAGAGGAAGAGTGGGCAGTGGTGAGAGTAGTACTTCAACTACCTCCATTGCTGTAGTAGACAGACAGACAGCTGCTCATGCTGGAGTCCAAAGTCACAACAGAAACAGATTTTGTCTCTTGCTGCCATGGCCCCAAACTGCCAAATATCCTCTCCCGCCTGTGAAGGGCACCCTCCCCTGGCAGCAAACAGCAAAACTCCAGTTGGGTAGGATAGCTCTTGAGTTGCGTTACCCCTTGTCTTTAGCCAAATCCATCACGTATCTGAAACCCCGGCTGTTCCCCAGGGCAGGACGCCACAGAGCTAATTCAGAGGTAATGGTGAATTGCAGTATCAGTTACACAGCAGCAAGTCTGTGTAAATGACATGATGAAGGGAAATTTGGGGCTGGTGCAGGAAAAGCAGCCACTGGAGGAGATGGAAGATAAATGGGAAATGCTGGTTCCTTTACACCTTTTCTTTCTACATTCCAACCCATCCCCCGGCTTGGTGTGTATGTTACACTAGTGCTAGTGAAAGGGGATGGAAAGCTAATGGAGCAATCCCCTTCCCCACCTAAGTGTGTGTGTGTGTGTGTGTGTGTGTGTGTGTGTGAGGGGGCAAACCAAAAACTATGCCTGATCCCCTGTAGAACTCAGAATACAGAGTTGCCACTAAGGATCCAGATCTGAGGCATGACTTGAAACCACAGGACAGTCACCGTTATTTTGATGACAGTTAGACATTGTGATCGCCTAGGGACATACACAGACATAGGACCAGTTTTCGAACCCCTCTCCCCCACACCTCCCCTCAACAAATGAGAGCCAGGTTATAAGCAGGAGAAATGACATCTGACTGTCGATCTTTATCTATTTGTTTATTGAAGGTGCTCCGGTCCCACCTCAGATCCCCCAGAAGGGAAATAGTTCTTGTGCTATTGTTTGCTAGTGCAAATGCTGTGGCTTTAATGATTTCTCTTCTCAATAGGGCTCAGATTAAATGCGGCTGTATCAACAAAACAACAGCCCAGAGATCTAACAACATCCATCTTCCCCCTCTGTCATCAGGGGATGCTTATAACCCTTCTCCTTAGAATACCCATTTCCAGAGAGGCCTTTAACCATTGTGTTTTAAATTGATTTCACGGAGGAATAAATGGTGAAAGCACTGAATACATTCACACACACACACAAATTCCTTTCAAACATCCGGCGCCAATGCGAATCTCAATCTCGATGAAATTATGCCTAATAAAAAGCCAGATGGCTCATCATTTCCATTTTCTCCACAAGACTTCAGCTTAATGGCCCCAACGCTCTGCACAACATGTGGGGAAGAGAGTTTTGTGTGAGAGAAAGATGTATTATTCCTCTTCCAGGGAAAGTCATATTGCCTTCAGTGGGTCCAGCATTCAAGCCCCAAGAGTGGGGAAGTGGCTGATTAAATTGCTCTCCTTTCTCTGATCAGATAAAATGGTTAATTTGGGGGGTTGAAAGTAGGTGGGAAACATTCCAGGAAATGAGATTGGCCTGGAGTGGTGGTGCTTTATCCAAATGCCCCTGTAGCACCATGGTATCTGAGCACTTACTATGTGTTACAGTGGAGATACCCCCTGAAGCGTGGGGAACGCTCACCAGCGCAGCGCCTCCTGCTGGTCATCTTGGGAATTAGCTCTTCAGCCTCAGACCACCTCTGCAGAATGGTGTCTTACCTGCCTCAGGGCCCTGGGTCCCTCCCAGACCCTGGTGCCCTTTGCCTCAGGGTTCTGTCCCAGAAGTACCATCCTTGCTTTCCTCCAGGGGAACCCCCAACCCTCTAAGCCCACCTTGCCTCAGTGGCTACTGCCAGTCATCATCTAGCCCCCTTTCACTGGGGCTGACTGCAGTCTGTAACGGCCACTCATTGGCAAGGGGTTAGGACCAGATGCCTCTGCCTAACCCTGGGCTCCACCTCTGCAACCCCAGTACCTGCATAGGCCTCCCATAAGGCCCGCAGCCTGGGGGGTTTACCAGGCTGGAGCTCCCCAGCTCCCTTTGCCCTATTTCCCAACACTGCTCTGCTCTGCTCTAGGTACCTTCCTCTCAGGCAGCCAGCCCTTCCCACTCCAGGATTCTCCCAACTTATGGCCCCCCAGCCCTCTTATTAGGGCCTTAAATGAGCTGGCCACAGCTGTGGCTGCTTCCCCAATCAGCCTCGTTTGGCTGTTTTAACCCCTGTTTTGCAGGAGCGGGGCAGTTGCCCCACTACACTCCCCCCCCCCACATCCCAAACTGTATCAAAGAATCCAATCCATCGTCAAAGTTTAGATGGAGACTCCGTGGCATCACGCCATCTCCACACAGCTCTTCCCTAGACTATAGAGAAAGGGACATAGAAACACTCCCAGCGAGGGGAACCACCACTCATGTTCTCTTGTTCCTGATTATGCTGTTGCCTAGTCTCAGGGTGGACTCATCTGGCATGAATACGGAGACAACGGTTCATCAATAAGACTTTATACCTGGGAGGCTCCCGTTCCCTGGAGCCCCAGCGCCCTGTCTGGTCAGGGGTGGGTGGAGAAGCCATAGCACAAGCCCTGCCGTCACTGGGTGACGGGGTGTAATGGAGTAGCTACAGTGTCAACAGTCCTCCCCAGAACCCTGTTGCTCTCCTGACAGGTTTGAAGGGCCACTCTCCTTGCAGGGGGGAGGGGCTCAATCTACTCCCACTGGCCACATGATGCCTCTGGGACCCCCGAGCTCATGGCCCCCACTGGTGGGCTTTTCTGCCGCAGCCTGGAAGGGTTTGATCTTGCCCCGGTGCCTGTTAAAGAGGGTCACCGCCATGGGCCGAAGCCAAAGGATATAGGCAAGCACTGCCGGCATGAGGACTGCCTCTCACTCGCCATGGGACTTGACCTGGCCCCTGGAAGAGACATGCCCACAGAGCCATGGTGCAAAGAGAGCTCACCCCCAGTGATTGTGCTGGTAAACAGGTAGCCAAGACCACGTTCATCTGCTCGACTTAAGCCAACAGCCAGGCCAGGCTGTTGGTAGCTGTGAGGGCCAGACAAAGCGGAGAGCCAGGCCTCCCCCCAGCTTTCACCCGCCCCACGTAGGGGCAGCCATGACGTGGCTAGGGCCACAGCCACTCTCTTGTCAATGCTCCTGGCAGCGCTGAGGAACTGCTCCCCGCAGACAAGGGGAGAAGAGCGTATGCTGCACCTGGGACAGGGCCACGACGCCCACCTGCAGCAAAGCCCCAAAGAGAGAGGAAGGCCCTGGAAAAGGTCCAGTCTTGCTCGTAGCCCTACACCACACAGACACTTGAGAGAAGGGAACAGGAGACTGATGGGAAAAGGACAAGGGAAGATGCTCCTAGTGTAAAGGTGATTTCAGACACCCTGTAAGTAGGACGACGTTTGGATGTGGGGGTTGGATTCAATCCGGGGAGCCACTTGCTGCATCCGCATCTAGTGTTCAGGGTGCATTTTTAACACTCATGATGGGGGCCTGTGTGGGGGAGAAGGGGCAGAGTGGGACGGGGATGTGCGGGGGTTGACTCAGGCACGCCCCAGATTTAAATGCAACTTGCTTAGTGGGAAAAACACATTTCGCAAGACACCCAGGAAAATGTTTTCAAGAGGGACCCAGTCTCAGTCAGTGAGGAAGAGGAATTTCTTCATTCTTGATGCACAAGACACTAGGGAATTCTCTCAGCATTTAAATCAGGTTCTACATTCACTGCTTGTCACCCAAACCAGTAAGAATCTAAACATCAACAAATGCAACTTTGAGACAACTGATCATATTGGCAGGACTTGGAATTCCCTTGCACTCTCCAAACCGCCCTCCCCCTTTTCCCTCCTCTCACCAGCTACCAATGTAATTAAAATATTACACTCTTCTATAGTGGACATGTTTAGGAGACCCCCAGATCTCCCAGCATGTGCTCATCTGCAGTGACAGAGTAGCCGTGTGTGTGTGGGGGTGCATTGGCAATCCTGCCTCTTTCCATATTTCTCTCTTGATTATTTTTCTACAGAGGCACAGAAAAGCCAGGGTAAGGATTAGTGATCACCCCTGACGACACTGAGTGCAGAAAACTGACACGCAGGTGGCATCAGAAGAGCAGGCTGAGGATCTGCAACTACATGGTGCTGCCACACAGCTCGAGGAGTGCAGAATGTGCCCCTCTTATTCCCAGCCAAAAAAAGAGAGTTAAACTCCCTCCTCCCCTTGGGCAAATGAAAGCCGATCAAAACCTCTTCAACCAATCCTGGCTGCTGTAGGAGCTCAGAGGTGCCCCAGGAGGGGTTGGGGAAGGTATAAAGGCTGGTAGCCAGAGACACAGAGTGGCATTGCAACCGGAGAGACTCCAGGGGGAAGAGGAGCCAGAGGTGCCCCATCGCTGCGGGAGCTAACACAAAGATGAACCCAAAGCTTGTTTTCTGCTGTGGATCTCTGCTGCTGCTACTCCTCAGCCAGGACCAAGCAAGGGCCAAACCCCTCTCCAGTTTACAGGTAAGAGAGCAGCTGCTCATTTCAACATCATGTAGCTGATGCTTCCTTGGAACTTGGAGTTCCTGACTCCAAAGCTTCAGATTAGATATGGCTCTTCTTAGCCCTCCCTAGCTGCTAGAAGATGCTCAAGGGCATCGGGGTCATGAAGCTGGCAGACATGGGTAACTTAACTGAACAAAAGCAAAGCTATTCCTTGCCTGACTTCTATCTCGACTGACTTTAGATAATTGGAGGTCAAGTGTTGTTTGTTCCCCAGGGGTAAGAGGGAGGCTGCAAAATTTCAGGTCAGTCTGGGATTGGGAGAAGTCATTAAACTTCTGAGACAAGGAAGCTGCATTTTCTTGCCCAGAGTATGAATCTCCTCCCACCTGTAGCCCTGCCCTGGGCGCAGTGAAGCTCATCCCTCGAGTTTCTAACCTGCCTCTGTCCCTAGCCGAAGTGTCCGGTTATGGCTGCATGCTGTTAACGAGGAGGGAAATCTTCTCTCAGCAGAGCTGTAGCGGATTCAGTCACCCGCTAGATAAACCCAGGAAAGAGAAGGGATCCTGCGCCATTAATAAAAAGCATTTTAAGCACCCCTGGTAGAAAGAGCATCTTCGAATTATCTCACCATCAGTCCAAAATCCCTACCTACCATGTAACCCTCCAGCCTCCTCAGAGCCAATCCTTCCAGCACCAGCCTCGCCTCTCTCCAGCTGTTCCACTATCTCCATCATTTGCTTACTATTCCTTCAGTCCCCCACAAGCCTCTTCCTTTATCATCCCAGACGCCAAGCTCCCAGCTTTAGGAGAGACTCCTTTTACATTCCTCACTTTTCTCGTCCATGTCTAACTAAGACCATAGCAGTAGCCTATAACCCGAAGGTATGTGAGAGCCGGTGTCCAACGTAAAGCAGAGTTGTTAGGAGGACAATGAAGACCAGAGATCATCGTTGGTGTTGCGTTTTAGAACATTTCTCCTTGGGTTCATTCGAGATTAGCGTGGACATAGGTTTACATGACAATAATCGAAGGAGTGTCTGAACCTCAACACCTCCCCCACTCCCCTCCCTGTCTTTCAGAGCCTTTCCAGATTGTTAGAGGAGGATCTGGAGCATCCCCTGGCCTCAGAGGAGATGGACCAGGAGCGAGAAGACATGATCCCAACAGGTGCCTTCGACCAGCAGGACTCTGAGCTCCAATGGGCCCGAACCTCCAGGGACCAGCCCGAGGGGGTCCGCATCAGCGACAGTACTTTCCAGAAGCTCTTCAGCGACCTTCTGGGCTCCTCCCGGAGATACCGAGGCAGGAGCAAAAAGGGCCTGTCCAGGGGCTGTTTTGGTGTCAAACTGGACAGAATTGGCTCCCTGAGCGGACTGGGATGCTAACTGTTCACTATGGTAAGAGAGACTCTGTGTGTATATTGGGGATGGGGGGCGGGTCTGAGTACATAGAAGAGGAAGAGTTTAGAACTCGAATTGAAGGAAAAGGTACATACGGCACTTGCCATCCCTCCTCTCCTCAGACCCAACGGACCAACTTCACCACTGACGTCCCTGGCACCACCTGCCCATTTGGCTTATTAATCTTACACCAGCACTTCACCTCCCCACCCCCACCCCGCCTTCTCCAAATCAGCTGTGTGTGGTTTGTCCTGCCTCCCAGAAGCCAGCCAAGAGACGCTTTGGCCAGCTCCCCAGTGCCGCTGGTGTAAATCCAGAGAAACCCCACGGAGCAGGGTAAGCGAGCAGAACCGGGCCCTAGAATAGTGAAGTCAATTAGTTCCTGTTAGTGAAATCTGGCTGATCGCCTTTCTGTCCCTTACTCTTTGTGTTTCCTCGGCAGGACTAAGACTTTCAGGACCAAGAGGATCTGTTGCCTTTCAATGAGATGTTCAACTCAAACTGCTTCAGCTCTACTTACGACCCTGTAGACATTGTACTGAATGAATTCCTCCAGAGCCGTTCCCCCGCATACGTGACCACTAAGAAGCTGGCCATTACCACTTTGTTTGTATCACAGTATTAACTTCTCAAAGCTGTTATCAGTTTCTTTTCATATGTGTATGAAAATACCTTCCCAGAACAGTCCTTGTTGTGTCATGGATGCTGTAAATACATTGGGTTTTCCTCATTTGGTGGATTTGTTTCAAATGTCCACTCTGATTTTCTTCCTCCTCCATCATTCCTGAGGCCAAAATTTTGCCCGGGTTTACATTTGGTCAAATAAATATGAACGATTCAAATTCATCTGATGGCTGGTTAATGGTTAACATGCATGTCCTGAGAGATCGCTTAAAGAAAGATAAAAAGGGATTTTATAAAAACAAAAACCAAAAAGCATTTACCTAAGTAAAGCAGTGAGGGCTGGGGGGAGCCCAAGAGAACACAGCATGGCTGATGCAACAGCCCTCACTGGGAAGTGAACCCTGGCTTGTAGCACCAAAGCATTTGCTTCTATCACTTGAGATAAAGGAGCAACCCTGTTAGCTGGCAGCAGTAGTAGGTTGTTATTTTCTGTGCAGGCCAACCATTAGAAGGGGATGAGGCCCTTTTGCATACCTATTCTAAGGAAACTTTGACCTTCTTTGCTAAGGGCCACAGGAAGTCCCAGCTGAAATGCCTGGGGGAGGTTTGCACATCCAAGGCCAGGTCTACACTACCCGCTGGATCAGCGGGTAGTGATCGATCTATCTGTTGACTCTGGAACTCCACCGCCACGAGAGGTGTAAGCGGAGTCGACGGGGGAGCAGCAGCAGTCGACTTGCTGCCATGAAGACGCCAAGGTAACTCAACCTAAGATATGCAACTTCAGCTACGCGAATAGCATAGCTGAAGTTGATGTATTTTAGGTCAATGACCCCCTTCCCCCTAGACTAAGGTCAGTCTTGTCTAGGAAAACATTGTCCTCCTTGAAGGGAAGCTCATCATGATCCCTAGTCTTATACATGGATTGCTTGGGACACAAACTAGTTTTCCGACCAAAGTTTTATCCAAAATACACCCGAGTAGGCTCTTTGCTGTGAACAGGTCCATCACTGAACCTAGCCCTGTTTTCCTGTGCTTCAGGCTCTGTCTACACTACAGTCTGTGTTGGCAGAACTTATGTCCCTTAGGGATGTGACTAAATCACCACCCCTTCCCGAGCCACATAAGTTACACCAATATATATGCTGGTGTGCATGGCGCTATGTCAGCAGGAGAGCTTCTCTCACCGACATGGCTTCTGCTGTTCGCAGAGGTGGTTTTATTACACCAATGGGAGTGCTCTCTCCCATCGGCATGGAGTGTTTTCAGATGTTGCAGTACTATACGTGTAGACCTGCCCTCAGAATTGTTCATGGTTACTCGACACATGGGGTGTAGGTCAGCCCCGATGCCCATGAGCAGTACCACGGATGTCACTGGGACTGCTCATGTATTAAGAGGGGTCACATAATTGGGCTCAGCCTGTTCACTATCTGCCAGCGTGGTTCTGCAGATTTTCAGTGGTTGGGCTGGGGTGCGTAAGCTGCATTGTATTGTTTCTCTTCCCTGATGGCAAGAGTTGTGTTCTTCAAATCTGGTGTCCAGTGAAAATTCTTGTGATCGTTAATTTGAAATTCACTTTCCATGAATATGTCCCAGTAATTCATGTAAGAGGCCCTGCCCTGAGCAAAACACCCTGCCTGTAAACTTGCTCCCCACAGAATTCCTGGGAAGAACACACAATAGGGGTGCCCGGACACACAAAGCAAATTTGATTAAAGCTAGCTCAGCTATGTTCAGATCTGTCTACAAGAGCTGCACACCACATGACTGCAGTGTAGACATAGCTATAGTTTCTGGACCGGCCTGTTAGCCACTAAGAGGCTAGGGGGACTCTTCCTCCAAGCCTTACTGCGGCTTTGACTTCCTTGGAGCTACCGTGAAATCCGAATCAGAGTTCCAGTGGATTTACACCAGTCACATCAGAGATTTGCGACACCCAGAAGTATTACCTCAGTTGGAAACTGGTGTAAAGCAAGTTCAGATTCTTACCCAGTACATTTTCAAGTACAACTCTGCATGGAATTTACAAACACATTCCCAAGGGGTACGCTGCAAATTCATGATCACGGTTCTACAGAAACTGGCAGAATCCCATCAGGCAGGGACCCTGAAGCACTGAATTACTTGCAAATGGAGGTGTCCTTTCCTTTCTTGTTTGTGGTTCCACTTTATCCTTTATAAATCTTTTTAACATTTAAAAGTCACCATCAGTGTATTCTCTCATGGCTACCCCTTTAAGTCCCTTTCATTTCCCTTTTATCCCTGTTATTTCAAGGTCATAATTCTTTGCATTTCTAGGGAAAAAACAAAACAACCCCTCTCCACCAAACACTACTTTCTCCTAAAAGTAAAACATGCATATCATTAGTGATCAGCCAATGAAGTGACACTCTCTCAGCCCAGGAATAGGAAATTCAGCAGGAGTTACTGAAGGTCTCTAACTGTCAAGCCTCATTAGGTCTTATGCGTTCACCATTTATTCAATTTAAGAGTTCAGTTCTGTTTTTCTCTCTGAAAATCAATCATCTGTATCAGTGAGAATGAACAAAAACTCTTTTGCTGGTGAAAGATGTTCTAATCATTTACTTAGGCACATCCAGCTCTGAGCATCCTAGTTATGAAATAATCGATGCACCATATCCGTTATATATAATGTTACTTTTCCCCACAAGGGTGCAAAATGGAACATTCCACCAATATTCTTGAAATGACTCATTATATTAAATGAAGGATCAAGCCAGGTGGAGGTTGAAGGAATCTGGCAGGCTGATTTAGATCCCAGATTTAGATTTAGGTTTAGGTATCAGGAACCTATCAGGAACCAGCTGGGACTTTCCATTTATGTATTCTCTTGGTTTAGATCTAGGCTATCATCAGTCAATCAATCCATGCCCATCCCATGTGGATAGCACTCTTACAACAGCTGCATTCTCATAACTATTATAAAAGAACAGAACAGGCTGCTTATTGCTCCACCGTGAATTGAGAAAAACCAACAAACATCCCAGCGTCAATAACCTCCTCAGCTAGCTGGTTCTGCCAATGCCTGGGAGAAGAGACAGGCCTGGGAAATGAATCAATTTGCAGTCTCTCAGCGGTGCTCGGTCAGTTAGTCACAGATGGTGGCGTCTCATTAACTTGTGATGATGTTATGGTTATAATTTGTATTGCAGTAGTGCCTATGAGCCGCCGTCACAGGCCAGGACTCCATTGCGCTAGGCTCTGTACTAACACAGAACAAAGGTGGTCCCAGCCCCAAAGAGCTAAGTAGGGCTCTGAGAACCTGTTCAAATACCCTTAACAATTTCCCCTTCCTCACAACCTTAGAGCCAAATCTGTGAGCCAATGGAATCTAGCCCAATTCAAGTCTTGGCCAGGGATAATAGAAATCTACTGGCAAGTGTCTCCCTTCTTCTCCAGCATTAGATTCTGGAGGCTTACTTCCCAACCATTCTGTGCCAGTCTCCGTTACATGGGTGTACACCCAGGGTCAGTGAAGTGACTCCGGATTTACACCAATGTAATGGAGATCAGAATTGGCATAGCTGTGGTTTAGGGCTGGGAATGGCCTGCTTTTGAACAGAATCCTATAGAAGGTAAACCAGTGTGTACCTGAAATGGACATGACTTTGCATTCTGCAGCGGATGTGGTGTTACCCACTCAACCTATCACCTGGGCCTTGTGTCTCATCATTTCAAAATGCTATTTTTCAAAATGTCACAGGGAACAATTTACATCACATCAAAGGTTCTCTAATTAAATCCCAAGGACTCACCAAAAGGGCAAACACATCCAGCGTAACTTGCTTATTACTATTAGTATTTAAATGTTTGCAGCTAACCTTTTAAGTTAGCCTGCTAGTCAGCTAAATGGAGAAAAGCTCATTGCTCTAGAAGCATTGTTGTTTCAATCTGGCTGGAGCAGACTGAACAGAGCAGCAGAGCATGAATTTACATACACGAGTAAGAAATAGCTGAGAAGACCAGAAGTGCCTTTTTCCCTCCCTCCCTTTTTAAAAATGAAAAAACACATTCTGTTGAATGCTAGGAACGGAGTACAATGACCTCTGGCCTCGAAAGCATCAGTGGCATCATCTTACTCAACAGGTCTGCTCCCCGGGGCCCAGATCGTAAGAGGGGCCCAGTACCTCCCAGCATGTGGCCACGTGTCCAAGTCAGATCTGCCCATTTTATTGCCATAGGGCTAAATCCTTATTCATGCAAAATTCCCATTGAAGGCCTGCTCCAAAGGCCATTGAATTCAGCAGAAAAAGCCCACTGACTTCAGTGGGCTTTGGATCAGGCCCTGGGAGATGTATTATTACTGCGGCATTTAAAGACCCCAGCAGAGATCAGGACCCAATCCACTGTACAAACAGAACTAGCTCGCAGGCTAAACAGACGAGACAGGAAGGGTGGGAGGGGAAAAAGGGAAAGTGACTTTCTCAAGGTCACCTGGAAGGCCAGTGGCAGAGCCAGAAATGAGGATTCCCGATTGTCAGTCCAGTGCCCTCCCCGTTGAAGAACATGGCCTCTGTTTCTTGTAGTGACATAAGGACTAAGTGAAAACTGAGTGAAGCCCTCGGGATTTAGAGTCAGAGTTTGAGGCCACTAGACCACGAGGTCATCCAGGCCGACTTTCTGTACATCACTGGTCACCACCCTCATACTAAACTCAACCAAGGAAATGGAGACCAAAGTATTACAGCTTCTCAGCACCACCTCAGAGCCTGTTTCTCCCATTTCACTGTCCAGCTCAAACAGAGAGACACACACAAATGCTGACGGCTGGAAGCAGAGCAGACTCCGGTTCCAAACCCCTTTCTGAACCCCCTGTCTGCTACAGGAGGCTGCAGCCCGGCCCAAGGGCAGGAGGGGGCAATGGATTGTGTCTGCCCCCAAGACGGGAGGGGGTCAGGGGGACGCGCTCAATGCGCTGAAGGGATCCCAGGCGATCCATCGAGCATCAGCCTCGTGGCGACTGCCAGGAGCAGGGAAGACCACGGGGTGGTTTCATCCCTGGTGCTGCCCAGAGAGGGGCCTTTGAAAGGCGTTGATCCCCCAGGGCTGCTTGGTTTTGCTGGAGCGGAACCAGAGTCCAATCGCTGCTCCAGGAATGGGGGGGGCACACCATTTCCGACCCGGTAACCCCGAGCACCATCGGCTGCAGCCAATTCCCTTATCAGGGCAGAGGGCTCGAAACCCGAACTCTGCCAGGGAGCCACCCAGGGCGGATGGGGCACGGGGGGGATAAAGGAAGCCTGGGCAGCTCTTTGAGCCGAACCCAAGGAGCTCAGGTCTGGGGGCAGAGCCAGAACCGGGCAGGATGAAAGACGCCACCCTGCATGGTTGGGCCTCTCTGCTGCTTCTCACCCTGCAGGGGCCAGCGGGCGGGCACCCGGGGCCCAGGAAACACCCCAGCCAGGAGCTCCAGGCCCTGCAGGTGAGAGGGGAGGCTCAGCTACCAGGGATAGGGAGGGGAGCTGGGTAAAGGTGTTAGCACCGGGCACCTTAACAAGCAGACCCCACCTTCTGAGCAGTACTGCCAGTCTGAGAGAGGACAGGGTCGGATTGGGTCCCCAGGGATACAGACACACACCAGGTGCCCTGGTCAGTAACGCGGGAACGGATCATGTCCTTCTCCTCTCTTGTTCCGGGACCTCCTGGAGCTGCTGAAGGAGAAGCCTCAAGTGGAGGAAGGGGAGCCACTGGAGCAGCTGGACTACGGGGCGGAAGACGACGAGCCCAGCTGGGACCTTGCTGTGCCAGAGAGCAGCAGCCCCGCTCCCTGGTTCCAGCCCCGGGATCCAGTGGAGAGTCAGTGGAGGAACCTCCTTGCTTCTCCCCGGAGAATGAGGCTCTTCTCTGGGTGCTTTGGGATCAGGATTGAGAGGATCAGCTCTCAGACAGGCCTGGGGTGCAACAGCTACAAAGCCCGTGGGTCTGAGCTACCTGCCGTCAGCTCCGGTGCATCTCGGGTTCTTCTCCACCTTGCCAGGAAACCACTCCAGGCTTAGGAGGCCCGGATGGCGGTCCCTGCATGGCCAGAGACGGCCCAATACTGCCCTATATGGGCCTTTGCAAGGTGCTTCCCCATGCCCTGCCTCGGGGGACAGACCCTGGCTCCGGTTGGATTCTTTGGGGGAAAAGGTCGAGCAGAAAGGGTTGACCAGCGGGTACCTACAGCTCTGTTGTATTAGCCCTAGACCAAGCAGACCCCTGTCCAGCTGCGCAGTGACAGAGCTGATTTGGTGCTCATGGTGTGTCCCCGCCCCGCCTTGGTTTTAAGGTCCTGGAAGAGGAGATCAAGAAGCTCAATCCAGAGCTTCCCACCCACCTCCCACGAATTTTTTAAGCCTCTTGTGTGAGCTTGATGGGAAGCCGTGGACCCCTCCCAAGCACAAACGCGTCACGCCAAAGCAGTGTGGTTGGCTGGTGGCTGTATTGACATTGTACGTATTGTTAATGAACAGCAACGGTGTTAGGACAAGAACAGCTGAAATCTCCCACCCCCACCCCCTGTTCCCGGGGGCGTGTATCAATAAATGCTTTGTATAAACTGCTTATTTCACAGGCATGTGAGGAGCGAGTCCTTCCTGACAGGGTGTTGGGGACCTGGGATCAGTTTCCTGACCCCGCAGAGTTTGTGGGTCACTTGCACAACTGGGCTGGGTTACCTGGGGGAAGTCCTCCCGCCCTTCCCCCTATTGCGTGGAGTCCAGTCAGGCTCTCATTTTCCACTAGGGTCAGCCTGGAGTGGCTCCCCCAGCGGTGATGAAGTCACTCCGGATTTGCATCAGTGCAAGGGGTGATTTTGAGAGGGGAAAACTCTTCCCCCTTTCTCATTGGTAAAGCCCCACTAGATGACTCCATGGAGCAGTAGATTGGACTCCTCCGGGCACCGGACGGTGGCGGGCTCTGAGTTTAGATGCTCGCTCAGCCTGGCCCGGCCCAGCACACACGAGGCCCCGTTCCCAGGGCACAGGGACGCCCACCCCTTAACAGCCCAGCCCTTTCGGGGCGCTGACTGCAGCGAGAGGGGTGAGGAACTGCCGGCCCTAAAGAAGGGAGGGATCCCACTCCCGAGGGCGGCGGAGGGACCTGTGCGGGGCTGGCTGGAAGCGTTCAGCACCTCGGACAGCGCCACAGTGTGCGCTTCGCGGCATCCGCTAGGGGGCCCCCTCGCCCGGCTCTAAAGGCGCCACCCTTCGCCCAGGCTCGGCTCCCCGGGGCTCCAGCCTTGGGCAGCTGGAGCTCGCTTGAGCAGAGTCTCTGCCGGCTGCCCGCTGGGGGAGGCGGCCCGGTGCATCTCCTGTGCCGGGAGAGGGGCGTATTCCCCCCGAGAGACCCCCACACACACACTCCGGCCGGGCCAGAGAGCAGAGTCAGGGCCGGGCTGAGCCCCCCAGCTCTGGGACTGGAGGGGCTCCCAGCTTGGCCGGCTGACACGCCGGGAAGGAGCGTGGCCCTGCAGGGGATGAAGAGATTTCTATCACCCCCTTTCCCCCCCACCGCCCCCAGGCCCTACCTACACAAGAGCCGGTGGTTGCTAGGCTACACCCTAACTACACAGGGACAAACCCTAAAGTTGTCAGCCTGAGTGAAGGGATAAGATTTGACTCACAAAGAACAACATAAAAATCAAACTGTACTAATAAGGACAGGCCAAGTTCTGTCCCCTCTTACACCCTTTAGCTTCAGTGGGGTCACCAGGGGGTGAGGGAAGGCAAAATATGGCCCTACAACTCCAAGATCCACAGCTATAGTCAGGCATTCTCATTCACACACAGCCCCCATTAGACACAAAACCAACTGCCTTAAAAGAACAGGAATCCAGTTGCCAAGTCCAGCCCTAGTCAGAAGGGCTTCTTTTGCTGCCCAAGTTGGACATTGGGTGCTGAAGGAGGGAGGGGAATCGCAGGAATTGGGGGAGTGTGTGTCATTGATAAGATACTTGAATGCTGCCCTGGAGAACTGGCTTCTGTCCCTGCCACTGATTTCCTATGCCACGTCGGGAAAGGAATTTAAAAACAAAAAATCACTGTTCACAGGTAGTCACTAATTGTGTGCTTCTCATTTTCTGGGGCCCCATCTTGTGACCCTGGGGTCAATGCACAACTGCTCCTGAAGTCAGTGAGAGCTGTGGTTAGAGTATATAACTTGCCATATAATGGTGTATTAATAGGACCCTTTGTTTTCACTTTTTATTTCATTTAATTTTTCCTGGGAATTCCAGTGTTTATTATCACAACAAAAACAGGTGAAAATCAGTGCAAAAAACTATTCATTTTTCTGGATTTATTTTGGTGGATGGAAAGATGGGGGAGGAAGTATTCAGTAAAGCAATACTTTGAATTCCAATCATCAGTGTGGTTTGCTGCAGAACTCCAAACACAAGGCCAGCTCCAAGTTTAAGAAAATAGTCTCTCTAATCCCCCAAATAAAACTTTTTGTTTGAACAAACAGTTTACTGTTGGAGACTTAGAACTATTAGCCATATTTACATCTAATAACTAGACCACACCATGTGAAGAATACAACTCCATCTGTTTCTCCTTTTTTGTTTTTTTAAAACTTTCAAATACTTCCTTATGTTCTGAAGTGTGTTCTGAGAGATTGTTTTCTTCCCATTTTACTGTCAAATTGCTAACTGGTTATCTGCTAGCAGTCTGAAATGTGTACGTGAGATTCATCAGGACGTGCAGATGTGCACACTTCAGAGCTCACGTGTGTGCCTGTTTGTATCTTCTAGAGACTAATACACAGTCTTACTTCAACAGGCAGCTTGGTATATACACAGAGACTAATGTATTATCGTAATACATAGATCTCATGCAATGTATTGTATTTTCCTAACAACACAAGTTATTATTATACATTTGAATGATACAAAAAGTAGGATGAAAATCAGAAAAAAAATTCAATCATGCTTTTGGTAAAACCTGGGAAATTTTCAGTCAAAAAATGATTTAAACTGAAAACAAAGGGGCTTGTGGATTAAATAAGAGAATCAGGTCCTAGGCATTGCAAATTGGGCACCCAAAACTAGTGGTTACTTTGGACCTTAATCTCTGTGTCAGCTCCCACACCTGTAAACCAGGAGTAATACCCTTTCAACTCACAAGGACGCTATGAAATAAATGCATTAGCATTTGTGACGCACTCAGATACCATAGTGACGAGTGTCACCAAAAAGCCCATGAGGGCATTAACAATTTTCAGAGCAGGGTCTGAACTGTGTGCAGCAAATACGGCCCTGGGCCACACACTGAAGAATGAGGAGGAAAACTAATGAACAGCTGCTCATTAAGTGAGCACAGAATGAGGGAGAGGTTTTGTGGAGGAAGAGAGGGGAGAAATAGCTTTTAATTGCACCCTCAACTATTATAGGGTACAGCACACGGGGGCTGGTTAAAAGGTGCACAGTCACCCTTAATTGTGGCATTTCCTAATTTTTGAGGGCTTGGCTTTGTAATCTTAATGAAGTTATTTATATATATTACACACACATACAAATAAATTAATGCATTGTTACATAGACACACAAAGCGTGCACATATATACAAATACTTATATTAGTGTGTGTATAATGTAACAGTGATGATTTATGTATATATTTATAAGTGTATACATAATCTGTAGGGAGATTCTTTTCAATAATTGATTGGCTTTTTAATATGATGAAACAAATTCATTTTAAATTCACTTTAGATTAGGCTGGGAAATCTGATTCCCTCAGGAATCTACTTCCCTGCTCCAGCTTTATCTGTTCCATAAGAACCCAATCAGTAAGATTAGAAGAGAACATTGTGTCGGACTTAGATCTCCCCTGCAAATCTGTAAATGGAGTCATTTTTGTGGGCTCTTGTGTTTTATGCACAAGGCTGAAGGGTGAATTCATGATAGGAAAATACCGCTCTAAGGTGTCTAATTTGACAATCACAGTTAAGCATTCTGGCTTTTAATGAATATTGAAAACTTCAGATCTCTAAGACCTCCCCCACCCCGAATGTTTTATACCAAATATATGCTTGTATGCGCACCCTGCACATTTTCTCAGGGCCAGAGTTTGATGCCCTGACTAATGCTGAACAGCACCGTCGTCGTAGCACTTACACGGAAATCAGTGCGACTACTTGTGGAATGAGTTGCTAGTCTGCACAAGGGCATCCAAATCTAACCCTCAGAGAAGACTACTCCTGAACCTATGATTGCTTATCATGCTGTAGCCAAATTTATTTAGGACCAAACCCTGCAATTCCTGCTTAGACAAGATACCCATTGACCTGAAAATGTGGTCCTTTACATATATATATTTTACACACTCACACACACACACACACACTATATCTAGACTAGTGGCCTGATTTTCAAAATATGCTAAGTACTCACAATTGCCACTGAAGTAAAGGGGGAATCTGGGGGCCCTCAGCACCTCTAAAACATCACCCTAAAGGTTCCATTTGTGTTGCAATGGAGGGCAGAGGGCGGAGGAAAGAGGGATTAGGGCCCCTTTGCAGTAGGGGTTGTGCAAACACACACAATCCCAACAGTGAGATTCCCCTCTAAAGCTACTGAGAAGAGCCCCAGGTCTGGGATTTTCAGCATATGCCATGGGATGCAGCAGCTGCCCATATTCCATATATAGAAGGGGAGTCTGGCCAGCACTTCAAATTTACTTTTAGGAGATGGGTCTTCAGATTCTACCTCCCCAAAGCCTGGGCCTGGGATCTTTTCCTTTCCCTGTACAAGGTGATTTCCCTCCCGAAAGCTCCCGATGAAGAGGAGTTCAGAGCCATTTCAGGGCTGTTCCCCCCTGCCCCCGCATCTCCATGAATCTGACTACAGGGGTCTCTGGGTAACAAAATTGCTAAGAATTTCCAACTGGACTCTAATCTCAGCGCCCGGTATCAAGAGGGGGGAGAGTGACATGAAATCACTGACTTGTGACATACATTCCTCAGCAGCAGCAGCTGCCTCCTAATGACAGCTAATAAAGGGAATCTTCTCCTGACAGAGCCGCATGCCTGCCAGGGGACTGGAATGTGCCCCCGATAAATCCACAGATAACCTAGGAAGCAGGGATCACATCCAAATGGTATAAAAGACCAGCCAGGGGAGGGAGAAAACAGGACAAGGAAGGAAGAGAGAGAGACCACCCTGAAGGGACATCTCAGAAGAAGCTTGAGCTTTCCTTTAGTCCAAACCAATCCAGAGGGATGGACACTAAAGGTTCATTTTCCTGCGGGATTCTGTTGCTGCTGCTCATCCAGTTCCAGTCCAGCAGAACCAACCCCCTCTACAGCCTCAGCCCTGCCAAAGAACTGGCCAGCATGGAGGTAAGGACTCTTTGCTTTGTGGTGTTAGACTTTCTAGGGTTCATCTGAGCCTGGTTCCTACACCCTTCTCTAGTGCAGGTAGCGTAGCTAGACAAGGTGACCCAGCCAACGGCACTATCAGCTCCAGACCACATGAGGACGGGGCTCTCACTTCAGAGAACCCAGAACCCTTGAGGGATTGATCTCTTCAGCTAACAGGTTCATCGGGTGATCCTTGGTGGTAGCAGGGAAGAAATCTGTGGAACATCTACCTCTTTAATACAGAAACCATCTTTCCTTAAGGCTCTAATAGAACTTAGGGACATTCCTCTCGAAGGAATTATAAAGGGATCAGTGTAGCTCTGCAAGAGGAGACGATAGGATTTTTTGAGATGAGGCCCCTCCTACGATTTCTCCCACTGAGGTACAGGTGCACCGAAGCAGAAGGCAGAGTGTGCATTCACATTTGGGAATTCACACGAGGAAAGACCCAGTGTTTGTGTGGGCAGGGGATTGGAGCAGATGGGTGGGAATTTATAGAAGAGACGTTACTTTTAAATAAATGGTTTGATCACAGAGCTGGACTCCCTCAGAAAAGTCCCCCCAGAGCTGGGAAATTATGCACTTGTGGGATTTATAGTGTCCATTGCCATAGCAACCAGTATTCAGGTTCCATTGTGCATAATGAAGGATCCCAGTGACTTCAATAGGATTATATACTTGCTTAAAGTTAAGCATGTGCTTAAGTGCTTTGCCGGATTGGGACTGGTGTGAGCAGCTGTTAAAGAACAAGCTCCCTAAAGTATTAGAACAGCCCTCAGAATAAAACAGGCAAAAGTTAAGCCAAACTGCTAAATTTTGCATGGAGCCTCGTCGCTAGGTTCTGGCTCCCGCAAAGGGCCCAGAGGAGAGAATCCCACAGGCAGCACCCTCCAAAAGGTAGCTGCTCCCTGCAGGGGGCTGATACCTAAGAAGGGACAGCAAGAGGCTCTGAGCTGTTCTGAGCTGCCCTGCAAGTGCAACCTGATTCCACCTTATTCAGGGCTTTAAAACTCCTCTTGAGTGATCCTCAGAAGTGAGCAGGAAGCCAGTGCAAAGACTTGCATGCAGGCTTCCCAGGTGTGTGCACCCCACGCTACCATAGGGGGTAGAGACACTGTTTGACACACAGGGCAGCTTTCTGGGGGAGATCAAGAGTTTCTCTCTGTGAAGTCCCTCGCAACAGACTGGCGGGTGACAGATGTGGCCGACCCCTTCTGAGGTCTGTCAAAGAATGAAAAGCTGGCAGCTTTTTGGCCAGCTAGAGAGGAAAACTGCAGGTCACTGTGGCTAGCGAAGAACCTGCAGCAGAGATGGCCCCAAAAGGACAGAGGCTGTGAACCGCCCCTTCCATCTTAGGGATGTCTACACAGCACCTGGGAGGGTGCTTCTCAGAAGGGGTAGACAGATGTGCTAGCTCTACCCGAGCCAGGATGCTAAAAATAGCAGTGTGGCTGAGGTAGAGCCCAACCCCCAGATATGTGCTCACACAGGGGCAGAACAACAAGACTGTAGGGTCTGGGATGGACAAAGTGGACAGAGGTGACCTTATAGCCCAGCCTGGCAGAGAGTCTCCCCAGGCCCCGTGATGGCTGCTATTTCCAGTGCATAGGCAAAGGCCGAGTGGGTGGGAAGGCAAGGGGGAAATGCACAGGGACGGATGTTTCAGTCTGTGCCTCCCCTCACAGGCTCTATTGGAGAGGCTAGAGGACAAGTTCTCCCTGATGGAGGCCCTGGAGTCCAACCCTGGTCTTCAGGAGCCCGAAGATCAGCAGGAGACTCCACCAGAACTCTTCGATGACAACAGCGACCAGCAGTCCGAACCCAGGCCAGCCCCCAGCGCCCCTCTGTCCTATAGGGACCCTGTCCTCAAGCGACTGAGGGGGCTGCAAGCTCCCAAAATGATGAGAGACTCAGGCTGCTTTGGGAGAAGACTCGACCGGATCGGCTCTCTGAGCGGGATGGGCTGCAATGGTGAGTCCCTCCTAGCCCAACTCATTAGAAACGGATTATTTAGGTGGGTTACCGTAGCTCCTAGGAGCCCTAGTCATGGACCAGCCCCCCTGTTGTGTTAGGCGCTGTACAAACTCAGAACAAGAAGATGATCTCTGTATGAACCTTACAGCCTAGAGACAACCCAATGGCCATCCCTGTCCTTTCAGGCCCCCCTGTCATCCTCTCTCATTCCCACTCCCCTCCTTCCTGCTCATTACACATCTCACCCCTTTTGCCTTGGCCGCTCTGCCCATTCTTTCCCCCCTCTTGTCTTAGGGCCTTTTACCATCTACCCCCATGTCTAGAACAGCCCACTTGCACCAGGCTCCTTTCTCCAAATCCAGCCTTGAAACCCACCTCACCCTCCTCCTCCTGAGCTGGCAGCCTGTGTCCTATCCAAAATTTCTCTCACCTTATTGAGGCTCTGTGCAGTGAGGGCCTTCTTGTCTACGGCTCTGATCTTGCCATTGGATCTATCCAGCTGGCACAAGGGGCCATATACAGGATCTAAGCCTATTTTGGCACATCATCGTGCAAATTAGTGCCACTCTATACATTTATTTAAATAGTGGTATTAATAGCGTAGGGACAGGGCAAGGTGCTTGGATACCATGGTGACAGGCACAGCATAAAAACCTGGAGAGAGAGATGCTTCTGCTACCAAAGATGTCTTGCTTTTAAAGAAATGAAGCACATTAGCAGAGGCCTGCAATTTGGCTTTTGTTGTTTTTTTTTTTATGAAAACATTTAAAATAAAAGTGTTTTAGTGACATTTGTTTAGAAGAATCTCATTTATAAATAGTGCTGGGTTTGGATTTAACCACTTCCCCACTCCGGCCAATGGTGATTACAAACCAATCACTGCAGCATTAGGCTAGGGCACAAGAACCTGAGAAAATGAGACTAACTGGTCTGTTTTCATTAACCCCTCTGAGTGAAGTACAAAGTGTAAACCCGGCCACAGAAATGGGGAGAAGTAATTTAGGCAATGGCCACACTATTGACTTCTGCTGGCGTGGCTGTGTCACTCAGGGCATGATTTGTACCAACTG
Organism: Dermatemys mawii; assembly: GCA_007922305.1. NCBI lineage: Eukaryota > Metazoa > Chordata > Testudines > Dermatemydidae > Dermatemys > Dermatemys mawii. The sequence continues at coordinate 10,544,989 of ML677380.1, read as the reverse complement.
AACTGTGTCAGAAAAAGCCACTGGTACAGATGCAGTTATCTCAGCAAAACCGCGCTTTTATGGGTATAGCTTGTTTTGCTCAGGACAGAGAGGGCAAATGGGTTGGAATAAATTATACCTGCAAAAGCCCAGCACTTTACCGGTACAGGAAAATACCAGTACACTAAACAGACAAAGCACTCCTGGTTTAGATATGGACACATATTTTTAAAGTTTTCAGAGCCAGATCCTCAACTGGTGTAAACTGGCTTCATTGACTCAGAGCCACACTGATTAACACCAACTGAGGATCTAGCCTTAATTTGAATAATCTACAGTGATTATTAGTATCAAATTTTTTTTTGCAAGTTTGTTTTATTATAATTAGGCTCGGCAGAATTTGATATTCTCAGTTGGGATTCTAAAAAAAATAGATGTTTATTTTTAAGCATTTGTATCCTTTAAAATTTTCAGTGGCAAGAAATTAACAGGGGGAGGGGACAGAATTACTTATGACAGCAGACACGGAGATTCAAATGTTAAAGTTTTGTAACAGTCAGGAATGCAAGCTGTCAACATCATGCCAAACCAAACTCTAGTAAGTTCTCAAGTAGCATCTTACTTTGCTTAGCTGTAAATTTCAATGATTAATCCTTGGCAGTATTTTTTGTTTGTTTGTGTGTACGGTGAAATTGATGTCTACTGACATTTACCGATAAAAATCTAATCCTTCCAAGCCTAGTTATAATTTTTAAACTGACACTGTCCTTTAAAAGCAGCCCTGGTAATGATTTCTGACACCATCACATAGAGAAGCATCTTTCTTTAACTCCCCATTTCCCCAGACAATTTATATTAACCCAGGATTTAACAATACTGCTCAGCTCTTGTATAGCGATTTTCATCCATAAATCTTAATGTGCTTTACAATAGAGTGTAAAGTCTCATCCTATTTCCATGAGAAAACAGAGGTACCGCAAGGCAAAGTGGTTTGCCAAAGATTACCCAGCAAAAGCACCTTCTGTGTTTTAATAAAGGACGCAGCTTGGGGGATTTCATTTTCAAAGCACAGACCTAGGATAAGGATGGCAAACACTGAAAGACAGAGCAAAGTGCACTCAAGGTCTCTCCATTTTCCCACCATAACTCTTATTTCATGACTTGCTTGCAGGTTTCAGGAAGAATTAAGGTGACTCTCCAGTGCTCTGAAGAATATGTTACAGTGCCGATTCCTCCCAGGACGCTTTCCATGTGCTTTCTAAACTCTTTCATGGAGAAGTTATTCCTATTTATTTATTTATATTTATTTATTTATTTGATGTTTTATAAGAACATTTCTTACTTTAGCATCCAAAAAATCATGTTTGAATAAAACTAACACATTAATCTTTTATGTTGAAATTTTTTTCCTGTCTGTTGCATTAAAAAAAAAAATCCATGTACTTTCCTGAATTCAAATGCCTACATTTTATTAGGTGCATTGCCATCGGTCACAGTTTAGAGACTCAAAAGCAGCACACTGGGGAGAGATGGGACAGAGATTTCCTATTACTAGGAGTCAGTTTGTAAAATACTTAGGGGTGGTGGAGGATGGATAATTCCTTGTGTCTAACTGCGCAGACCAAATTAAGGTTCTAAGCACCCAGGGAGAAATCCATTATCAGCTGCTTTTAGATTCACAGCCCAAGTGTGGCGTTTGCAGCATTAACACTTTTGGTGTGAGGCAAGACTCCTTGGCATTCTGGAGCTTTTTGCCAGAGTTTCCAGGGTTTGGGGGCAAGGTTTCTGAACTCTGAAGTTTGATCACCAGGATTCTGCAGCCATTTCTGTTTAACATTGGCCAGCTTCAGCTGACACCCTCCTCACACTTAATCACAGCCATATGCATGCTGTGGGCTTGATCTGGATTTCATTTATACTCATGTAGTTGCTGACTTCAATGGATTTAACTCCTGATTTATATCCATGATCTGATTAAAAAAAAAGCTATCTAAAATTAGGCCCCTAAATCCATGTTTAGGTGCCTAAATCAAGCTCATTAGCAAATCAAGCTAATTATTTAGCCTAAATGCATAATCCCAGTAGCTTACATTGAGGACTATGGAAGCAATGGGCTCCAGGCACTTTTGGAAATAAGGCTACTTATTTGGGTGCCAAAACTTTAGGCACCAATTTCTGAAAATCTTGGCCCCAGCATCTTTTCCTCACCATACCCCCCAAGGCCAGATCTAGCTAATGAAACAGCAGTATTGGTCTCTGCACTGGAGCCAAAATGAATTGGCACTAACCATGATCTTAAACACCCTAGTGGAAATCAGGAGTCACCCCATGGAAGGAGATCAAGTTACACAGGGGAAAGTCAAGCTACTTGGGAATTATACTTGCTCACACTGAGATTAAAGGTGGCCCAAAGGGTGTGGATGGGTTTGCTTTGTCTCACCCTCCTGCTAGCTGTTTTTCCTGTTGCACTTCCCCATCCCACTTCTCAGCCTGCCAGTCTCACACATCTTCACCATGGCAGATCTGTAGGAGTTTTGCTACCTGGCCAGCTACACCAGGGTTCTGACCCTCTGTTGATGTGCACACTGACAACCTTTATATTACTGCTTACATGGGCACAGAGATTCCTATTGGACTTGCACTCACTTACCCCTGACTGCATTTGGCCTAGTGACTCGTACCTGGGGGAAGATCAGTGACATGCTGCCCAATGGTACATTGCCCCAGTTCAACAACAACCCTAGAGCGATGGGATTTGTGTGTTAGAAAGAGCTGCTTCTTCCCATCCACAACCCACACTGGTAACACCACCCCAACACAAGGCCACAAACAGCAAAGACCCGAGAACTCAATGTTATAGTATCAAAGCAGGGTTCTTTGTCCATACAGTGGTCACACGACTAGCCAGGGCAGTTACTTCGCGGTAGCTCGGAATTGAAGAGCTGTGGGCAAGGGAATTCACTTCCTTTCTATTAAATAGAGGAGGTTTCACAATTTACCACCTCAGAGCGTGTCTACCCGGCAGCGACACAGTGTCTGTCCACCCACTAAAAACAGCTGTGTGGGCAACCGCTTGGGCAAGCCACTCCTGCATATATTTGGGGGGGTGGGATGGCTAGCGCAAGCCATCACCCATGTTGCAGCTGCATTGCCATTTTTAGCATGCACTTCCTCAGCTCAAGTCAGCCTCTGTCTACCGGTGTTGGAAGCATGCTCCAGGCTGCTGGGCAGACGCACTCTTAGCTGGTATTGCTTCCTCTGTGTAAACAGAACAATATTCATGTCAGCAATCTAGTGCCCCGGTAACTGGTGCACTCTCACCGGGTTCTTAGTCCTGATGAAGGTCACAGCTCTGGTCTAGGGTTCTAGGCTATGGTCTTCTCACCAATTATGTGAGGCCTTTTCCAACTGTACCTACCCTTGTGTCACTTCTTCAGTGGTCCTATGGGTGGGACACTGACAATCCTGCTGCAATAAACACTCAAAGGACAACCAGGGGTTGGGATGACCTGGGGTTTTTATAATAGGCTGCAGGAGTTCTGTTTCCAAATCTAGTTCAAATCCTGCACAAAGCAGAAACAACAGAAGCTGTAAGCACATGGCCTGTCCAATGGTTTACATGAAGTGAATTGTTGGTTTCAGTTCATTTCCTAATTCAGCAACGCATCACAAAAACTACTAGCACAATTACCAGCTGGCTGCAAAGCACAAGAGCCTCGCCTTTCTGAGCTAGGACCGTGTCTACACTACAGGCTACAGCATCATAGGTATGGCACTAACTCTGTAGCATAAATGCCTCCTACAGTGACAGGAGGCCTTCTTCCATTGCTGTAGGTAGTCCACCTCTCTGAGAAGTGGTACCGTGGTTAACAAACCTAGTCATGTCTACAGCAGGGCACAGCTTACAGTTGGCCAGCAGGGGTGCAACCCTCCCTCCCTCACCTCTGAGGTGCCATAGTTATGGTAACCCAACTTTTAAGTGTAAACCAGGCCTAGGTGAGGTTTATTTGGGTTTAAAGTCTTGCTAGAATAATAGTATCTAAGGACTACCTGGATCAGAGAGGTTGAGAGATACGGGACGCAGAACTCAGGTTATCACCAGTACACATACAGGTATAAGGAGACGGGATAGCGTGTTTTACTCTCCACTTACCAGCCAGCAAATTGTTCCTTTTGTGCTGGTATGACCCAAGCTAATCCAGACAAAGAGTACACTGGGGAAAGAGATATTTATACCAACGCCTATTGAGATGCATTGAGTACCAAAAGCATTACTGCTGGGAAGAATAAACACGAGACCAGTTACATGAGCCACTGCCCCCACCCCTAACCCCTCCATTAATTGTCAAGAAAGTACCTTGTTGTGGTGGTAAAGCTGATTGTGTGATTGATTGTACCATGGGATGATCAGAGACACCTGAAACAATGTTGCTTCATTCCCACACTATTGTCTTGGTAGCAGAAACATCCTGTAATGGAGATACACATAGAGGCTGGAGCTTTTATACCTGGAAAGGGACATGTGACCTCTGACCCTTGGCCACTGGCATTCTGGGAAATGTAGTTTAAGAGCTGGGTGGGCATTTTGTTCAGGGCATGTCAGTGAAAGAAGAAGCTGATTAGAATTGGGTTGTTCATACAAACAGAATGATGAGTCTCCCAGATCCTCAAAGATATTTGGGCGGCTAATGCCCATAGCTCTGCTCAGTTTGTAACACAGATGAGTATTTGGTTTTCAAGGACAGCTTTTAATGCTTTTCTCCTGGGGTCCAATGGGACTGGCTTGCAGTGGCAGAACAGCCAGGAGTGTTTGGTGGGCCAAGGGGAGGGTATTGCTATCTGGTGATCCACAATCTGAGGTTTCATTTTAAAACCTTGGCTTGTGAACTGAGTGGAGCTGAAGCAGGGATGTCTGCCTGAGTCTGCTCGCAGCCTGTGCCATAGCTCTGAACTGCCCCCTGTTGATCTCAGTGGAGCATTAACTTTGCAGCCTGGCAATGAAGAGACTTCAAATGTCACCTGAACAGCTTTGCTGCTGAAAGCACTCCCGGCCGAAGGACGGCTGTGTTCTGTACGGTCTACAGTGAGTGGTGTCACTCGTGGGTGGAGTTTGGTTTAGGTGCAAAGCCTGGGGGAGACCCTCCACCCCTGAACTATTATATCCTATGAAATGATTTTATACTCCCGTTCCCTGCTTCCTTACTGAGACAGCCTGGCCTCCCACCTCTCTTGTTAGCAATCTCAGTGGAGATGGCGAGTAAACGCCATTTTCATCCCTAGATGTGGTTGCTCCCGGAGGGTCAGCATGGAGGACGCTGGCCCTGCAGTTACACCTGCCCTGGGGACTTCTTTCCCTGGTCAGTCATGAGGCACCTCTCATGAGTATTACATATATAAGGGCTCTAGCTCCCCAGGCAGGTCCTGCCTCCCATTAGACTGAATGGGTATTCTGCCATTGTCTTCAAGGGGCACAAAAGCAGGCTTTCAGTGAGCAACACACCACGCCAGGCCGACCTGCTGTTTCTCTTAGGAGGAGAGCGTTTCATAAACAGCCCTCTCCTCCCCCTCCACACCCAACAGCAGCGAGACAGGCCGGGAGCTGCCAGAAACCAGCCCCACACTCCAGAGCGACCCCAGGTGAGGCACTCCAGGGGAAAGGAAGGGAAGAGCAATCCCAGCTCTAGCAGTCAGTCCCATCCTTGCCGGAGCTGCATGTCAGCCCATCAAGCAAAACCTCTGGAGACACATCGAGGCTTTGAAAATTATTCCTCCCCCCCGAGCTCCCTACAAGGGACAAAATACTAATAAAATCCATGGAATGTGCTAAATATGGAAGGAAGAGTCTGAGCTGCCTGACCCAACGCCAGGTGGCTCCAGTATCAACAAGCCAGTTCCTGGTGGAACAAGTCTGTGTTTGCTGCAGGTGTTATGTTAATAGACTCTGCGGTCTGAGAAAACCAGATTGCAAGAGGAGGCTGCCTAGGAAAAGCATCTTGCTGGGGCTGGCTTTTTATTGCTACACATATAAACATACCAAACTGCAAAACTCCCCCGGTGGGAATGTCTGAGCCAGTTCCGATCACGGCTCCACTGGGAGGAGATAGTTGGGGAAATATAAATCAAGAAAAACTTTAGCCTTGATGGATTCCACACGCCAAGGGCATTATCCCCTAAAGGCCTTGGCAACAGCCAAACTGCTCGACGGAGTCAATTGGAGTGTCACCAATGCAGTGACCCGCCCCAGACAGGTCATGGTCTGCTCTGGAGAGGCTCAGCCCCACAGAGGCAATGCTGTGTAGGGGTTAGTGCTCTCAAACCCCACCTGTGTTTCGGGTAAGTCATCAAATGGTAGGTAAGCTAATACTTTGCTATCTGAAAGGAGGGTTTGTGAGGCAGAATTAACCGAGTTCAGAGAGTTGGGTAGAAGATACTATAGAGAGTAGACCAGGGTTACTGAGTTTGCAGCGTATTTGAAAATATAGATTGTCCCTCATTACTCTGGAGGGTTTTTTTGTTTTGTTTTGTTTTTTCCAGTTCTCTTCACTGCACTTTTCCAGCCCTTTAATCCACTTCACCGATATCCACAAACAAACAGAATCCCAGCCACTTATGCAGCTGCAATTCACCGTGACTCTAATTCCCTCCCACCAAGATCTCTGCTCCATCCTGAGTTGCACTTTGTGCTCATCACCACAGATGTAGCCTGCACGGCAAGACCTTAAATTGCCTCCTGACTCTCTGCTTTTCTTTGTCTAAAAAATCCTTTCGTAGGCTAGGGACAATGAGGGCTAGTTTTAAAATCCTCACAGGAAACTTCGGAGTTCCAGGTCTCTGGATACAGCCTAACTGAAATATACTACGTCCCTGATGGTGGTTCTGAGCCTGCACCTAATAATAATCGTCAGACCCAGCTCTTACATAACTTTAAAGTCCCACCATGCCAGGGAGTGAGGAAGAGGATCTGCAGAAGAGCTCTGTGTCAGCATGAAAGCTTGTCTCAGTGATGGAGATTACCTCGCCCACCTTGTCTTGCTAATACTTAGGGTCACCATCTTCAATGCTGGCTACCTAAACCCTGCTTCCCAAGTCTATATTTGGGCACCTAAATAGCAAAGGCCTGATTTCCAAAGGCGCTAAGTGTCCGGCAGCCTCCACTGACCTCAGGGGGAAGAGCTCGATTACCTCTGATAATCAGGCCAGTTCTAGTCTATGGGATTTAGGAGCTTGGCTTTAGGCACCCAGCATTGAAAATTGTAACCTGGCTCTCTGCTGCCATTAGCTAGCAGCACTCTTCCTTCAGCATCACGAGCATAGCACAGCTCTTGCCCAGATCAGCTACCCACCCTGCTGCTGGGTGCCTAGCTAGCTCAAGAATGCAGTCACACAAGTAACGAGGCCCCCTTCGTTAGGCGATTCCCCATCTCGAGGCCCCAGTAGAGCACCCCCATGGTTTCCAATGCAACCCTGTTAGAGACCAACCTTTGTTATTATTTTATAGTGAGAGTGAGGTAAGTCCCAGAGGCCCAGGCAGGAGCAGGGCCCCATAGTGCTAGGTGCTTGACATACCTATATGAAGTCCCAGTCCCTGCTCCAAAGAGCTTTTACACTCTGAGAAGGTGACTAAGGCACAATAAGTAAAAAAGAGAGAGAGAGAGAAAGAGCTGCAAACAGAGCTGATTTTATAGCCCAGTGCCTCTATTTAAATGATGCATCTCACAGGAAGCCAGCACTGCCTCCCAATCCAGCCCTGCCAGGGGACTGATTTCTTACAGACATTATGGCAGAGGTGGGTGATGAGGGGAGATGTGAAACAGCCCAGGGCAGAGTCCTTAGGGATCAGTCCCCGGAGGATGTTCCATGCACAAGGCCTCTTGGATAGACTTCCACTGCGGTTTAGCACTTAGCTGGCATTGCCTCTACTCAAGAAGTACGGTACACGTATGCCTAGAAAAACCCACTGCCCACCACTGCTCTTTCCTTGGCCCACGGTCTTGTAGTTGGGAGCTGGAGCACTTGCTGGGGAAAGCCCTTGTGCAGCATACATTCAAGCCCTTGCTGCTCAGACTCCCTCCATGGGCAGAGCGTGGGCCCCACAATAAGCACCGGGTCCTATTCACCACATGGACGTACTAGTTAAATGGCAGAGGTGCGGGTGTATGGTGGAAGCTGCTGGCGCTCCCCCTGGCACCTTTCAGAGGCTGTTAGGGGAAGGGAAGGAATGAATGACGGGTCCAGTAACAGCCTGAAATCGCTGGAGAGGTTCTGCTGGGCCCAGCATGGGCAGCGGAGCAGAGCAAAGTCCCCCCACTCTAAAGAGACCCCCTGAAGGGTAAGACTGAGGTGGCGCTGTTGGTCGGGGATTGAAAGTACAACTCAAGACCAGGCATGGGGAGTCAGACAATTGAGCCAGGAACAGTCCCCCTCCGCAGAGCGGTCAGGTAGGGAGCACTGTGAGGCAATGCAGCTGGGAGAGTGAGAGTTGGCGTAGCTGGGAACGGCAAACACCCTGCAGACTGTCTAGCCCCAGGCTGCCCTTGGGGCAAAAAGCTACCCCTGCAAATCAAGGGCTGATGGTAAAAACAGTGTCCCTAAATCAGATTCCAAGTAACAATTCAGCCCAGATACAGAAGCAGCTTCCCCAAATATCTCCCCTTCCCCACCCAAGACTCTTTGCATGTCTCGGAAACAGCAGTTAAAGCTCCCAGCACCCCAGGAGGGAGAGAAGTGTTATCGCCGTCATTACGAAAGGCGGAGAGGGAGGCAGAGTGGTCCCATTACTTGACTACGGTCCCTAAGGGAGCCAGAGGCAGCTGGCCAGAGACCCCAGTCCTAAAGAACCCCCTGCTTCTTGCCCAAATGACACCTCCTTCAATGTGATGGTAAAATCTCCAGAATCACTTGCTCATGTATGCTAGTGGTAAACACGAAAGGACATTCAAAATCCAACAGTGGCTTGTCCTTCCATTTACGGATTCTAGTTACAAGAAGCAGGTCTGAAATACAAAATTGCCCTGGCATCCTACCCGCCCTCTTCCAGCTGAGCTGCAGTCTTTGCTTCAGAAAGGAGGCTGAGTCTTTTCAAAAAGACCCTTTGAATACTTTTCTCTCCTCCCGCACACTTGACTACCCCTCTGCTGCTTCCTTCCTAACACCTTTCTTGAATGAAATCCAAGGCCACTGGAAGTAGGAGCTGGAAGCTCTGTCATCACGCTGGCAGGAGTGTTAACTGGTTCTGAAGCTGCAAAGAATGGGACAGATTCTCAGCTGGGGTAGGAATTAAGGGAGCTCAGCCAATCTATAGCGATCCTGCCCCAAAGAGCTGTGTTGAGTTACACCAGCTGAGGCTCTGACCCCACATCTAGATCATTGGCTTTAATGGTAGCTCTGCAGCCCCTTCTCCAGCCTTCTTTCTCGGTGCCTCCCTCACATAGCCGGACTCCGCCACAAGGCCCATTCGAGGCTCGCTGGCCAGCTGTCCAACACTTGCCTCATTGTTTCCACGGTGAAGGAACAAGACTTCGGAGGCGCCACTGAGAGATAAAGGGGGATGTTTCTCGGTGCTTCTCTCACACCTTCGAAGTGTGAAACCTCTTGAGACAAATCAACAGGAATGCGACCCTCGCAGGGTCATTCCCGCTGGAGCCGATGTGCCTCGGCCGCCCCAGTGACAGCCGGCAAGGGGAGGGATAACTTTAAAAGGGAATCTTCTGCCAGCTCCGGCCTCAGATCCCTTATCGTGGGCAAGTGACAGAATGCGGCGGGCTCCATTCCTTGGGCATGACTCCTTGGGACGCTGCATGTATAAAAAGGGAGGGGGCAAGATCGCAGCCCACAAGTGAGAGGGGGCGAAGGACTGGAGGCGAGAGAAGAACTGGGACCCCAGCATGGGCTCGTTGACTGCTTGTGCCCTCCGGTTCCCGCTGCTGCTGCTGCTCCTCTCTGTGAAGCCCCAAGGAAGAGCTAAAGCTCATCCCATGTACAACTCAGCCTCCGCCGCTGAACTGGATGACTTCAAGGTAGGGCAGCGGGCAGCACTGTCAGAACGCAATGCAACCAAGGGCTGGGGGAGCGGGGCAGGGGTGCGCTGCTTTGCCATTCACTCCAGCCCCTCAGGTGAGTCTAGGGTAAAGCTATCTGCCCCTCCGGCCCCTCTCTGCATTTCAGACCCTGCTCGATCGCCTGGAGGACAAGCTCCCATCAGAAGGAGCAGAGGCAGGCATGGCCCAAGAAATGAATGAGCAGAACGAAGAAGCCCCAGGAGATGCCTCACATCCCCTTGCTCCCTGGAACGGCGAATACGTTAGACCCCAAAGAGAAGAAGGTCTTGCCTATGGGCGCAACAGCTGGAAGCTGCCGGAGAAACCTCAGGCCACCCTGAGGAGCAAACTACGAGCCCTGCTGACCTCGCCCCGCAGCATGAGAAGGTTCTCAGATTGCTTTGGCCAACGGATAGATAGAATAGGAGCCTTGAGCGGACTTGGATGCAACAACTACAGGGTAAGAGGGGGAGAGAATGGCTAGAACTACTCACAGACAGCAGGGGCACTGGCTACAAACTAGAGTAAGGATGAAGCAATGCTATGCTCTGGGCAGAGTTCCTGGTAAGGCCCAGGTGGACTGACTGGTCTAGGTTAAAAGATGGACAATGGATTTTGAGGGGTCTCCCACCCCAGCTCCCTTGTTCTTGGGCTGCAGTATCCAGATGGATAATTTAAAAAACAGTGGGATTTGAAATGGGTTTGGGGTCCAGCTACAGTACATTGGGTGACATGCTCTCTTACGGGTCTATCCTGAACTTTTAGGAAATGTTCATTTTTAGAAACAATAATGAAGACCACGTCCTTTTCTGGCTGAGCCCCTAGAAGTCAGTTCTCTAATTTAACATAAGGCGCTACAGTGAGAACACATACCCCCGATGGAATGGGGCACTCAGACACCAACGTGACGGGTACCATAAGAACCACCCCAGATTCAATTCTCTCAAGAGGGATGCGTTTGATTCCAGAGCAATGGAATTGTCCACTGTAAGGACCATAGAAATCAGCGCCCATCTCTTAGAGGTCAGTGCAGCATTGTCCCCTCCAACACCTAGCATTCGGCTCAGTCTAGTTGTTACAATTGAGCCTGAGGGGGTTTCTACCTCTTCTTCCCACGGGAGAACTCGTCTGCTATTTAAAAAGGTATCAGTGGCAGTAAGTTTCCCTCACTATTCAGACTCAAAGGCGGCCTTGTCTTCATTTCAGTTAATCATTCACAGGGCACGGCCTCCCTGCAAAATGTTACTAGGTTAGATCCCAGCCTCAAAGGATCAACCTGCACGAGGCTGACACCTGTGCAGTCAGCACAGACCAGGATAAGTCCTGTACAGCACCGTGTTCGCTAGACCTGGTTACGCCCCAGTCCCAGTGGGGAGTAACCATAAGTAGCCAATATGGCAAAGAATACAATTGTTCTTGTCTACACTGATAGCTACCGTGATGCCTGTACTAACTTGCCTCTTCAAGGTCCTGGTCTCACCTGATAATACTTTGTGATGATGAAATAGTCCCTGGTTACCTCCTGTAAGCCACACTAAACAATTCCAGTGCTTCATTGCTCTGTGTGATTCAAGAATTTAAACATTTATGTCTTATCCACCACACTTTACTCCTGTCTTAGCCCAGCTCTATCTATTCAGCTCAAGTAGCCACACTCTGGCATTGTTCAGGGTCACATGCAGCAGATAGTCTGATGCGTAACCTTTCCACCACTTCAACGATCCCAGCTAATCACAAACCATGGGAAAGCTCCTCTGAAAGCTTAAATGAGTTACTAAAAAAGAAACAGCTTCCACCCTCTCTTGTGACGAGTTCAGGACAGAAGGGCCCAAACATTTAACACTGCAGCAGCGCAGCTGGAGGATGGGCGAAAGGGATCTGGAGGGGAAAAAATGAGAGAGAAAAGGGATGTTGCTGAGAAGGGAAGGGGCTGCTGATGCACCAGGTGCTGACTAAGTTGCTCCTGTCTTTATCCACTCTTGAAAACCATGCCTTGTATTTGTTCTGATTCCGCTGGGTTTTTCTAAGAGCAAGGATTGTTGAGTGGTGGGACTCGGGAGATTTAAGATGAAATCCTGGCTCTGTCACAGACTTCTTTGACACCTTGGGCAAGTTTCTTCATCTCTTTGAAGCCCAACTCTTCCTCTGTTAAGTGGGGCTAATTCTCCCCCTCTGTAGCTGCCTTGTCTGTAGTCTCTTGGGCATGTGTACAGTACCTAGCGCACCGGGATCCTACTCTCAGTACCTTTAGGTGCCACTATTTTGAGCAACGCCCTGGTGCTTGAACCAGGGACCTTCAGAGCTAAAAGGTTACGCAGCGATAGTACAAATAATGCTACCAAAGAATAAGAAATTTACCACGCCTGCATTTGTCTTGTTCTCTCTCCTTCAGTTTTGAAGCTATACCTGGAGATGGAGGCAATCCTAATCTTCTTCCTCAGAGGCCTGGACATCAGAGCGCTTTCAAAGTCAACTGCGTCTTCTTAGCTCCTCGCTGGTTACTTATGTTGGAGCAGGAACAGTAGGGGAAACGCAGCTGCCATCTGACTTCACCCATTTGCAAACAATTTGCCCCCTCCCCCTGGCCCCGTGAGTCAAACAATGTACAGGATGTTGGCTTTCTCCCTGAAGCATAAGGGTTAAAGGATCATTTTAGTCCCTGGTCACTGAAAATAATTCCAGCCTAGATTTCAGCACCTTGGACAGAAAGTGCAGGTCTGTTTCTTTGGGCAAATAAATGAGTGCAATAAAAGGCTACGGTCAATTTTTCCACACCCTAAAAGGCCTGTCTGCGTGTGTAAAAATGTAGTTCATATGCAGTTAGAGAACCACGGCAAAACCTCACCGGCCTGCACTAATGCGCCTGGCAAATATCAGCAATTTAAAGGTATGGGGGTGGGGGTCTCCTCACAGCAGCGAGTCAATAAATGCCATTTAAGTCCGAGTACAGGCATTGGGCTGGTTTAAGTGTAACTATACTATAGCGACTGTATTAACTCAACTGTGCAGACTATGAAACCAAAGGCACAGAGTTATCTATAATCAGCATACCCCTTTCTTCTCCCAGCAAGACACTTGCTGCTTCTGTCCTATGACAAAATAACCTCCCTCCCACCTACAGCCCCGACAGTGCCAGAACCAAGCATCTGGTTCACACCTGCTGGGGATGTTTTTAAACTGCAGGTGCACTGAGCTGTCAAGCGATGGCCCAGCGCACAGGGCTGCCTCGCTCCCTGCTAAGAGAAATAGAGCCTGTTTCCTCATTTTTTTACATCACATCTGAGAGGACTTGAGAAAGAGGCAGCGCCCATGCCCGCCTCCATCCCCACTCCAACGCATCTGTGACAGTGAGGAGCAGAGCGAGTCAAGTTTTCCTCCCAGCGAGCACGTCTTCCCTGTCTCCTGCGTGGAAGTGCAAGAGATAGGACCGCAGTAGCTGCAATTTAGCCCACAGCCACTAACCCAAATGTTGAACTTCCCCTCTCCAGGGGTGGGAGGAGAGAAAGGTGTGTCCCTGCCAGTCCCTCAGGCCCACCACTGCAGTTGCTCCCTACCAGAAGCAGCAGCTTGGTGCCAATTTCCAGCCTGCCCACGCAGGAGAGGCGCTCGCTCTTGGCTGCACTGAAGTATAGGCTGGTGACTCAGCAGGAGGCAGAGGCCAGCTTCTGCAGACAGTCCAAGGTTAAAAGAAATAAACGCCCGGCCATAATGTCACATAGGATGTGGAGAACTAATAGGCCGTTACTACCGTGGTCATGCTCACATGCAAAAGGTGGAGGGGGGGCTGCTGCCACCTCCACGAAGGACATTTTAGGACACACCTTACGGTAACTACTGCTGGGACTCAGGCTAAGCTGTTTTGTTTCAGCTCGTGTTTTCTACTCGACAGAGACAGTAGCACAACTACTAGAGATAAAGTAAAGCCAGCCTCCCTACAAGCACTAAGGATGAAGGTAGGGCACCAGCAAACCTAACCTACCTTCACTAAGGAAACAGCTGGATACTTACTGCTCTATAGATCTTTTTATAAGCTTATGGGGGTGAGGGAGGCCAGCTAAGAACACAGAATATCATCTCCACTGCCGTAGGTACCATCTATAAATCATATGGGACCAATCCTGTTGCCCCTGCAGTCTATGACAAAGAGCGCCCATGAAGTCACCGAGTATGGAAGTGGGTCTATGAGTGGAGGTATCGTCCTGCTGAAATTACTATCTTGGGCATGAATTTAGCAAGGATCCCAAAAAGGATCAGACACTGGGATGGGTAGTTAGAAATTTCAGATATACCCAAATCAAATTCTGATCTCTAGGGAAGGCGGGGGAGGGAACTGGTTACCTCGGGGCAGATGTCCTCCTCTCTCATAAGCAGCTGGAACTGGCCCTTGTCAGAGAAGGACCCTAGACTGATCTGAAATGATGGAGTGAGGCCTAAGGGTGTATGCCTTCCAATAAAACCAGCCAAGGGCTCTGCTTATAGCACCCACCAGTCATAGCTTCCTACCTTGAAAACACAGGTCCTTGGATCATTTTTATTATTGGGATGAAAAAAAATTCAATAAATAAAGTTTAAACAAACCAAACAACAGGGAGGAAGAAGATCACAGAGCCCAGCAGGTGCAGGAGGACACATGACAACATTTTACTCTCAGACACGTTAGGGTTACAGGACGACATCTCAAGTGCCAACGTTCAAATAAAAAATATATTCATACAAATTTAACAAAAATACAGTTTATATACACCGTGGAATTAGCTTACATCATCTTGTAACAAAACGGAGCAAAACAAAATAAGTGGCTGCCCGTGGCATGGCTCATAGTTAAGACTTGCTATCACATATTAACACTGCCCAGGAACCCAGGAAGCAGAGACAACCCCTTCTGCTCCCCTGAGCTTTTGCCATCAATACTGATCCGCTACATGGACTCTCTCCCTGGAATCACAGGCACCTGTATAGTTTCTTTGCCAGCTGTTTAGCAACCCATGCCAGACCAGAGGCAGTTAAGGTTTGCGAGAAGGGAGGTCAGTGGTTGGTTAAGTGTGAGCAGTCTCAATCCAGAATCCTTTGCACCCCTCGTAAGTGGCACACACAAGAGTTCCTGGCTGTGCTGCGTCTCAGAACAGCGCTTAGAGAAGAGCATCCATGAACCCCTTCATTTCAGGAACAGGAACGTTCCCTGCTATGGGCCATACGCAGCGTTGTTGAGCACATCTGGCAAGTCCATTTGTAGATTTCTCTTTAAAGCAGCTGGCAGAGTGCCCCAGGCGACAGTTACATTCTTCGGGCTGCAGCAGCGAAAGGGACCGCTTTCCTCAAGCGATAGGTTTTAGTAAGATGGATGCTTAGGCAGAGCAGTTGCAGCTGAGCATGGGGTGGAATCCAGCAGCTTTTGCAAGAGAAGGAACGGCTGGTGCACAGACCTACCTGAGCAAGATGTTTCAGCTCAGCTTGCCCGGGGCTCCTAGCTCCATGACTCATTAGTGAGGCCAAGACATAGCATGGCAAAATATACTGCCATGAGTCACATACTGAATAAACAGGACATGACTGGCGAAGGCGACTGACACAAAGTTAACAAGTCCTATTTATTTTTTTTTGGGGGGGGGGGGGGGAAGGAGAGTGAACTCTCACCATAGCAACTGCATAGAGTGGGAGGGACAGGATCTCTCACTGGGCTCTGCAGAGACAGAAAGCGTACAGAGCTGCCGCATCTTGTGGTTTATGCCTTAAATGCCCGAACTCTAATGCCACCCTAATGAAGTGGGATTGCTCTACTGCACTTTGGGACGGTCCAGTGCCAGACCCCTTTGGAATGGAAGCTAGTGCAACACAAGCGCATTTCAAACTTCCAGTTCACCTTGGGGGAATAATTGGGGAGGGGATACGTCCTGGAGTTTCTTGGAGCAGTTCAGTCTCTTTCAAGCCACGGAGACCAGTACGTCTCCTGCCCCAAAGCACAGGAAGAGTGAGTTACTGGCAAGCCAGCTCTAGATCTGGGTGAAACAGGCTGAGGACCCTTAGTCAACGTAAGTAGAGAAAGGCATCATCTAAGTCAAAAGCACAAGCCAAAGTCAACTGACAGTCATTTAGACTCCTTTAACCAAAGATGGCCCTGAAGAACTGCATGGGCAGCTGGGACTGAGCCATCTTTCAGCTGCGCTCAGAGAAGTACGACGGTGCCACTCCCATCACACCTAGGGAGCCCAAGTGGAAGGAGTACAAGATAGGTGCTGGCCCTGGGAAGATGCCCTTAGGTCACTCTGGGGGGCTGAAGGATCACCACGAACCACTGGGGCTACCCTGGAAGGTTCTCCTGAGCACATGGGCTATGTGGAACGGTGCAGGAGACTGAACAGTTGCCGCAAGCTGGGTGCAGGGAAGGTGTGAGGAAGGTATTCCATGCACCCTGCTCACACAGGGCACCACCTGGGCTGGAATGCAGAACTCGGATGGTCCCTGCTACAACCAGATGGACCAAGGAGGGTGAAAGTCGCTTGTTGAAGGGAAGTTTTGCACTAAATGTAGCAAGGCTCCTCCCTCTCCACTCAGCAGGATATGCAACGAGGGCCAAGACCTCTGCTCCCGACGTGGGGAGGAGCAGGGCTTCCCAGGAAGTCTGCTGCCCGTCTCGTAAGCGCAGGGATAGAAAGGGAAAGATGAGACCCAGGGAAGGGTTTGCTAGATTTCATTGGAAGTGACTAAAGAAAATCTCCAAAGTGAATAAATCAATATGCAGCTGAGTCCTGCCCTGCACGCCAGGAGCCCATTCTCCACTATACATGTCAGAATGAAGTCAGGGGACCTTCATCCATCCTTTGGCTGGTTACAGGCTGCAATGCAGATATCACAGAGTTAGCTCCTGTCTACATCACAAACTGCAACCAGCTGCTATGATTTGGTTCGCTGAATGGTGCAGATACCCCCAGAGACTGGATCATCCTGCACCAACTCAGCCACCCACAACCTGGCTGCAGGGGAAAGTTTCGCTGATTCCTAAAAGAGACTTCAGGTACCAAAGGGCACCTCGTGCAGCATTTGTGCTCTGTGCACACTACCTCTCACCTTCGAGAAGTCAGAGTCCTGCAACCTCCACCACAGCCCTTCTGAGCGCTGCCTAACAAGGGAACTTACAGCTTCTCCAGGACTAACCCAGCTTGCAGATCACCGGCTCTGCAACTGACCTGTGAAAACACAGGTTTTACACTTGGAAGGAAGAGCCCTCTAGAGGGCTCAGTTTTCAAATAAAACAAGACTCCTAAAACAGCAGCTCCTTCCACAGCTAGCTAAAGCCTGGTGTGGTGTGGAACAGGTTAACCTAAGGGCTGGTAAGAGGGCTGTGGGGAAGCTTTCCTAGGATGCATTCCCCAGATTAGCTGGGCCAGTCTCAGAGGCAGCAAGAATGCTCTGTGCTTTATCAAGCCAATCAGTTCTGTAGCCCCTGAAGGCATGAGGCTGGCTTCCCACAGTTATCTGAATGCAAATCCCACAAGGGCAGGAGCCTGCTGGAACAACATAGGTGCTGCCAGGATGGTACCTGCCAGAGCACCAGACTGGCTGCGACTGGCTCCCAAGTGCTGACGTTACCCTGCAGGTGATTCTGCGGTGGCAACAAACATCCCAAGTGCTCTCCGAGCTGCCAACAGCCCTTCCACTAACCACGCTGAGGTGCACTGGCTGGCTAGCTGGCAGCCACAACCTCCCAGAGCCCCTTCTGGCTGCGTGCAGCATGAATCGCAC
This sequence comes from Dermatemys mawii, assembly GCA_007922305.1. Classification (NCBI taxonomy): domain Eukaryota; kingdom Metazoa; phylum Chordata; order Testudines; family Dermatemydidae; genus Dermatemys; species Dermatemys mawii. The sequence continues at coordinate 10,527,233 of ML677380.1, read as the reverse complement.
CATCTCTTCCAGCCAAACCGAGATAAGCCAACACCGCTGCTGAATCCGTGCCGGAGGAGCAACGCTCCTGCTCTTCCCCATGCTGAGCGTGGGCCTTGCAGGGCTGAGAAAAGAGATTTCCTCCTCTTCCACAGCCCTGACTGGAAAGATGCTCCTGGAATCCAAAACCCTGGAGTGAAACCAGGCTTTTAACACTGGATCTCTGCAGCAGGGCACTATATAATGCTCCAAAGAGGTGCAACATAGTGTTCTAGGGAAGGGACAAGAGTGCCTTATAAAAGGCTTCTCTTCTAAGGGGAATCATTGGCAACAGCTAATGAGGTTGACGGGATTTCTCTCTTCTGAGGTGTTTTGCGGGTGCATTCAGGGTTTCTAATCCAGAATCGTGTTTAGAACCAAGTTGTTTTGGATTCTTGACTTGCCCAGATGCTCTCAGCCAGCTGCTGTCAGACAAATCCATAGCAGGGATGCCAGCACCTGAAGAACATTAAGAAATTAGGAGCTTTAAGAACTGAACTGAAAAACCATGAAGCCAGAGTGAAAGACCTGGACAGCTAAGAGTTCCTGATGGCAGAAAATTCCTCCCTCCCCTCCCCCAAGGAGGTGTAGTTTTAATGCCACTGAGAATAACCAGCAATTTAGTTTCTGAGGATATTAGCAAATTGCAGTGGGTGATCTCAGCTTTGACAAGGACCCCTTCCCGTGTGAATAAGGCAACTACTGTAGCAGAACTGGGGAGGGAGAAGAAATCAACAAGAGAGGAGAGGAGAAATTCGCTGCAGTCCTTCACATATGACATGGTGTAGACGGCATTATTGTTACCCTCCAAACTGCAGGCATTTCTTTAGGAAGAGCAGTGTCAGGACAACTTCTGATGAAAGGAGACAGCGGAAGAAAAGAGAGCATTCTGGCCAAGAGCAGTCAAACGAAGCACCTTTCTGGGGCTGGCCAGCAGCTCTGGACTCAGATAGCTCCTCTACTCCCTGCCAGCAAGATGTTCTCTGGTCCCCAGACTGCATGAGAGAGAAGCCAACCATCGTGTCCTTGGTCATGGGGCATCCAGGCGAAAGCGAGGGCAAGTGCAGGCTTGGAGGAAGGAGAGAGCCAAACCAGCAGCAGGGTCAGATGGTCTGATAGTGCTGTCTGAGTCTGGCCTGCAGAAATTCATGAGTCAGGTTGTGCCGGGTTATTATTCCAACAATCTGGTGAAGGGAGAGAGGAAACCATATAAGTCAGTCTTACCAACTCATGTTGGAAGACACAAGCTCAGTGGAGGAGAAGAGGCCGTAGTGTTTCTTCTGGCCTACCTGAAAAACCAGATGAGAAGTCTCGGCAATTCTCTGAGAGACTTGGTCTAGGCACAAAGCTGTGAGAGGGTTCAAGTTCTAATCCCTGCTCTGACAGAATTCTCTTTCTTAGGGCTTGTCTACACACACACACACACACACGTTACACCTATGCAACTAGGTCAATATAATGGTAGCACAACCTTAGCATGGCTGTAGTAATATCAGTATGTAGTTACTTTATAACCATATGGGAAGGGAATAAGCTGTACTGGTATAAGGCACTTTTATATCCTAGGCGTTGTTCCAATATAGCTCTATATCCGTAGGAAAATCCTATCTTTAACCAAAATAGTTATATTGGTACATAATCTGCATATAGTGGAGATGACAGACAAGTCACCTCGGACTCTCTCCATCTGAAACTGGTTTAACACTGCCCAGAAGGGGTGGTATTGCTTTGTGAGCTAGATAATGATGCCAACTTTTTCGAGGTCAGGTGCATCGAGATGGGCACCTCTGTGGCTGGAATATCAGAGGTGCTGAGTGCATCACTGGGAGCGGCAGGTGCTCAGTACCTTGGGAAAGAAAGAATGCTTAAAGTGAGGCCGCTAAAAGGAACGCTTTGGACCACTGTGTTAGTGCTCTCCAGTCTCTGTGGGGAAAAGTGAAACCGTCTCTAGATCAATTTCTTTCAATTCCCCTTCCGGAGGGTCCAAGGAGCCAGGTTTCTAATCACTACCGCTTTGCTATCATGCATATGCTGCTTGATCTATTTTCAGCCCTTTCTAGATGGTGCTAGTTACATCTCAGAGTATCGTTTAGGAAAGAAACTCCTCGGTGCCACGTGTTAGCTTCATTTTGGACACCCCCTCTCGGAAGCTGCCTGTCTGGTCACGGCCCAGCTGTACATGACCAGGTCCTCAACACCCTCCTTCCTCACCCCCAGGAACAGCTCCATGTCAGAGGGAGGGAGGAACACAGCCAGAGAATACTTCAGGCTACAGCTGTAAAAGCAGCTAAAGCCATGATCTTTCCCCACTTCTACTAGCTTAACTTTTACTGTCAGCACCAGTATAAGGGCTGCCTCAGGCCCAGAGATGACACTCCCCATCAGCCAGCAACATTAGGCACTTCTGTATCAAGTCACATTAGTTAATTTTGTTACATGCTATTTTAGCCTCAGAGTCCATCCACTGGCTCCTCTGGCCAGCACAATCCTGGTGTGGGTGCACTAGACACACACACCCATGAACCCCCCTGTGGGACATCACACGGGAGACTTACTGTAGCAGCAATAAATTCTAGGCAACCCAGCAGAGCTAGAGGACTAAGGCTAAACAAGGTAAAGTGCTGGGTGCTTCCTGGTCTCAGAGAGAAGTCACCACCGCACTCCTGCACTGCGCTGCTCTGCCTCACAAGCAGCTGGGGGAAGATTTAAACCTTGTGACGTGCGGTCAGTGGCAGAAACACCAGAAGACCTTCAGCAGAATGGGGATGCATTTAAAGATCAGTGCTAGGATCCTTCCATATACTCTGCGGGTCACAGTAGAAAATGAGTAACCACTCAATAGCTCTTGCTTGCAATGTTTGCTTTCCACTTGCATGCTGAGTGGGGCAACAGCAGAACTCCTGACATTCAGAAAAAGCATCTGAAGCCTCATTCTTGTCCACCACATCAGTCATGTCCCTGGAACACACCCGAGCTAATTTTAGGCATTAGATAAGAGGACGATGTGTACAATCTGTGGGTCAGCTTGGCTTCATGTCATGATAAACTCGGTCAAGAGACCCACCAGTGCAACAGCTCATAATACACGAGCAAGACCCCCTCCCGCACATAGGCTGCTGTTAGTCCTGGTGTGCTTTGCGGATTCTCTTATCAGCACTAATGAGGGATGCTGACTCTTTACTATGTTCATGGGAAGCTGAGGACACCTGCTGGGCACTTTGGCACACTGCAAATGCCACAAGTCTGGAGAATTGGATTGGTTCTATACTGGACTGTCTCAGCTCTTACCAATACAAATGTAAATTCCTGTCTAATAGAAGGATGTGCCCCAACCTGGAGAGATCACTCCCAGGGACTTTCAGTCTTCTTTGGCTGCAGAGAGCAATTAGTGCCACCTGGGGTGGTTTGAGTCAAGTGGAGATTTGCCATAGGGAAGCGGGCTAAGACTCCTGAACAGGAATCAGACAGCATCAGGTCCCAGTCACGGCCAACCTGGGCTGGATCCAAACTCGGGACATGGGAAGGTTTCAACTTCATCACCAGCCTTAGTGAGCAGGTGTCAGTTAAGACATAGTCAGGTGAAACTCAGCACCATCTAGTGGACAGAGGTTCCTCCAACCCCTGAAAGTCACATTCTGCTCGGGGTCAGAACAGGTTGTTCAGCATCAATCTGGGATTGAAATGTAGCATGGGGCAGGCACCACAATGCCCCCCTCAGCCCAGACACAGCGGCAGCATGGACCTACCTCTCCCACCGCATTCACCACCGGTAAGTGCCTGAGTCCCATTGTCCTAAACAGGTTGAAGACTTGCGAGGCATGAGTGTTAGGAGAGACCGTGAAGGGAGACGGGTTCATGTAAGGGGTGACGTCCTGGGGAGAGTCAAGAAGAAAACACCGAGGTCATTTCTACCAGGTAGTTTCAAAGTGAATTTCCATTCTCCTGGAAGTGAGGGGATGAGAGGGGTGCTTTAGCCCTGGAGACTCCATGAGTCTTGGGCCTCTTGATGGAGCCTCCTGGTCCAATCCAAGGTCAGGGAGATTTTGGACGGGTACAAGTGAGACCCATATTCACTTAAACCAAGAGTCCAGTCTACTGAGAACAGGAGCTGTTCTCCCACTGACATTCAGTTGATCTGCTAAATCCAGGCAGCTAGGAAGTGGTCAGAAGAGCATTTCAGGCCGAGATGTCAGATGTGCAGGATTTCTAGTCACTGTCACCTAAAGTGGATTTGAACCTGGGCTCACTCCAAAGCAGCAGCCCGGGAGACCAGAATTGGAATTTGGGAGTCAGATTAGGATAAAGTGTCTCCGTAACCCCAGGCCGGGGAAGCATTTTTAGAGCTCTTTGGCGAATTTCTGAGAATGTGCATTAAGGAGAAAGGGCACCACGAGACAGCAGCAGGTTCCCATCAGCATCTCTTACCACTATCATGCGTGGGGTCAGCAGCGTGAGGTCCAGGTCATGAATATCGGGGTAACGGGGGTAATCCTCAGCCATCTCGGCATAGGACAGTCGAGGCTGGCTGGTGTTCTGCCATTCAAAAATGAAAAAGCCCTGCTGAGGAGAAGCATCACCCTTTCTAAAGGGTATCCCTAAAGCGGCTGAAGGGCTGAAGCCATGCGAGAGCACAGCCAAGACTGGTCCCCTCAGAAACCCTCCAGGTCCCCCGACAAGCTCAGGGAGTTACACACGTCTGGAGAGGGATTCTTGGAGATAATTCACAATGGCGCACGGCACACTTAACCAATACAATGAGTCACGCTCTTGGCAGAGGAGATGAAAGGACTGATTTGCTCTCCAATCCAGGGAGGGCCTAGTCCCCGCTTTGGAAGGTGTCACCAAGATACTTTGCGGGAGCTGGCCACCAAACAATTTGGATCATTTCGCTTGATACACGCCCGGAGCGCCATCTGTCCAGCAAGCCACTGAGAGGCAGAGACACGGGGGACAATGGCACCATGCTGATGGGTGCACTATGGGCAGTCAGACCTCTCCCCTCCTCCACTCCCACAAGGGGATCTCATCCCTACGCAGTGCACCGCGTATTTTCACAGAGAATCTGTGCCTTTTCCTGTGCTTGCACAGTTACACAACAGGAGTAGTTCTCACTTGGCAGACAAAAGGGAGGATTTGCTGTTCTACCAGTTGCAGCACCTAAGGGGACAACGGAGTTTAAAATGCTGCATGCCAGCCCCTGGGGATGCCGTCTTCCCAACTTCTCCCTTCCCACAGACAACTCTCATCTGCCCCAGAATCTGCAAGACCCACCGACTGACTCTCAGCGTAACAGACTCCTCGGACGAGCAGGGTAACCAGCTGCGAGCGCAAGATCAAGCCGTGGAAGGTCAGAGGTCGGAAGCGTTCCTCCATGGTCCACTCTTCACTGGGGGACTGGTCTGGGTACAGGTTGGGGTAGGGAGTATATCTGTGACAGATTTCACACCACTTGTTACAACGGGTACTGTGGGGAAGTAATAGCTGAGGAACAGAAGCACCAAAACAGGTTCCTGTCTGACAGCTGGGAAGTGCTCCACTCTGAGTGCCTTTCATGCAAGCATTTCAAAGCACTCCCCAATGGGGAAAACACTTGCCCATCTCTCGTACAGATCAGGAAACTGAGGCAGAGGGAGTTAAGTGACTTGTCCCAACCCAGCAACTCAGTGGCTGAAGCGGACAAGAAACCAGACTTCCCAAGCTGGAGCTCCTACTCAGACCATTAAAACACATGTTTGTGTGAAAGTCGACTGGGGTCTCAGCCCAGTTCCCAGCAGGCTGCTGTCCACATTGTGACACTGGCTGCTAGCTCAGCAGGGATCACCCCAGCAGGCACACGAGGGGGGAAACTTTGCACGGCCACTGCCCATGCTGCAGATGGGACTGGCTGGTTTCACTGGTTTTACTATGGCAATGGGGATCACATAAGAACCATAGGTAAACCCCATTGTGTTTCCAGCCATCGCCATCCCCGGGGTCTCACCGTCTCTCTAGCATCTGCTGCAGCAGATCCTCCTTCTCAGGCGGCTCCTCTGGTGCAACGTGCTCGTCGCACATGTTGCGCAGCTCGCTCGAGGGATACGATTTCATAGACTGGCTCCGCTTGCGCTGCTCTCCAGCTCTGGTGAGGATGCTGGATTTCTGTGGAGAGTGAGCAAAACCTTTAGACAAGGGACACGGGTCTCGTGCAAAACTGGGACGTCAGGAATCAGACAAAGTGCAGAACACCTGAATGCTCTAGGCATGGAGTGCAAGAATTAATCCTTTGTGATCTAAGCTTCTGATTTAATTTAAGTCACCAGCAAGGGGCTATCTGCTCCGGAGCTCTCCCAGGGATGGTATTTGCAGGTATTGCCAGGACTGCAGGATTCACTCTCTTAAAAATGAGAGGTTTAAGAATGGCAGCCATGTTAGTCTGCATCCGTAAATAAAACGAGGAATACTTGTAGCACCTTAGAGACTAACCAGTTTATTTCAGCATAAGCTTTCGTGGGCTATAGCCCACTTC
>ML677380.1:10422307-10520310 GCA_007922305.1 Dermatemys mawii | reverse complement strand
CCATTACTATGTGTGAATCCTACTGTCAAATGTTAAGTGGGTTCCACTGACTTACTGTGGCACTACCCCAGCTCAAGTGGTGACAGGTGAAAGGGTCTCTACTATCTGGTATGGAAGGGAGGAAGACAGAAGTGGGCTATAGCCCACGAAAGCTTATGCTGAAATAAACTGGTTAGTCTCTAAGGCGCTACAAGTATTCCTCGTTTTATTTAAAAATGAGAGAATCTAGAGCTGGAACAGGCCTGCTGCTGCTCAGTTAGTCCAGCTTCTTGCTAGCTCAGGTGTGCTCCATACGGCACTTCCACACCCTGCCCCGTGGTAAGTGTCCTGAAGGAATGAGTTTCCACCACTGCCCTGGGGAGAGAATTCTTCCTGGAGCACAACGGCCTCACTCCATCCCTCTTGCCACATACAGAGAATATTGGGAAACTCTTCCTGACACCAAAACGTGTTCAGTTGCAGAACAAAGTCGAGGACAAGCTGCATACTAAAGGCTAGCAGGACTTGTGCACCATTAACTGCCAGGATGATACGAGAAGCTGCCTCCCCCCATGATCAGAGAAAAGTCCCTTATTCCCGAGGTTACTGGGCGGCCCCCTCCTCCTCACCTTGAATCTAATGTTGTTGCTGATCAGCTGGTTCCCCTTCATGAACTCCTTCTCGTTCCCCCGATTCTCCGTCACCACAGGGAAGGCATGATGGACCGTCGTGCGCAGGATACTGACCAGCGACTGGATCCGGGTGTGGGGATACACGTACGTCAGGTTGGGCTCCATGATATCACTGGCTCTCAGCCTGGGGCAATGAAGAAATGCACTGCTATAGGTGCCAACAAGCATGGTGCAGAACCAGCACCAGAGAGAACCCGATGGAATCCTTTTCACATTAGTGCTGCCTTTGCCCTTCCTACAAACCCTGTTTGCAGAGAACAGCTGTAAGGTTACCGAGGCAGCAGCATTATCTGCATAGCATCACAGGAATTAGACAAGAGGACAAAGGCTCCTGTCCCAAAGAGCTTACCATTAAGTCAGACGGACAACGCAAGGGATCCGTCACCACCACCATCAGGAAAGGGAAAGAAAACCAACGAAAACACACTTCACATGATACAACTACATACTGCCTCAATGTTTTTTATCAAGCCCTTTGTTGCTGTGTTCTGTTGCAACCTCTAGGCCAGGGGTGGGTAAACCTTTTGGCCTGAGGGCTACATCGGGGTTGTGAAACTGTATGGAGGGCCAGGTAGGGAAGGCTGTACCTCCCCAAACAGCCTGGCCCTGCCCCTTATCTGATCCCCACTCACTTCCTTCCCCGACTGCCCCCCTCATAAACCCCAACCCATCCAACCCCTGCTGCTCCTTGTCCCGACTACTCCCTCCAGAGACTCTCCCGACCCCCCCACATCTAACCCCTCTGCTTCCTCCACCCTGACTGCCCCAACCCCTATCCACACACACACCCTCTGACAGACCTCCTGGGACTCCCACATCATACCCATTTGCCCCCAGGCCAAAGAACCACAATCAGTTCTCAAATACAGATAGAGTCAAGGACAGTGTCCTTACTTGTCCATTTCCACCTCCGTTTCCCACTCCAGCAGCGGCACCCCTCGCAGGCGCACGTGGATGTCATAGATGCCCTTGTTAAAGAAGTCTCCTGTCCATTTAGCTACCTAGAAAGACAGAAAAGCAGCTGTTCAGCTGCTTTCCGAGCACAGGACTCCTGGTTCTCAAGCCTGAGAGGAGGTGGATAGGATGGACATGCATAGGAGCCTCCCTCAGGCAAGCGGAGAAAAGCCAAAGTCTGGCCAGGAGCCAAGAGAGGGGCACAGACATGGTGCTCACCATTAGCGTGATCATTATTGGAAGCCCGTATGTGATCTCATTGGTGGATTCGATCAGGATAACGGTGAGGCTAATCGTCATGCGGACCACGCCTCCCAGGAACGCTGCCGCACCAATCAGCGCAAAGGTCCCTGAGTAGATGTGGTCCAGCCCAATGTAGCTAGGGAGGAAGCACACGCAAGCCCTTGCATCAGAACCAAGCTGGTCAAGAGTCTAGCCAGCCTTGGCAGCGTTCTACAGCACACGCACACAATGCACCTTTTGAGAAGGTTGGCGACCAGACGTCCGAAGGCAGCCCCACAAAGCAGCGATGGTACAAAGAGACCACTGGGCACAGAGCTCCCATACGTCCAGCAGGAGAGTAAGAAATAGAGAAGGAAGAACAGGGAGAGTGTGACTGGGCTGAAAGTACCTGCAACACAAGAAGAGTTATGACCCAGGGGCACAGGCCTCCTGGGATCACACAACGTCCTCCCTGGGGATCAAAGCAGACTCCCCTCTCCACCTCAAAGCAATTCCTTAGTCTCAGAGTCCCAGTGAGCACTAGTGAGAATGACAACACAGAGAGATGGGGGGAAGCAAAGACTGCAGGCACTATGCACTGCAGCTGGAACCATAGCCCTGTTTTTCAGCAGGCCCTCAAAGCCACAGGAACCTAAAGATGCTTTTAGTTCTCAGATTCCCGTGGAAGCACAGGCAAGGCTTACACCAGACTCTGATGAAGCTGGCGGGGACCCTGAGCATGGCATCTTCTGGACACTCACCATCCTGGTGGAAGAGCTGCAGGATGGCTGACTCCTGGGGGTTGAAGAAGAGCGTTGCCATATCGTTGTAGGTTTCATTGGGGCAGAAGAAAGTCTTGATGCTTGAATTCACGTCCTCCGATGAAGAGCCCTAACCAACAGCAATCAGACGTTATGTTAATATGTAATCCAGTCATGCCCCACTGGGAGCTGCCACCAGGACTGGAGTAAATACACACACACAAAAACACACACACCTTTCAGCATTGCTTTTCAGGAAAATCACACACAGACAGAGGATACAGGACTTGAAATGAGCCCAGATACGCAATTGCCACCACTTTACCCTGGGGGGCAGTATCTTCTCATACATCCGGCTTTCATCAGTGCATGCAGGCATAACTGCTAGTGATGGAGTCTGTTAGTGACGCTCTGTGGCTGTCTCTACGAAGGGCGTAGATTAATGTAGGCGAGGCTGCATTACATGGGCATGCTTAACAGATGCGTGTTTCCTGGGGCGGGACTGTGCCCCTCTGTAGGACGAGCGTTACCTGAAGGTTCAGAGTGCTGTTGCCACTAGGATTGGTAGAAGACATCTGCCGGCATTCTCCTAGAATCATGGAAGCTACAAACACCACAACGGTGGTTGTTAGACACACCAGCAGGCTCTCCAAGACTCTGCAAGCACAAAGCAAAAACCATGCAGGGACAAGCACGCTCAGAGTAATCAATCCCTTGGTCTTTACACACAGCCCTGCATCCCAACATTGCCCTGAAAAAAAGCCACAGTAACCAACAATCTGGGCTCCACTAAGCAGACAGCAGGTCATTTTAGGTTCCACAAGACAGACTGTCTAGTGATCATGTTCATTCCAACTGGCCATGCTGGTTGGGCAGAGGGATCCATCCAATCAGGAGTAAAGAAGCCAGTGCAGGCCAGGAAGCACCTCCTCTGACATGGGATGACAGGCTTTGAAAGCTCTTTGGCTAGTGAAAGTATTTGGACACCGTGTCATTTAACTCTGCACTGGGCTTGCCCTGTACGGACTCCCTCTGCCATAATATTAATCCAAGAGGCCCACACTAGGATCGGAGATATGTTGCTACAGCTTCTCCTCCTCCTTATCCACATGCTCCGTAAGGTCGGGCTCTTGGTCTGGACAGCACATGGCGGAGCTAGCATCCAGAGCAATGTCTGCCAGACAAGCTTTTCACTGCCTTCCTTCGCTGCTTTTCTGTATCACTCAAAATATGTCTCTTCCTGGTCAGCTAAATGGTAATTTCCTGTAACCAAAGCTTGAATTATGCATCAATCTCCTGCATCAATGGAGTGGACACAGTTTGACTGCAGATGTTCTGATCAAATGAACCAATTAAATAAAAGGCACTGTCACAGGATGACCTGTTCTTACCATGACTACTTAGTCCCAAACAAGACCTAGAGAGCCCCGCAGTGGTGACACACATGAAGCACAAGCTGTATTGTTAGTCTACGAACTGAAGAGATCTATCTACAGGGTCTGTGTGTACAGCAGCCTCAAAGAATCCCCTTCGTACTCATCATAAAGGTATCCTGGCTCCTTGATACCACAAGGGTCATTACAGGGTGCAGTGGGATTGCAGCAGCTAAGGTTAGCTTTGTGTTAGCTGTGCAGATGCTATGTGGCTTGCCGGGTTTTGTTATTTCACTGGGATGGATTTGCATTTTCTCACCTACCTCCCATTTTAAAGTGTTTTAGGCTCCATGGCTCTTACTCTTTGAGGCGCTGTGGACACAGACAGTGGGGTCAGACAGACACGCACAGAGATTACATCAAGGCAGGTGGAAAGGAGCACTGATACCTGACCAACTTTGGCTTTGGATGTACGTTCCGCATGCGGTATTTCGCCAGCCTCTTATTCAGGCAGTTGAAAGTGGCTCCAAGGAGGCCTCCTACAATCCCCATCATAATGAAGAACCCCAAGTCCATGGCCGTCCAGAGGTGGCATTTTTTATCAGAGTCAGAACACTGGGGAGGGAGGTCATGGGAGGGAAGAGAGGGAGAGAAATGCAGGAATGAGACCAGGCAGCAAAAGAGCAGATGGAGACACATCAAAGCAGACACCAAACACCTCAGCCAGGAAACATTTAACAGCATTGACCACAGAACAGCATTCATTCCCTCTGTCAAAGGAGAGCAGTAGTTTTCCCATTTCTCCAGGACCAGCTAAGGCATTCCAGCCAGAACGCCCCTCTGCTGGATTTCAACTAACACGGCTGATTCATTTCACACAGCAAGCCAGGAGCTACAACCGGGGGCAACTGGAGAGGCAGTAAAGCAAGTACAACGCACCTTGAACTCCCCGAAGTTTAGCAGCCCAGGTAGCTGGAAAGATCCCCAACTTCCAAACTGAATCCCGGAGCGGAAAAAGTTCAGGGTGAAGGTGGCAGCCATGGAACAAAAGAGCTGGAGAAGGAGAGAGGCAGGAAGAAAAACACGCAGGTCAGTGGTGACAAGGCCAGTCTCTCCGCACAAGTCACGTCTGGGGAATGGAGCTTGCAACCTACCGGTGCTTCCAAAATTTAATCCTTTAACTGTGTTCAGAAAATAAGGTCACAAGCGATCATTGGGATCCCCTTATCCTGACCGCTTGCATAACACAGCTCCGTAGAATTTAGCCCAGTAATTCCCGCAATAAGCCCCTCATTCTAGTCATGGGCACTGAGCTGCAGCAGCTAGAATCTATTACATGGCACTTACACAGCTTGTTGATGTGTCTAATGTATAAATTGAGGCCTAAACTGGCTCTGGATCGGATTATAATCTTGGGGAAGCTCTCAAATCCTTTAATCTACTCTGGAGAGGGGAGTCTGCCACTGCTTCCAAGATGCGCAAAGTGTTTGGCCAAAAAAAGGCCAAGTCACAGCATTCTAGTGCAATCTGATGTGAATTCATTCTAGTGAATCTGATGTGTTCTGCCAACTCCAGCCCAATGCAGCAATCTGAGTCAGGGAATCTCTCCAACCCGAAGGCAAAGCAAAGTCTCTTTCTCACAGCCCATGGGGACGCAGGGATCTGTACTCTGCCTGGAAGGAACACAGGAGCAAAGCCATTTCTCAGAGCTGCCCCAACAATGCGGAACAATTCTGTCCCGAGTGCGTCCCTGGGAAGCGCCACTGACCCCCAGCTATAATTCTCTGGCATCAACACAGCAAGTCGTTCACATTGTGCCAGGAGAGCTCACCTCGAGAGATTCAAGACTCTCGGGATTTTCACAGCCGAGCTCGCTGGCTTCCAGCTCGAGTCCCCTCTCACAGGGAAGGGGAACCCCAAGAGCCAAAGTTCTCACCACTTTCCACGTGAGCCCCTGATTCCAGAAGGAGGAACCTTCTTCCAAGCTGAACAGAGTGCCCCCGATTGGGGCCCCAAAGGCGGCAGCAACCCCTGCGGCAGCCCCTGCAGAGACAAAGTCCCTTTTGTCCCTAAGCAAAGAGGGAAACAATGAGAGTTGATCAAGGCAGAATCTGGAAGGAACTGAGAAAAGAAGAATCAGGCCTGTGACTAAGCTAATGGCTCCATGGGGGCAGGAAGGAGTCTTACTCCTGCAGCCAGCTGTGCCCAGTGGGCAGCATTATGCAGTTAGGGTTTATCATCTCTCCCTAAAGTAGTAAACACAGGCCACAGCCAGACGTACAATATGGGATTGAAGGGACCAGTGGTCTGATACATTAGGGCAAATCTTGTGTTCCCGACACCTTTTGGAGGGGGCTGCGCAACAAGAAGATTGTGGGGGAGACAATGCGCCCCAGGATGGAGTCTCACCTAGATATACAACTATGTACCTTCTCTCTCTTGGGCTGACAGGTCTCCAGCCTACTGACCCACCCAATCCAACACCCCCGCACCCTACCCAACCTCCCCTCTTGGATACGGTACCTGTCACTTCGGAAATAGGGAAAGTTAAACTGAATCTTCCTAAAGGAGATGCTCTGGAACTGAAAAACAGAAGGACAGAGTCAAAACTGACAATGAACCAAGGCAGCCCCTCCCTCCCACAACACTCGTTTGGAAGCAGCCAACACTTGGGAAACACGAGCTCTTCTGTCTACGTATTAACTAAAGTTTTAGAGCATAAGCTTTTGTGGGCTAATACCCACTTCGTCAGATGCATGCAGTGGAAGTATCCAGGGGCAGGTATAAATGGGTAGGTAAGAACCAGGTGGGAGTTAACAGGGTTAGTCCAATGAGGCTGAACCAGCTTGTTATCTCTAATCAGGGAGGGTGAGGTATTCCTCTAGCAGCTGAACTGGAGGTGTGAATAGTGAGAGAAGAGAAGCTGCTTTTTGACACGGCTACCCCTCCTATTCTTGTCTACGTATTGTTACCCCAACTATACGCCATGGCGGAGGGAAAGCACACAAGGGAACGTCCTTTCGATAAGGTATCGGTTGCTCTACTGGCAGTTCCTATTTACAGAGTTCAATGCCTGCCAAAGCTAGGAGCTTTGTTGCTAGAAGGTTTCTGCAAAGTACACACTACCTGCTTCTGCTGATCAGTCTCCAGGATTCTCTCTCCTCCCAGCATGAGGAAGAGGAACATCCAATGTTCCCTTCCTGCAATATCTTGGCCTAAACAGGCACTACATGCCATTGGGGATTAGAGTCAGTTGCTTTTTCGTCTCACAGCACTCTCCAGCGCAGGGGTCCCGCAGCCAACATTTACATGCTAGAGTGTGTGCAGCTGAGCCAGGAGGCAGCGTCTGCACTCAGGAGAAAGGACTCTTCCATTTACCAGCTGTTCTGGGACAGCACAAACAGCTACACTGTGTGCTGCTGTTAGCCTTATTGACACGCAGGAAGAGCCACCGCCCTGAAAAGGGATCTCATCTTTAACCCTGCTCAGTGCTGGCTTTCTCCTGAGCCTGTGGTGGTTGAGGGAGGTTGTTATGGTGCTCACGCGGATTTAAGATGGCCCAAATTTGTGACCTAGAAACGCACAGCAGAGAGGGAGCAGAACGAGACCAACTCAGCCATGTCATCCCTCCATCATTACTCTACTTTCCAAGAGAACACATCTAAACAGACACTACACCTGATTTTAACCAAGGGGCTGAGACGGGACAAACTTCAGAGTGCGATCCTTGGTGTCTAACCCATCCCAGGCACAGCCCAAGTCGCAGAGTGTCTCAGAGCATTTCCGACACTAACCTGAGGCAAGCCCGCCCCCACAATAGCGCCACTGTGGATCATGGGGCCCTCCTTCCCTACAAAGAGACCTGAAAAACAGAAAGCGGTCTCGTTGCAGAAGTCAGACATTTGCAGATAAACCCAACATGCTTCATCCTGCTCTGCAGGAGAGGGAGTCATTACTTCTGTACCATGGGGCACAGAAACCAGTCACCCCTGTGCCTGGTAGAAGGAGTTTCCAATACTCTGCTCAGCATGGAGGCAGAGTGCAGACCCCCAAAGTAGGAGCACTACCTGCTCCTCGAGACGTGACCAAAGGGAGAAATTCAGGGGCATCATGACTCCAGGATGTCAATATTCCAGGCAGTGTCAGGCATGGCCCCGGAGAGAGGGGGAAGGGAGATGTCCTCACTGTGCAGAAGCATGTGTGGGTTTCAGCCATGCACCTGAGGCTTGGCACTGGGACTGCACTAAATACACCCATCAAAGAGGGCTGTTATCCCCAGGTGTCTACCTTGGGAGAATGTATAGGGGGTGAAATGCGTCCTGCTGCTTATTCAAGTAGCTCTAGGCAACGTGTTCCTGGCACTTGGGCAGCATTTACCAACCAGGGTCTCTGCTCTCCTTCCCATCACTGGCCATAAAGGTGCAAAGCCACTACTGACCTGTCCACCTGGAGACTGTCAGCCAAACTCTATTCCCCACCATCGCACAGAGTCCATGATGCATGTCAGCTCCCTCTTACCTCCGGCTACGCTGAAGAGCACTCCCAAGGCTTTGCACACCAGTGTCCGGAGACGGACTATCCCTGGCACCTTCACTCCGTTCAGGTAACATTTAATCTCCGGAATTCCAGAGCCGGCTGCCACGGGCTGTGGGGAGGACACGTTAAACACCACGGTGTGTCAGCACCTCAGCAGGCTGATGAGCCTGCAATAGTGATGGCAGAAAAGGACTACGGGAAACAGCGTCCCGAGAGGCTGAATTCGTTAGTCTTTGTAAAACGCTCTGAAATCTTGGGTTGGAAGGTGCTGCAGGAGGGCAGCAGACTTTGCATGCATTACCTGTTTGATAGCAGGGACGGAGAGGGGAGGAAAGGATATGTTAAAAGCAGTCTCACCTCGATCAGGACAAGAAGGCTGGCAAGGAAGATGAAGGTCAGGTTAAATCCCAGCAGCTCCAGGAGGGACACGGCAAGGCAGCCCTTCTCGCTGCACTCCTCCACCGCTGCAGGGAGGGAGTCAAGGCAACGGGAACACACACCCCACAGCCAGCACACTCTGTAGGGCCCATTAACAGGGCCCAAGGCTGAATCTCCTATTCCAGCCACCAGCCTTCAGAAAGCAGGCTGCCATCGCAGCACCCCTGACCAAGCTGGACTAAATGTAAGAGGCCCAACCACAGGCCAGCAGGAGCATCTGACAGGCCCATGATGTTCTTTCACGGATCGATGTTTCCCAGGGGGTGACAGCCCACTCCTTGGGTACAACACCCAGCAACCGCCAAGTGGTCCTGACTTCCATCTTCACTGCAAACACCTTATGCCTTCCCCTTTCATCTGCTGTCCAACTGGACAATTCACAGTGCCCAGCCACAGAGAAGGACAAGGAGAAATGCTGAAGGCACCTTCTGTGCACGAAGTATAAGGCAGCTCCTCTGAGGAGCCAGGGAAGCATGAGGGTTAGGAAGCCACAGGGTGGGTCTAATAGACAATGCTGACAATTTAATATCAAATCATTCTCAAGGTGCTGCTGCAGAGACACACTACAGCAGGGATTTTTTACAAGACGGGGCCGGTTTCTCTTTCAGAATCCAGCTCTTGGTCCCAATGATTCAAAGCCCGGATCCTGGTTAACGGAGTTTTGCCAATGGCTTCAGTGGTAGGAAGACTGCGCCAGAGAGCATCCACACACAGGATACCATGCTACTCACGCTCTGTCACCTCTGCCAGGTGGACTTTCCCAGCTCCTGAAGCAGAACCCACAATAGGAAGTTTAGTGGTTAATAAACTCCTCCATCAAGAGGAGTTCTCTAGTGGAACCAACCCTTTCAAGACAAGGCGATGATTTTAAAGAGAAAGAGGCCACCTGAGTCCAACAATAAGGCAGGCGCCACATAAAGGATACAGGTTTGTACCACATGGAATTTGAGTTGGGAAAAGAGTCGCACGAAGAAATCCACAAATAGACCCACCTGTGAAAGAGAGAGAAGGGGAGACCTGGCATCAGAGATTAATTACTCACAAATGCCAACAGATCACCCCACTGGGACAGCTGCAGTCTGACAGAACACTGGCAGTGCAGCAGTTATGCATGACAGCTCCTATACAGGCTGCTAAATCCCACGAGTGGGGACAGAGAGACAAGGCAAAGTAACTCCTGTTGTTCAGACTTGCTCCCTGCTATGCTCTTCCCAAATGCATCCAGCCGCATCCTATAGCCAAGATGAGGCAATGACCTCTCCATATGACTGTCTGGGCAAACTGATAAGAGCTAGAGAAGAGATACTCCCATGTAAGCATATCAGCAGTAGGAGCAAGCTACAGCTGAATCCATCATTCTCATGGAAGTAGCTTTGTCAAGAGTCCAGATCTTGACAGTCTGTATTAAACCTGAGACATGCACAGGCCACCCCCAACTTCACTGTGTATGTGTTTGGATCTTCTGGGGTGTCTGTGAAGGTAGCATTCAGTATGTCTGAGGATATAATTCTGTCCTATTTTAGCATTCCATTAAGTGGTTTCTTAAGGCAGGTTTCACTGCAAGCAGAATAGTAGTCTTTGGGGATCTGCAAGGTAGACCTTGTAAGGAAAACACAACGAGATGACTTAAAAGGAAAAAAACCTGCCCTTTAGAAAGAAAATAATTCAGATGCATTCCCTTGTGATGCTCAGAAAGGCCCAGCACCAGCCACAGACAAAGCAGTCTTCTTAATGAAACACTAGGCACCCTCCTAGTGTGTCTTGGGTTCTAATAATTTCCCTGTTTCCCACCCAATAGGCTCCTTACCAGTCCAGTGCAGACTCCAATGGCGAAAACCATCACCCACTTCACCGCTTCATACCTCCGGCCTTTCTATTTAGGGCAAGGCAACATAAGCAAGTCAAAGAGCATACAAATGGGGACCAGAGATATGATAGCACAGTCACTAGCTGGGACAGAACTGGAGAGATAAAACAGTGGGCACAGATGAGTATCCTGAGGAGTCTCAGGATACTCATGGGGAGAGGGAGTTTGAACGATCAATAGATCACATTAAACCTGAGGCTCAGGAAAGGTCCTGAGTGCTGTGGGAGCTCTGTGCCTATTTCTGCCCTTTTGATAGAGAAGCTGAGCAGAACACAAGGGTAAACAATACTCCACCTATGTGAACAGGGGTCAGCCAAACCTGACTGCAGCGGAGCATATTTCTATGGATTTGGCTCTCTTAAACCAACAAAATGGGAGCGAGAGAACAGGCTCCTACCTTGTTGTCCATCCTTTCCAGTACTTCCAAGTAGGGGTCATTGATACACCGGTCATAATCCAAGCTCTGGCAAAGAACACCACAGGGTTACCGGGAGATAATCAGTTGAAACTGATCAAGCTGAGGCTTATCTAGAACTATGAGGCTCACAGCAGGGCATGGGGAAGCATGTTATGGGTCACTGCAATAGTTTGGGCCCTATATGTACGCCTCACTAAGAAGAGAGATTTTGGGAGCAATTTCATTGAAAAGAGAGGTTTTGAAAGATTGAAACATTACCCCTGTTGGGCTGGAAACCCAAACCCTACAGCACCATTAGCGCATGTGAACCAGGAAGGGAAACATATCAACTTGTTTATTGCCCAAACTGTGTGAAATACAAAAGTAACCAAGAAAGCATAGGAGATGGAAAGCAACTGAAATTTTAAATCCAGTTTTAATCTGAAGTAGTTTTAACACACATGATTTAAACAGGATTTTTAGTTTGACAGAGACTCCAATTTCACAGTGCTATGGACTGTATCAAAAAGATATGCCTAATCCTTCTCCCCCAAAAAGCTACGTATTACACGAAGGGTTCTACAGGACCCCTGGTCTCTCCCACTCCTCAACCCCCCCAGAAATATGAACTGCTTGAGACAAAGGTCACCAGCTGAGAAATCCCCCTCCAGGCAACTGGAGAGATTCCAGAACAGATGACAGGCCCAGGATACAATGCACAGGGTCTTAACTGTATACTATAGGACAGTGATGTCCAATATGTTCGTCACCAGCCACATGTGGCGAATAGGCTGTTGAATTATGGCTAATGCATGAGCAATGTGTTGGTCTAATGAAGACAGCAGTATTGGAAGACAGTATGAATTATATACCAGATTTCAGAGTTATGGTATAAGAAAAAGAATGAAAAGCGTCACATTGAAGTAATTCTGTTAGTAGTACCTATTTTTTTTGTAATATCTACTTATTTTTGATAAAAAATAATTTGAAATGTCATTTGTAGTATTTTTTTTATAATGTGGCAAATAAGAAAAATTCAAAACCACAAGTGTGACTAACATCAAATTTCTCTTGGACATTGCTGCTATAGGAGATGCAAAGGAACACAGAGCAGTATCTTGGCTGGAGTGCTGCACTTGCAAAGCACAGCTAGTCTCAGATGCCTGTTTGCAGCATCTTCACCTTCACAAGCCAAATGGTGATAGGATGCCCCGGTGTCAATCCAGCTGAACACCAACAGCTACCATGCTAGCACCCTTCCCCCTCGCTAAGAAAGTCTCTCCAGGAATCTGAACCTGATGAGTGGAAGGGGCCGCTCCTGGCCAGGATGCTCCCAGACATTTCAATACGGCAGCTATGGCCAACTTTCAATATATGCACCCTACAGCTACTAGGAAATAAACAAGAAGAAACTGAACTACAGGCTCAAGTGAATATGTTGTTGTTGAAAGGGGGACAGCCTGGTGACCCTAGAACCCTGACCTCAGAATGGCTCCCACCTGGATAGCAGCTGTACAGGCTTCCCTCAAGCCATCAGACCTGAACCCTGGCCTAGCAAAACCACGTGGAATAGTGAGAGGCAGTTCTCCAGTACCCACCCCAGTCCCTGGCATCTCTGCTGATACCAAAGATGCCAAGGAGCGCCAGCTGTGATGGTGCTTTGGTGCCTGTGCCACTATAAAAGGAATGAGACCCAACGTGCCCCACCTCTTCCCCCACACATTTCACAAGCTGCAACTATTTAGTTTCTCACCTCATAGTCCTTGCGCGGAAGAATCTCATCATCTTCTTCTTGTGTTTCCCCAAGGATAGTCTATGAAACAAACCCCAGAGAAGAAAGAGAATTGTCAGGAGCGCTAACATACAGGCACCAGATATTGTGCGCTGACAGGTGTTCATTATCATCGCACTGGTTAATCCAGGTCCCCAGGTTGTAGGGGGCCCAGTGCAGGGCAGTGCTACAAAATGGTGTAAAGGGGAACTCACAGAGTTGCCACTTCCCCAGGTCCTATTGCTGGAGAGAATACTAGAGACATCCATGTGAGGCAGAGCTAGCATGGCACTCCAAGCAGCATATGAAGCGTAATTCACATTCTTGCACTCTCTAAAGCTAGTACTGATGAAAAATGGCCTTCCCATGCAGCTCTGCAAGGGTAGTTAACCCTCAATCCAAGAACATAATGGGAAGAATATTCCAGCTCACAGACAGATCGGAGAAAGCAGAATCTGGCGCTAGACTGACATATTCAAACTAGCATGACAGTAATGATCCACACTTATAACACTCCATCTTATCAAAGCACTTTACAAACATTAACTAACCCACACTAAACACTTCAAGGCAGGAAAATTTTATTTCTTTTTTAGAGATGGGGAAACAATCACAGGCACTACAGGAATAGCCCAGAAAGACATTGGCACAGCCAACACTATAACTCAGGAGTTCCTTCCTCTCAGGGCATGGTTTCACAGCAGCTGAGAGGTGTAATTTCCAGCTCAGGTAGACATACCTGCACTAGCACTGCTCAAGCTAGCATCTAAAAATAGCAGTGGCTGCTCAAACTACCTGCCTGAGTACAATCCCTACCAACCCCAGGGTATGTACTCGGGTAGCTGGCCCCGAAAAACACAGCCACACTACTATGTTTAGGTGCTTGGTCAAGCAGAGCTAGCAGACGCATGGCCACCCCAGCAGGGAATTACACCTCCCAGCTGTACAGACATGTACCCCGCATCTTGTGTTCAAGTCATTAGATGCTGCTGCCAAACCTTAACATCAGAACTCACCCGACTCTCCTTAGAAACTTACTCCCCGTTGGGTGTGATGAATTTCTGCTCTCACCTGCCTGGGTTATTTTGGATTTGGATCCCGGCAGGATGAGCGGGTCAGACAGAATAAAGGAAAGGGACGGACGGTGCGAAGAGCAGAAGACACGAGCCAGGAACCCAGGTCAAAGAAAGGGGAAGGCCCAGAGGACAGACCCGCCTGTGTGTGTTTAGAGGGGGGGGTGGTTTTGCATGGCCCATAGATGAACGGTCAGCAAGGGAAACTGAGGACAGGGAACGGCTCCGGTTCCCTTCTCCCTTTAACCTCGACCCCCTTTGTCTCGTGCCAGGCTCCCGGGTCCCTTCCCACCCGCTTGTCCCACCGCAGCGAGGAAGCGGCAGGCGCGGGGCAAGGAGTCGCGTGAACAGGGCGGGCGGCCCCGACCCGCCCGCCGCGGTGCGGGAGACACGACAGGCGGCGGGGCGGGGGGGGAGCAGGGGGGTTGCCAATGACCCCCCCCCCGGGAAATGGGGGCGGGGCGGGAGGAGACGGACAGACCCAGACACTTATAGAAGCCTATTTGCATAACGGAAAACCAACCGCTGCCCCTCCCCCTCCGCAGCCCGGCCCCGCGCCCCCGCTGCCCACCTACCAGCTCCTCCGGGGTGCGGCTCTCGCTCTCCCCGCAGCACCCGCAGCACCAGGCGGCCCCGCACCCCGCCATCTTCCTCCGCCGGGCGCCCACCGCCCCGCCGGCTCCTCACGTGACCCCCCCTCCGCAGCGATCACGTGACGCGGCCTCGGTCCCGCCTCTCCTCGCCTCACGTGCGAGGGGGACGCGTGGAGCCGGCCGACGCAGGGTGACGCGAGGAGAGGGGCGGGGTCAGGGCCACGTGACGAGAGTGAGGCGTCCTGGGGGACTCCTCCCCCCCCCGGGAGGGGAATTTAACGCGCGCTCCCGTGGCAACGGGCGCGCGTAGCGACGCGGTGGAGCCGGGACAGCTGGGGACCGGGGTAAGTGCCGGGGGCAGCCCGGCTCCTCCCTCTGGGTACGGTGCGCGCGCGTGGGGGAGAGACCCCGCATCAGCTCCCCCCTCCCCAATGGCCAGGTGCGCGCGCGTGGGGGAGAGACCCCGGATCAGCCTCATTCCGGGGTCCCGGCCCGGGGATTGCGGGGGAGAGGGCTGATCCGGGGTCTCTCTCCCACGCACGCACCCGGCCTGAGGGCTTTGGGGGGGAGGAGGGCTGATCCGGGGTCCCAGCCCGGGGATTTGGGGGGATCAGCCCTCCTCCCCCACAAGCCCTCGGGCCGGATGCGTGCGTGGGGGAGAGACCCCGATCAGTCCCCCCCACCCCGCAAATTCCCAGGCTGGGTGGATGCATAGGGGGGAGACCCCGGATCAGGCCTCCCACCCTCAAAGACCGGGCCGGGTGCATGCGTGGGGGAGAGACCCCAGATAAGGCCTCCATCCCTGTGGGAGGCCACTGGGGAGCTCAGATTCAGTGCAGTGGTGGAGCTGAAAGAACAGGGGCCAGCCTGGCCAGGACACAGAGAGAGCACTCAGCTCAGGATAGAGCCCAGACACAGGCGAGCGGAGAACCAGGCCCTGGGGTGGGAGGGTATTTAGGGAAAAAGAGAGGGAGACTCCTGCCTTGAGCTGGGTGGGACACTGTTGTTCCATCTCCAGAACAGGTTTGAGATCTCAAACAGGTCCCTGTGCTGGACTGGCACAAAACAGCGAGAACCTGAAAACTTTCACCAAACTGAAATTTCCCAAGATTTTGTTTTGGAAACTGAAACCCGCCGTTGCCCAAATGAAATCTGCTCCCAGGCTGTCTGCAGTGGAGCAAGCCCTGGGGTCCAAGCAGGTTGGGGTGGAGCCCAGCTTGTGAGCTGACCAGAAGCCAGTGCAGGTTTCTAGTGCTACCTGGGATCTAGCCAAACTTAGTGGACACTGAACTGTTCCTGCAAACTGGCTCTATTGAGGAATCGGCAAGTTCTGACGCACCCGCTCCCCAGCTTGTTTGGGTTTTTTATTTTATTTTTGGGACTTTTTTCTGACCAGTTGTACTCCATCCCCACAGGGATAGTTTCATTCTGGAGTATGGGCAAACTGGAATGGACCCAGCCTCCCTAGGCTGGCAGCAGCTGCCTGTTTGGATGTAGGGGAAAGGGCTTTGCGTGCTGGGGGATAAGGACAATACTTCTAATAATGGAGGGTGGGGGGGGTAGTATATTTTACAGATGGTGAAACAGAGATCACATTAGATCGGATTAGAACCCAGGAGTCCTGGTCTACCCTTCTCGGCTTTGTACAGTATTCTCAACTTTTCTAGACTACTGTCCCCCTTTCCAGAGTCTGATTTATTTTGTGTACCCTGAAGATTCCTCTTTCTTAAAAAAAAATCACGTGCTTGCAAAATCAGACATAAAAATATAAGTGTCACAGCACACTAGTACTACAAAATTGCTTTTAATTTCTTATTTTTACCATGTAATTATAAAATAAATTGGAATATAAATATTGTACTTGCATTTCAGTACATAGAGCAGTATATTGTCATTGTATGAAAGCTTAGTTTGTACTGACTTCGCTCATGCTTTTTATGTAGCCTGTTGTAAAACTAGGCAAATCTCGAGATGAATTGATGTACCTGCCAGAAGACCTCTCTGTACACCCAGTGGTACACTACCCCTGGTTGAGACCCACTGTGCTAGGCCACCTGGGGGCTTAAGATGCCCAGGGGACCTGGGAGAGTGGACTGCTCCCGCAGGGTCAGGGGAATGTGGGACCCAGCCAGGACGCCTGCTACACCTCCCATCCCAAAGCTGGGAGGTAGATGTTCATCACAAGCCCTGCCTAGCTGCACCCTGGTTTTGATTGTTGGTTCTGCTTTGCTTTGGGGAGGGACAATCTGTCTGAGCAGCTAGGCACGTGTTCCTTCCTGTATTTGTCATGGGGGTTATTTAAGGCGAATAACTGATTAGCGTGGCTAGAGGCCAAGCTGTCCAGATCCTTGGAAGAAAAGCCACATCATCTCCTCTTTCACCCCCACGGGATCTGGCTCTGAAGCCTGGGCAAAAATCTTTGCCTTTCTGAAACCTTTCACCTCCTGACTTCAGGGAGCAAGTCCCAGGCTCAGGGCGTTCTGTCTCCAGCCCCATTTCTCTTTATAACTCCATTAGTCCTGTTTCCCTGGCAGCTCCCGAGATCACATGAGCCATTATCCTCTGTCCTGCTAATCCCTTGCCCTCTAACCTCTCCTTGCTGTCTCAGCTGCGGCTGTGCAAACCCCAGCAATCACGTCAATAACAGCAAATGGATACAGGGAACAAACCAAACCTAGGTCGAAGGGAGAGGCTGGGCAGATGATTGCCTCTCTCATGTTAGTGGCCCTCGTCTGGCTTCTCTTGCCAATAAGCCCTTATTGAATCTGAGGACGAGGGCATGGCCTGAACATATTGCTGGTGGACATAACTTATCTGCAGGCTCCTTTTCCAGGCTTACAATTATAAGTTGTTCTCCTCTTGCTATACAGACCCTAATGAATGAAGCCTCAACCCTTCCCTGGAGGTGGAGATATGATCTCAGACAGGGAAACTGAGGCACATCTGTGACTTGCCCAAGGAACCGCAGCAACTCCATAACAGAGCTGGGAAGAGAACCCATGAGTTTGGATTCCCAGTACCTTTTGTTCTAACTAACCCAGTAGTTCTCAACCTGTTTACCATTGTGGGCCACATCCAATACTACCTGTATGGCCCTGAGAACGTCTCATGGGCCGCAGCTGTGTGCTGATTGGGATTTGAACAATGATGGTGGGAGTGGTGAGGATCAGGCTTCACATCTAAGTTACTGAACACCGGGATTGGAGTTTTTATGCTGCTCTGGTCATAACTGTTCGATTGTGCTGAGTTACTGTGACTGCTCTGTACACACCTCGGGCCTGTACACACACAAGAGATTGGAGGCCCAGGTACCTCTTGGCATCAGCAGCCCTTCTGCTCCTTTTTCACTACTCCTGCCAGCTGGATAGGTCCCAGAGGGTAGGTTAAGCCTTTCTCCTGCTCATTTCAGCCTGAGCCCTCATGCAAGCAGAGAGCAAAGTCCACCTGCCAGTGACTGCTTTGGGTGACATGGACGGGGGTATCACAAGTACAGGATCTGTACTGTCACTTCCTCCCAACAGACATTAAAGCAGCCTGCCCTGGGCTGAGCTGGATGTAAACTTGGCTTCATGCTCCTGCTTTCCAAAGCCCCGGGTGGAGTGCAGCTGAGCGGAGACACTTACCAAGGCACCTCTACGCCAGGGAGCCAGGCTCTGAATTGTGAGTTGAGGCCTGGAGCCTGTTCCCAGCTCTGCCACTGACTTGCTGTGTGTCTTTGGGAACGTCCCTTCATCTCCGCGTCCCCATCGGTAAAGCCGGGCTAACAGCGCTGATATTGTACAGGATCAACAGCAAGCCAGGCCGTTTTCATTCCCGGGCTCGCGTTAGACTTGTCAATCTCTCAGGGCATCCCCACTTTTAAGGGGCTGGTTGTCCCCCAAGGAATAACCACATTCCCTTTGGCCGTCCTGGCAGATAATAGGACTTTTCCCAGCTTGTGTGCAGGCTTCCTGGCCTGGTGTATTGGGAAGGGACTGCCGAGTCCATGGAAAAGGCAGCTGTGTGTAGAGGGGATGCGAGTTGGGGACAATCTCATTAGAAAGACATGCTGGGGGATTGGAGACTTCTCAGCGGAAGGCAGATTCTGGGAAGTGCGACTGGGTGATACCAGACTGACCACAGCACTGGGTACCACGTCAGGGTATTGTGACTTGCTGATCGCGCTGGATTCTTCCACCTGACTCCTGACAGAGGAGAACACTGTAGGTTTGAGGGCAGGGCATGCTGGGTAGCGATCCAGCGCCTCTCCCCAAGCTATTTTAGGACACATTGCAGTCTGAGAATAAACAGGAGAGAGACAGCAGGGCCCTGCTATGGGCATAGATTGTGCCAGAAGGGTGGCTGGACGTGGCCCAGAGCTGCTGGCAACCCCAGTCGTTGTCCAGAAGGTCAGACTGACCTTCCCCAGCTGCCCCAGACGCTGTGGTAGATAAATGGTAAAGCATTTGAAAGTCCGGAAAGAAACTCTTCAACCTGCCAGTTCTGCCAGGGGACAAAATCGCTCCTGATTTAACAGAGTTACACCAGGAGTGAATAAGGTCCATTGACTGGCATCGCTGACGGCTCCCGAAGGGTGCCATTAGTCACTGCATACTCAGGCTGATCTCTGCGCACAGCTGCTAAGTAGGGTCGACTAAGGTCCTGCAGGAGCTAGTTTGGAGGCAGGGCCTGCCCGAACTCCTTGGGGAGCATTAGCAGGTGCCAAGGTCATTCAGTTGGCCCTCTTGTCCTGGTCAGGGCTCAGGCCCCATTGTGGCTCCTCCAATCCATTGCTGCTCAGTGGGATTTCTGTACTGTTAAAAAGCACTGAGCGGACATGGATGGACAGTTCAGGGAAGGGAGGCTGTGGAGTTATTTTTAAACACCCCACCTGCCACAGTCTCTATCCAGCCCCACTGAAATCTCTGGGTATGGTGGATCATTAATGGGGAGGCATTTCTCCTACATTCTGTGATCCCCTTGTCCTCCTGCCCCCTCTTCCAGCTCCTGCTTGGAGCAGCCTCCTATAAATGGCCTTCCTAGTCCCCACATAAAAGCCCCTAGGCAGTGACACCCAGCCTCCTCTCCTCCCAGAGGGCGCATCATGGTCAACGAGCCCCACAGCGCCAGCAATGGGAGCGCCAGTTCCAGATCGGACGGCAGCAGCAGCGGCGGTGAGAGCTCCAAGGACAGCTCGCGATGCTCCACCCCAGTCCTGGACGCCGAGCGGCACGAGCGGCTGCGGGAGAAGATGCGCCGGCGACACGACTCCGGGGACAAGTGGTTCTCCTTAGAGTTCTTCCCCCCGCGGACGGCCAATGGTGCGGTCAACCTGATCTCCAGGTGAGCCCTGCGGGGTGGGGGGGAACGGGGAGGAGGCGCGATGGCTTTGATTGGGGGACAGCCTGATAGAGCCGGTTCAGGCCTGTGCTCTGTCTCCCTTCCAGGTGAAGAAGCAGGTAATGGGTCTGTGCTTCCCTGCTGAGAAGGGTGATGGACTCCAGGTAATTCATCTTTGCATCCCCGTAGAGTTAAATGCCATGGTGGGATTACTAAGGGGGCTGGATCATTTCGTATGCAAACATATTCCTGTTAAAGGTGAATCTACTCTCATGCTTCAGAGTCGGAGCTGATCACTGTGGGGTCAGGCAGGGGAGCAGAAAGGAATCCTCCACTTGTTCAGCATGCAGGGTCTGGTAGGTGCATTAGTGGGGTGTGTGTAGGGGTCTCTCTCCAGGAAGCATCAGGTATTCATTTTTGCCTCTGGCAATGATCAAACTAGATGGACCGGTGGCTAATCTAGCCTTGTGGGGCCTATGGCCGTGGCAGCATGGATCCTGCTTGCTTTCCGGTCATCTAAATGCTTTGCTTTAGGCCCTTCTTTCTTCCCCCTCCTGGTGGGAGTCTCTCCCTGTGTATCCAGGCCAAACCTCTGAAGTGCTGTGTAATGCCAGCGCTCTGCCCCTTGTGCCTAGCCCGTGCAGGAAGGGCCTCTCGGGGTCACAAGTCACCATGGCAACGTCCAAAGAGAAAGGTGTGGTTTGAAAACCTCTGTCCTGTCTCCGACCTGTGCTAACGGAATAGCAGGGCCCTGCTTTGTATGCCCTGGCCAGGTTCCAGCCTGGCGTAAGCAGGTGCAGCAGTGCTGAGGGCAGGGGAGACTCTGGCCTTTGTTTGGAATCTGGATTTGGATTAGACCTATTAGTTCCCCTTCCCCTCCCAGTGGCCCCAGCAGCGCCTGCTTATTCCCTGTAGTCCCCACTGTACCCTATTCCCTAGATGTGTATCGTAACCATAGGCCTGCCACCTTCTCCTTTGGAAGAAGATGCCACAGCCTCCTAGGTGTGGTTGGGAGGAAATTCTGGTAGATCCAGCCTAGAATTTCCCCTCTTCAAAATAATAATAATTAATAATCTTGCCCAAACTGCTAGTTCCACCCCTTTGGATCTCCCTAAATGTGGTCTCACCTCTGTGGTGTGGATCTGCCAGGTTTTCGTGGCCCTTAGTGGCTCCTTCTCCAAACTGGAGTGAGTTAGCTCTTGGCCTCTTCTCCTGAGGTGGCTGTTCCAGCCCAGTAATTGTTCTTGGTCCAACGCCACACGCTGTCACAGGCTAGCAATAAACTGCTTCTGTTCTGATCTGCAGGTTTGACCGCATGGGGATGGGCGGCCCCCTCTTCATTGATGTGACCTGGCACCCGGCAGGGGACCCGGGCTCCGACAAGGAGACCTCCTCCATGATCATTGCCAACACGGCCGTCAACTACTGTGGCCTGGAGACCGTCCTGCACATGACATGTTGCAACCAGACCAAGGAGGAGATCACAGGGCACCTGCAGAAGGCCAAGCATCTGGGGCTGAAGAACATCATGGCGCTGCGAGGAGGTGAGTGTTCCTCTCGGCCTGTGGATAATGCCAGAGGTACCCTCGCCTCCAGTGAGTGACTCCTCTGTGGGAGGGACCAGAATGAACCACTTGGCGATCTAGCATCCCTCCTAGTTCTGGGGCCAGGTGGTTAAGCATCTGTCTGAATTTGTTCTCCCTGTTGCCCCAGGACAGGGTGTTCCTCTTGGGTTAGGGTTGAGATGAGTTGTTCAGGGAGTGTAGAGATGACCGAGAAGGCGTGGTGTATCCAGCTCACAGGGTGGAGGTGGAAGGGCCCATGGGTGAAACCACATAAGGAAGCCTGTGAACTTGGAGACTACATTTCCCCTTCCTCTCAGTAATGGGCGGCCTGTCTAGCGCTGGTTGAGCTTTGATATACACAGGCCATGGGTCGGACCCGTCTCCCTTTCTCCTCGCGCAGACCCCATTGGCGAGGAGTGGCAGGAAGAGGTGGACGGCTTCAACTACGCCGTCGACTTGGTGAAGCACATTCACTGCGAGTTCGATGACTATTTTGACATCTGCGTGGCAGGTAAATGCTTCTTTTTGGGGGCCAGCTGTGGCGGGGTTTGCCTCTGATCATGGGGATCAGCAGACTGGGATGGCAGGACTCTGAGCGACAGCTTTGGTGCTGGACTTGGTCCTGAATGGTTCAGATGTTTGATGCTCCAGCGTGACCCAAGCGCTGGAGAAGAGAGTGCTGCCTCCTTGCTCAGCTCCTCCGCTTCTCTCTGAAGGTTACCCCAAGGGCCACCCTGAAGCCGAGAGCTACGAAGCCGACTTGAAGCACCTGAAGGAGAAAGTCTCTGCTGGGGCTGACTTCATCATCACACAGCTCTTCTTCAGGTCCAGGACCTTCCTCACTTTCATGAAGGACTGTCAAGCCATTGGCATCACCTGCCCCATCATACCTGGCATCTTTCCCATACAGGTGTGATCCCCAGCTCTTGCCAGGAAGGCTCCACGTTTGGATTTTTGGGCTAAATCCTATCAGGTCCCAAGCACCCTGAACTAAAGCTCTAAGTCTCAGGGAGATTAGGGTGCGGTGTGCATCCCAGGCAGCAACTGGTAGCTTGTAGGATCCGACTCTTGTCCCTGCAGAGCAAAAATATAGCAGGACAAAGTAATGGAAGGATGGTGGGAGCCACCTTTCCAGGGGGTCTTCATTAGTCATGTCACTAAGCACACCTAGCATAATGCAATGGGTAAACTGGAGCCATTGGCCAAACAGTGCCAAGCCAATAACCGCATGTCTCTTCCCTGAAGAGTTTACAGTCTAAAGACACCAGCCGGGCTGCTATGGTACAGAACAGTGGGTTGGCGCTTTGCATTCCTCTTTTTGCTTCTGCCTTGCCTGCAAAGGTCTCGGGTGCTTTTCAGACATGAATTAACCCCCCTCCCCAATTGCCCTCCCCCTTTGAATGCCCACTCTGGAGGGAGATGTCTCTCTAGATGCAGAGGGATTTGTCCAAAGTTGCACTAAAAATCAGTGATAAAGATGGGAATAGAACCCAGGAGTCCTGACGCAAAGTCTCCTGTTTTTTGACTACTACAAAAACTCTTCCCCCTAGCTGGGATCTTTCCTGGTACAGATGTTACTTTGTCAACTGGCTGGGAGCAGAAATAGGCGTGAAAATGGAAAGACCCCGTTAGCCTTTCCCTCAGGCATTCCCCTTTATCCCATGCCCAGGGTTACCATTCTCTGCGCCAACTCGTGAAGCTCTCCAAGCTCGAGGTGCCGCAGGAGATCAAAGAAGTGATCGAGCCTATCAAGGACAACGACGCGGCCATCCGGAACTACGGGGTGGAGCTGGCGGTGGCCATGTGCCGGGAGCTGCTGGACAGCGGCATGGTGTCCGGCCTGCATTTCTACACCCTCAACAGAGAAGTGGCCACCACCGAGATCCTCAAACGTCTGGGCATTTGGAAAGAGGACCCCAGGTGAGCAGAGAGCAGCTCTGGAGGCATTTCTCATGTCGTGGCTGCACCTTCAATAGATATGACCTATAAAGCAAAGAAAAAACGCTGGCATCTATCCGCTACTGCTTTCTGCAGAAAGCAGTAAGTGGTGGCTGGTGGTTCCCCCCCACTGCCACCTTCTCCTTCCATCTGTGCTGATACCTCAGAAATTCAAGTCTGGCCTTCCCTGGAGGACTCTGTGGATGACTGGAGAGCTGGGAGGATTATGACCTCAAAGTACCAAGGGTGCGAGACCTGCAGCAACTGAGGGGAAGGTTGCTTGTAGTAAGACTGTTTAAACCTATTGATGGGGTTTTGTTTTGTGGTGTGTGTGGGTTTGTTGTGGCTTTTTTTGTTAGGGATTGTGTTTTTTATTAAAAAAGAGCACTTAACTCAAATGCCCGACAAACAGTCGGGAGATAACACCAAGGGGTGGGGAAGATGAAAAGTTCTTAAGTGCTGAGTAAACTCCCAGTGTGATTTCCAGTAGAAATAGGGAAAATGTTCAATAGTCGTGCAGGGGGATGTCCTGCAAGGGTTGGGGACACAAACATTGAGGTCTGTTTTTTTCTTTAAAAACAGCCAACCTTTCAGGCCTGCCTAGCCACCAGAAACGGGCAGGATTGCATCTGTGTATTTAATCTGTGCAACTCATGTTTAACAAACTGCCCCGCCGCCTGGGAGGATACCGGGGAGGGGGGTGGGATAATGAATGTCATGGCATGAGCCGCCATCTCCTGAATGGGGGAGAGGTGCCTCTCTGGATGCAGCGAGGTCTCTTGATTCTGTTTCAGCCCGTCGGTCAGTCTCTCCCAGAGCCCTGCCTCTCCTGTAAAACGCATTTACTAGCAGTGCTTTCGTTCCCAAAGCAGGGAGGCTAGGACAGCGAAACCATCCTAATAATCTCTGCAGAAGCGACAGAGTCCTGTGGCACCTTAAAGACTAAGATGTGCCACAGGACTCTGTCGCTTCTGCAAATCCAGACTAACACAGCTAGCTCTCTGACTCTAATAATCTGTTTTCCCCAAGGCGGCCTCTGCCCTGGGCAGTCAGCGCCCACCCCAAGAGAAGAGTCGAAGATGTCCGGCCTATTTTCTGGGCCTCCAGGCCAAAGAGCTACATTCACCGAACTCAGGAATGGGACGATTTCCCCAACGGCCGCTGGTGAGTCTCCAGCGTAGGCCAAAGGGGACTAGAGAGAAGGGGGAGTGGAGCAGGAAGCCATTTGGTAATGGGACCATCCACTCCGGCAGCAGAGGCTGCTGGACTCGTTTCAGGGCCCTTTTGGCGTCCCATCACTGAGTCCACCTCGTGATACTTTGTTAGGAGAATCTCTGGTGGTGCCCAGTTGCTTGGAGCTGCTGGGTGGGGTTGAGTGGGTGGTGCAACACGGTGGGGGTGCGGATCCCTGGTTGGTTGGCTACTGTCTCCCCACCCTCTGGAACAGTCAAGCGGGTCACATTCCACCCCAGGCAGCACATTAACCCCGTCTCTCTGCTGCCCCCTGCAGGGGGAACTCTTCCTCCCCAGCCTTCGGCGAGCTAAAGGACTATTACCTCTTCTACCTGAAGAGCAAGTCGCCTCGGGAGGAGCTGCTGAAGATGTGGGGGGAGGAGCTGACGAGCGAGGAGAGCGTCTTCGAGGTGTTCACCTGTTACATCTCTGGAGAGCCCAAGAGGGAGGGGCACAAGGTGAGTGAAGGCCTGGGGGTGAGAACGGAGAGGGGGGCTCATTGGAGAGTGGGGCAGTGCAGCACCCAATGAGAGACAATGGTGCTTATTTCAGGCCTTCTCAAAGGCATCCAGCACCCTGGGATGTTCCTCTACCCAGGGGCCAGGGCGTTCCTCTGCCAAACCCACACTGTGACCATGGGGGACCATGCCCAGAGGGGACTCTCTGCATGGAAGAGCCAGGCCCCAGAGCCAGGAACAAGCCTGGACAAAGATGTCTTTGTGCTGTGAAAAGACCATTACTCTGACAAATCCCTGGTCTTGGCGCACCTGTTACGAAGGAACAACCCCCATGAGTTCAGCCCTGGGGACCGCAAGCTGGAGAGCCCCCTGGTTTGAAGGGGGTCTCTGAGATAGGCTGTCCTAGACCCCGTAGGGCTTTAAAGAAGCTGTCTGGGATCTTGATTTGCAACCAGAAGGGAGCTGTCAGCCTGGGCAAGGTAAGAGCGCTTGTGGGATGTGCTCTTACTGGCTCATCTCACCTATGAGGTGGGCAGCCATGTCCCCATCCACTGGACTCTTGTCGCCGCCCGGTGCTGTGAAGTTGTGGTAATGGATAACCCCTTGGATTTCACCCTCTCTCATTCCTGCAGGTGACCTGCCTGCCCTGGAACGACGACCCTCTCGCTGCTGAAACCAACCTCTTGAAGGAGCAGTTGGAGAAGGTGAACAGAAGAGGAATCCTGACCATCAACTCCCAGCCAAACATTAATGGCAAACCATCCACTGACCCCATCGTGGGCTGGGGACCCAGTGGGGGCTACGTCTTCCAGAAGGTACCAAACCATAGACGTGTAAGGCTAGAAGGGACCCTTAGCATCTAGTCTGGTCTCTTATGCAGGAGATCAAAGAACAGTGTTTGATTTTCTGCCTCCAGCCCGGTAACAGCTGGTTGAGCTAGAAGTACCTGTGTAGAGAAAGAGCCAGCCTAGATTTTTTTAAAGCTTCATATGATGACCCCATCTCTAGATAATTCATTCCAGTGGCTAATTACCCCCACTGTTAAAAAATGGGACTTGATTTCTAGTCTGAATTAGTCTAGCTTCAGCTTCCAGCCTTTGGATCTTGTGACGCCTTTGCCTGCTAAGATTGAAGAGCCCTTGATCATCATGAATCTTCTCCCCCTAGGTACTTCTAGACTGTGATTCTCAATCGCTTCTTGGATAGACTGATAATGTAACCTCTCACTGAAAGGCAGGCTTTCGACACCTGGGTATTCCTAGCCCCCAGTGCCTGTATCCCAAGGCTGCTGTACCAGCCTTTTCTATTTGTCCTCTTTTCCAAAGCTGCTTATTTCAGAGCTGGGGTTTGTTGGGCTAAAGACGTGTCTTGTTTCAATTCCCTGAGCTCCCTCCCAGACCTTTCTGCTTGTTACTTTCCAAAAACCTGCATTACAGGAAGTGATGGCGTCTGGCCAGAGGCCCAATAAGAGCATTTGCGCAAGAGCAGGCGGGGAGATTGGGACAGAGAAGATCTGTGCTGTACTCCTGCCTTTTCCACCGACTCACTGTGTTGCCTTGGGCGAGCCAGATAATCTACGAACCTCTATTTCCCCATCTGTAGAATAGGGGCAGTGCCACACTCCAGCCTTTGAAGCGTTTCACAGCCGGGGATGGAGAGTGGTACTTACGTTTTCCCAGGATGCCTCCCATCCACTCATGGACCAGGCCCCACTCTAAGTGCTGCCTGCAGGGGTATCCAGTAGGTGGTGCTCCTCCCTCTGAGCCAGTCCTGACCCAGGGCCTCATAGGGTGGTACAGGAGGTTCTGTTCTTTGGAGGAAATAGATCATCAGTGGGATCTGTAATGACTGCAAGAGCTGGGGTGTTAAACGCAGTGTCTGGTCAGCTTCTATGGTGTTGTTCTGTTTCCCTAAACTCTCCCTGCAAGGGATGCCTAGCTAATATGTAGCACTTCTCATCAGAGATCAAAACACTTTACACAAAGGCTCATTATCCCCTTTTACAGATGGAGAAACTGAGGCACAGAGAAGGGAAATAGCTTGCCCAGTTACCCAGCTGGCTAGTGACAGAGCCAGGAATAGAACCCAGCTCTCTGGTGTCCCAGACCAGTGCTCTGTCCCCTAAACTATACTGCCTGCCCACTGTTCTTCATTGCCAGTCCTGAGCAGTTGCTTAGTGTTATCATGCACTGTTCAGACAGCAGGTGTACTCCACCCCAGAGCCAGGGGGTGGCTGGAAGCGATCTCTATTTCCCTTGCCTCTCTCGTGTGAGAGACACAGCACTTTGAGATCCTCCAGTGAATGGCTCTAGAGAAGTGCAAAATATCAGCATCATGATAATGGGGGTCCCCCATAATTCAGTGGGAGCAGAGCACATGGTGGGGGAACAATACGAGCTAATTCAAAGGGATTTGGATTGTTAAAGCCGCTGGGCCAGCAGATGGCAAATGCAGTTGAGTGGAGAACGATTCCCCAGGAGCAAGGAAATCAATCATCCAACACAATGGCCAGGAAGCAGAGCTAGTGCCGTTAGGAGAGAGGCCGTTGCCGAATCCAGCCCAGAGCAGCCACCAATGGGGGAAACGAGGAATTAGGCTGTCTAAGGGACACGCAGAGGACACCGGACAAAAGAGGGTCTGCTGTGAATGGTCGGGCCCTCATTAGAGCCCAGCTGAGAGAACCCTCTGCGGCACCGCTCGCCGGACCGCGGGGGTGAAATTGCCAACGAGGTACGGCACAAAACAAAGATGTCAAGCCTGAGTCGGTTACAAACAGCCAGCACCTGCTGCTTGATGCGTGCCTGGAATGACCGGGCCAGAGGCTGTGGCTTAGCTACCTAGGTGCATCCCCTACAGGGAGGCTTGATTTTAGACCCCTTTGCTCTGAAGGACCTAAGCTAGGATGGGGAAGAGGCTGCCTGCAAATAATTATTAATACATTGGGCTTGTGCCCTGTGGTACCTCTGTGTGCTGGGCCCTTTTGGGGCCAGCACCACTTCTGCCCTTTATTTGGCCGTTCCCAGCTCTACCATGGATTTGCCTCAGTTTTCCCATCTGTAAAATGGGAATGGCATGGGCCTGTCTCAGGGAGGGTGGGATAGATGGATTCTTCTTAGTACCTTCCCCATTTTAGCTGCTGAAGCTTCAGAAAATTGGATGAGTCCTCAACCGCTTGGTTTCCCCACTGGTTCCTCCTGTCCCGTCCCTGCGCTGCACTGAGTTTTGGCTTCTGTTCCCTCCCGCCCACGCAGGCATACCTGGAATTCTTCACCTCCAGCGAGATCACCACCGCGCTGCTTAAAGTGCTGAAGACCAAGAAGTACGAGCTCCGTGTGAACTACCACATTGTCAATGTCCGGGTAAGTGTGTGCTCAGATGATGCTTCCCTCCTGCCACGTCACAGACACAGGCAGCCGAGGCTCTAAGGAGTGATGGCGAGTCTGCCAGCAGGGCAGGAAGATGGGAGTTGGTCATCAGACAGGGGGAGGCAGCACTAGCTGTTCCCTGTGGCTCCTTCCTGAGCCGTTGGCTTTTCACCGTTTGGTTGGTGGAGGGTAGTTTAATTTCAGGGAAGTAGCGCCCACAAAAGCACCTTTGCACCAGCTCCACTGTATCCATGTCCCGCTCAGGAGCATCTTTTTCTGGAACCTACTTCCAATGTCCCATCCCCTTGGCAGGGTGAAAACATCACCAACGCTCCCGATCTGCAGCCCAACGCCGTGACCTGGGGCATCTTCCCAGGCAGGGAGATCATTCAGCCGACGGTTGTGGATCCAGTGAGCTTCATGTACTGGAAGGTAAGCGCTTTGCACCAGCTGATTTAACTTGTCCCCACCCAAGGGTTAGAGAGAGGTTGTGGGGTTCGGTTTGTGGGGGTTTTGTCTCTTCTTTATCAAGACCCCCTGGACAGTCATAGGGCCACATTGGTGCCTAGATGGACTCCATCCTGTGCTCCTTAGGCAAAGCTTTCACTGCATGAGTGAGGACTGCGAGATTTCTCCCCGTTCCCCCCATGCATTTGTTCTCTATATGAAGTGAGACACATGAGCGCCAGCCCCAGTATTTCTGTGCCAGCTCCCACAGCCCTTGAGCCTGAGACAGTATTGAGCATGCACATGGTTCTTAGAAAGCAGGAGGCTGCGTTGATTTACTGCCCAGTTCCTCCACGGCGGAGTGGAGCAGACACAAAGCCCTCCACCCTCTGGCTTCCCCTCCCACGACTCGTCGCTCCAGAGAACATTGTAGGAGTCGCAGCTAACGTAATGCACGTGCATGTGGTGACTGTACCAAGCTCTCTGCTGCCTTTGTCCCGGCAGGATGAGGCCTTTGCTTTGTGGATTGAGCAGTGGGCTAAGCTCTATGAAGAGGAGTCTCCCTCGCGCATGATTATCCAGTACATCCACGACAACTACTACCTGGTCAACCTGGTGGACAACGAGTTCCCGCTGGAGAACTGCCTGTGGCAAGTCGTGGAGGACACATTCGAGTTGTTGAACTGTCCCACTGAGCAGTGAGTCCCAGCCACTCAGTCCAGCCAGCCACCCACTCACTTCAGGCAACACAACCGCCATGGGGCAAGAGGAGCCCAGCTCAGCACGACAGGGAGCCACACGCAGCCCCAGGGCCACGTCCACTCTGCTCTCACCTCCTCCATGAGCCACGTTCTCTCCTGTGCCTGAGGCACATGCTCGTCTCTCCCAGAGCGAGACCCCATCAGCAACTTCCCAGCGCCCTGCTGTTACACACTAAACGTGTCCCTCTCTGGTCTCCTGTGCGAATGGCAGCTAGAACCACCTCCCAGCAGAGCTCCAGGCTGCACTCTACAAAACAATCCAGCTGCTTTCTCGGTATCCTCTTCAGGGTTGTTTTGATGGGATCGCAGGGGAGACTCGAACACTAAATGGTCTAAAACACTTGGTCAAGGTTTCTCCCCCGCCCCCTTCTTTTGTTTTGTAAAGGAAGGGGAATAAGGGAATTCTCTAGGACAGTTTCCTCTCCAGTTTAGTGATTAAGCATTAATTAATAAATAGCAAACACTCAAGCCTGTCTCATTTGTGGATCAATAAGATGGGGTACAAAATCTCTCTGCAGTGGGTTTGTATTCCAGCTCTAACGCAGCTGAATGGGGTGTTTAGGGTGACCCCTAGCATCCTCTCCATGCTCAAGGATGACTGAGGTTCTTAGAGGTAGCACTTATCATTAAGGGTGGGGCCAGCCAGGCCAAGCTGATAGGAGGGAAGAGTTTAGCCATGGGTCTAGCCAAGGGTGTTTCATGCACCAGCTGCTCAGGGCCTGGATTTTACAGCCCATGGCCTCCGATGGTACAGATGCTCAGGTGGGTGTGCACACACCCTACCACTGGGGCTGGGCCACAGCGCTGCTTAAACCTGCTACAGTCTGGCTAACAAAGCTGGGGATTTCCCCCTCTGGCCAGGGATGCTCGTGCTTTACAGTAATCCAAGGGCAACCTTAAAGCGTTAATGTGATGCAGGGTCAGGGTGTGGGCATCTTCATATTCCCCATAGCTCAGGCCAGGATGAACTATTCCTAATCCCAGGCCGGATTGTGGAGCCAACTATGTTTAATCCCTACACTCCAGAGGT
This sequence comes from Dermatemys mawii, assembly GCA_007922305.1. Lineage (NCBI taxonomy): Eukaryota > Metazoa > Chordata > Testudines > Dermatemydidae > Dermatemys > Dermatemys mawii. The sequence continues at coordinate 10,489,538 of ML677380.1, read as the reverse complement.
AGTTGGTAAAACACTCTTGACACAGTTAAATCATGGTTCATTTCTGCAACACCAGGGGGGGGACTGTACCATCCTCATTCTGCTTGTGTTCTAAAATTGGGCAGTGTTGTCTCCTGTGCTCCAAGATCAGGCTCAACCATGTTTTGACTGTCTCTCCAAATGGGCGGAAGTGGGAGCACCCAGCCTGGTGGAGTCATTCTAAGGGGCTGTGTGTGCAGCTTTGAACACAGCTTCTGCTAGCAGGGCGATTAGGCCTGGGTCCCTGAGCCCTACAACCAGGGACTTGCAGCCTCGGGGAGGCTCAGACACAGCACTAGCTCAAAACGTAAACAGGCCTCGGCCAGCAGCAGGTGTAGTTAAACTGAGCAGCTGGGGCAGCTAAGGATTCAGCCTCTCCAGGGCCTAGCTGGGCAGTGAGAAAGGCCTATCCTCCATGAGTGCCTGTCACCAGCATTGCTACTGGGGCAGCACATGACACTAAGGGAGACTTTTGGCCCAACCTCAAGCCAGCCTGCAGAGTTGATGGGTCGCGTCGTCCATTCTCCAGTGCATTGGAGGGTGAGGGGTAGAAAGGCCCTCACTTGAGCGTAACCAGATGGGGAGTTGTGGGAAGAACACAGCAATGCCAGCTCCAGGCCCTGTCATGCAGGGAGATGTCTGAAACAAGCACCCAAGGGAGCAGCAAGAGTCAGTTGCCTGCTGCAGTGACACTGAACATTGGCAAACCAGTGTTGCAAAGCGTGTGCTGATGACCTACTGTCCCCACAGCCAAACACACCCAGGGCCGCAGGGCAGCTTCTGGAGGGATTTCAAAATCCCTGCCCAGCTCAGTGAATGCTTTTTTCCACGAGCACTGGGGAGAAGTACTTTCTGCAGCCTTCTGTCCCTTTAATTTGAGCCTTGTGGGGAATGGCTGCTGCCCTGTAATCACCCTGGATAGATCAATCACTGCAGGATCTAATGATTAGGGGCAGACCTGGCCTCAGCCAAGCTTTGTGATGCTCAGCTGTTCCCAGCAGGTTTCTTCATCACAGAGCCATTCAGCAGAAAAAGGAGCCTGCAGGAGGCAGAGGGTCAGAGGTCAGCCACCCACCGAAGGGTTTAATGAGGAGCTGATGGACGGGAACACGTGCAGCAGCCGAGGCCTGCACAAGAATCCCCACGGGGAAGAGGCAGATCTAAAAATAAAGACCCTGGTCTGCCCCTAGTCAAGAGGAAGTGAGGGCTGGCTGACATGAAGGCTCATGCCCACAAGCAGGAAGGGAGAAGAGCTTGATTTCTTCCCCCCCCAGATCAGAGAACTGGAGCCTGGCGTAGGCTTGGCCAGCGTGGAGCCGTTTGTGGTACAGGGTCCCGGCTGAACCTGATTCAAAGAAACGAGCATGTGGCAGACTGACCTTTAATCCGAACTCGTGTTCAGCACAGCACACAGCCTGCAACAGACCAGCTGCGTGCCCCCTCCCGCAGGGCATTCGTCCTGCCTTGCACCGATGCAGGCAAAGCCAGTGGGTGAGGAGAATGCCCTGTTGTGCCCAGCTACCTCAAGCAGATATGCCCCCGCTGCAGGGCAGGGAGGAGACACGGTGTCCTGTGCTTTGAAACTGAGCCCCAGCTGGATACACACTGTTCCCGGGGTCTTGCTTGGCAGGCCGAGGTCACTAGCAGAGCAGGGCCTGGCTCTGCCAGACGCTCATACCCCCTGCAGCTGCCTGGCAGGGACAGTTCTGAGAAAGCACCACTTCCCTGCATTCTTGATAAGTGTTCAGAAGAGCCAATCACACCCGCTTCCTTTCAATTCCCAGCCATGTTCTCAGCTGGCCCAATGAGGAGAGCCCTGGCCAGTCCCTCCAGTAGCTCAGCAGTGGCCTTTGCCCTCCAGCCGGGACACTGTCAGCTGGTGCCACCTTCCAAAGGCCTGAAAGGGAAGAGGGGAGAAGTCAGACCCAGGGCACAGCCGAGTGGCCCCCAGCATTCTGCAATACAGCCTCAGCTCCCCTCACCTTGACTACAACATAGAGGGGGACTAGAGGTCCCGATTTATAGTGCTCCTTTGAGGCTGCATGGCCTAGTGGGCCCTGCCATCTCTACACACGGTTGTTGGAGGTGGGCCTCTGACTTCTACCAAAGGGAGCAGGAGGCCTGAGCGGGGCCTGGGCTCATTCAACAGGATGGGACTGGGATTCCCCTTTACAAGAGAGGCAAAGACCGTTTGCCTGGATGCCTCTCTGCCACCCCAGCCCTGGGGCATGGCTCAGAGACCTGCCCATTCCTAGCACCCAGGGAAACTGGCTACAGCACAGAATCTGTTCCCAAGGCAGAAGGATCAAGACCATCCAGCAGAGCCAGTCTGCTGCACACAGCTCAGTGTCAGACACAGGTTGTTTGTACATGACCCTGACACTCCTCCACTTTCCCTGCGACACAGCGAGAAGGGGCCAGGAGCGAGAGTTAATCCTGCAGCTCACTCTCCTTCCTGCCCCTACCCAACTGCAGGAGTGGCCCAGGGGGAAAAACCTTCCTCTGGCCCAGGTCAGCAGCATCCCCCGGCTTCCCTTGCCCGGGTAGTTCGAACAGTATAAAATGGAGTCAGCGTAGTTTAGAAATAGCCTCCTGGCAGCTGAGAGAACAGGGCCCCTGCCAGTGGCGCCATCACACATGGAGCACACTAATCCACACACCTCCCTAGACAACAGCAGCCCCTCTATCAGCCAGGAGCGAAGAGCAGAGTCTCCCATTCCTAAGGCTTCATTAACCCTGGGCACCAACAGGTCTCAGTCTCCCCTTCCTTCAAGGCAAGGACCCACAACACTACGGAACACACAGCATGGAAACAGCCCCTGAGATGGGACTAGCATGGAAAACTGCCATTCCCGTCGGTGCCCTCTGCTCCCAGCTCCTCTGCCCGCCTGTATCGAGCCTTAGACCATACGCTCTTTGGGACGGGCCGTCTCTCACCAGGCGTTGGTGCAGTGCTCAGCACAATGGGGCACGAACGCGGTTGGGACCTGTAGGTGCTCCCATAATACAAATCATTTGCAGTCCACCGAACCGAGATCAAGCTGAAGAGCAGTAAGCACCTACCCTGTCGAGGAGGCTCCGGTCTTCACCCTCCAGGAAACTCTGAGCCACCCGGCTTTGCAGATAGCGCCTCCTCCAGATCCTCCAGCCCCATTCCAGCAGCCTCTCCCCAACCTGCGAGGAGAAAAGGCAGCACACAGAGGTTAACTCCCTCTGCCCAGCACCGTCTGCCTCCTCGGCATCCAGGTCCCTGCGCCTTCCAGCACCGTCCTGTACAACCCCTTCTCTGCTTCACATCGTCATTGCCTTTGGCCAAATCTCTCCAGGTCTTCCCAGGAGGCCCCCCATGACCTGGAAATGCTGCTGCAGCACAGCTGAGCCACCTCCTAAAAACCCGGCCAGCCTCCCGACGGTGCTCACACCACATCTCTTCTACAGAGCTCACCACAAAGCTGAACGTTAACCAGGCTCCTGCTGAAAACTGCTCAGGCACTTGGTTTGGGCCACGCGTCTCCTTCCCCCTCCTCAGCCAGCGTTCAGGCTGTTTAGACTGCAAGCTCTTCGTACCTCGCCAGCAAAGCATCCCGCACACAGCAGCACTCTAGCCAGGGGCCAGCTGACGGAGTGCGCCCATTGCTGGGACCCTCACGTGGGGCTCAGAACAGACCCAAATAGTCACTTGTCCAAGGAGGAGGATGACAGACTATTGGTCTGTACTAAGAACAGAGGGCTGGGGATTGAATAGATGAGGAGGGAAGACACTGAGTAAGGACGAGTGTGAGTTAGTAGTTTGTCAGAGACAGGAGGTTCTTGCGCCATTCCTGCCAGGGACTTGCTGTGTGACCTTAATCCTCCCTGGGCCTCAGCTTCCCCAGCTGTGACGTGGGGATGGGGACTGTTCACTCACCTCGAGGGCGGGGCTTTGAGAGGACAGACACTCAGAAGCGTTCCCCTCGTGGATGGGCCCAGACATTCACTCACCAGCGCTCGCACAATCAGCGCCATCCTGCTGGCGTCCTTCCACCGCAGCCACCCGCTCGCCAGAGAGCGCAGCCTCCCGCCGGCCTGGAACCGGCGAAGCAGCGCGTTACGGCGCCATCGGCTCAGGTACTTCGTCCTGGAGGCAGAGGGACAAGGAACATGCTCGTCCCAACAGCTGCACTCACCCCGGCTGAGGTTCTCCCTCAGCACAGACGCAGCCGTCCTGAGGCCACTCCAAGGCAAGGACCGGCAATGCCAGCAGTACAGACATTAACCCGCACTCAGCGCCATACCCTTAGTGACTGGAACTCACGGCGCATCTGGTGTGTGCTCGCCACTGGCCGTAAAGGGCGCAGTGGGAGGAGGAGGACACACTGAGTCCCTGCCCTCTCCAACAATGACACAAGGCTCATCCCTGCTTATTTGGTTAGCACATTTAGAGCAGATAGTGGGGGTCAGTTAACAGCCCTGCAGGCCAAAGGCCTCTGTTTATCCACTCGACAGGTACAAGTTTCCCCCACACTGCCCGGTCAATGTGCCCCACGGTTGACCTCCCGTGGGGCCTGGACCGGACACCCCCATCTCACTCTGCATGTTTCGTATGTTGGTAACAGCTTTTGGGCGCTGCCCACCTGCTCCAGACTCGAACCAATGACCATCACCAGTCCGCTGCCCCCGTGCTCTTCCCTGCTTCGGAGCCCCCGGAGTACAATCAATTGTTTATGGAGATTCCGCCTGCTGACTGCCCCCCAGCAGAAGCATGGAACCTAGCACACGCACATACACGAGACCTAAGAAATGCTCCTTCCATTTAAACAGCCAGGCCCCATGGTCAGGGCCCCTTTGGGAAGGAAGAAGAAGAACAAGGATTTCAAGGTCTTGCTCAGTCAGCTACGTCCATCTTCGCTACCCGCCAGGGACTGATGGAAACACAACCTGAAGGTGACAGCAGTTACCAGCCATTCCTTCTCCACCTCCCTGGGTGTTGACCCTGGTCAGCCCCTGTGCTCACCCAAGCTGTTTTCTATAGTGCTCATCTGGTACCAGCTCGGTGCCGCTCTCCTGGGGCCAGGCATGTCCAGGTGTCCAGCCCACCACACCAGGCTTCTCCAGAAGCTGATGGACTGGCAGCCTCTCTGTCCTGCTTTGGTTTCTGTAGATCACCAGCCAGCGACGGAAGGCACTGGGAAGGAGCCTATGGTAAGTCGCCAAGCTTGGTCCAAGACCCTTTTCTCTGCATCGTCTCGGCTCTGGGGGAGGAGACACAAGGCATGACACCATGGCAAGGTAAAGAGTTGTCAGGGGCTGGTCTCCCTTTAACTTCATAAGCCCCTCAAACAGACCACAGCCTCCATCCTATTCAATTAATCATTTACGGAGGAGCTTGAGTAGATGGCTCCCTTTTAGACAGACACCCCCATGCTTCAACACCACCCCGCTGTTTCCTGTACAGCCCCAGAAAGGAGGAAGCGGATTTGGTTCTTACTGATTGACCCGGACAGGGGCATTTTCCTGCACTTCCTGGCTCCTACGAGGGTGCATCGCAGCCGGGAGCCCTGGGACAAGGCGGCTGCTTTCGTCCAGTAGTTGCAGGCCTGAGGATAGAATTTACACAGCAGAGGTCAAGTCCTAACTCAAAGGCAAGGGGGAGGGGGAACCCCGCCCCTCCCACACACGATAGCCGCACAAGCTGAGCCGCAGGTCTGACACACCATGGTTCAGATCCCAGCAGGGCTGACGAAATCCTTCCAGATAAACGGCGTCTCGTGCTGTTTGCTGGCTCTGGGCCTGCCAGAAAGGACTTTGATAACCAAGGTCCCGGGCTGCTTTGCGGGGTAGAAATTATCCAGTGGCATCTTTCTGAGGAGCAGGATTTGTTCTAGTCCTTTTCACTAGGGTGTTGCGCACCCGCTGGTTGCTACCCTCCACCTCAGAGGTGGCTGCGTTTCAGTGGGAAAGCAGCATGACTAGAGCCTGAAAAGCACTTCCAGATGAAAGGCCAAGCAGAGTCAGGGGCCGTCATGCAGCCAGTCCCACAAACAGCGCTCGTGTATCTAAGTTCTGAGATGAGCCCCGTCGCCAGTCTCCGAGCCGAGTCACCCAGCTTCGCTCGTCCTCCGAGACCAAGGAGTTGTCTCATGGGTAGGGCCCTACCAAATTCACAGCCACGAAAAACACATCACGGATTGTGAAATCTTGTCTTTCATCTATCCTAGACAGATATCACGGGGAGACCAGCATTTCTCAGACTGGGGGTCCTGACCCAAAAGGCAGTTGCAGGGCGGGTCGCAAAGTTATTTTAGGGGGATCACAGTATTGCCACCCTTCCCTCTGCACGACCTTCAGAGCTGGATGGCTGGAGAGCAGCAGCTGCTGGCCAGATGCCCAGCTTTGAAGGCTGTGTCCTGCCAGCAGCACAGAAGTAAGAGTGGCAATACCACACTTTGCCATCCTTACTTCTTCGCTGCTGCTGGTGGTGGCTGGGCCTTCAGAGCTGGGCTCCTGGCCAGCAGCCACAGTTCTCCAGCTGCCCAGCTCTGAAGGCAGCGCTGTCGCCAGCAGCAGCGCAGAAGACAGGGTAGGCAGTACCACAACCTAAAATAATCTTGCTACACCCCTGCCCCCAACTCCTTTTTGGGTCAGGACTTCTACGGTTCCAACACCGTGACATTTCAGATTTAAATGGCTGAAATCCTGAAATTTACCATTTTAAAAAGCCTGTGACTATGAAGTTGACCAGAATGGTCCGTGAATTTGGTAGGGCCCTGCTCATACAGATACTGCTCACCTGCTTCACCGCAGCCATGGAGTCTAAGTGCAGGGCTTGATGCCCCCTAGTGGCCACTCTCCAGCGCCAAAAGGATTTAGCCCAAGCAGGTCTCTGTTGTTTGCTGTCTCTCCCTTCTCGTTGCCACTTCTTAGATCTCAAGAATTCCATCCTCCACCGGGCAAAACATAATGTGAGGCTACGCTGCTGCCTGGTGAGCTCAAACTGGGCAAGAGATTCATGCAGCATGGCTCCACGGATGGTAACCTGGAACCAAGCCACTAGGACCCTGGAAAAGAGTCTGCAATTAGGGGTTCCTGAAGTAATATTTCGGCACCTCTGCCTCCCATCCTGTGGGGTCATTTACAACTGCTCAAAGCAAGTGCAAAAAGCTACCGGATCAGATTGCTCCACTCATTGGCGGAGGGGCAGCGTTATACATCCACTTTCGCCCTGTGCCCAGGCTCACAAGTGCTCCTGGGCAACGGCATGGGAGGATGAGGTCAAATAGCTCCAGACTTCTGCACCATAGCAGCTTTCTGCTGATGCTCCCAATCCCTGCCCCCGTCTGTACTTCTTGTGACCTGGGGAACATCATTTTCCTTCTGTCACATTATAATGATGAGCCTCTGGGATCTGTATTAATGCAAAAGTGCATACAGCGTGAATGGAATGCTCAGAAAAGGTGTCCGAGCAAGAGCCCTGGATATTAAAACCCTGCTTTGACCACAGAACACACAGCATGGACACAAGCTACCACCACTCTGCGCTGCCACTGCACTGAACCCCAAGAAGTGGTTCTTCCAGGTCAGGACTATGAAGGGAGTTCAGCCTCTTTGCCAAGCCTGTTTCCAGCGTCGTCCACTGGAGACCACCATGGTGGTTTAACTGGTGAGGACTCTCTCCATGGGGAACTGATAGAACACTGACAAGCTATCACAATAGTTGTCAGCTGCACACCTGGGCTGGACTGGAACTGGCTGAGTAGAGGTGTGAAAGGTGGTTTTATATCTATTTTGTTTAGTATACGGCTCAGTTATGGGTTTGTCTACATGGAGAAACTGAGCACAAGAGCTATTCCACAATAGCTTTCCGTGTGGATGCTCTTATTCCAGAATAGCTATAGCACTTTCAATTCCCACCCTACCTTATTCCAGAATAACTTCCCCTTGTAGTCAAACCGTAACACGCTGACATGAAACACACCAGAGCCTTCCGCTGCAGCTTCACATGCATTTTTAGCTTCTGGCCTGCTCCTTTGTTCCTCGTTCCGCCAGGGTTTCCATTATGCAAATCATCCCCCTACTCTGTAGGATTGAGGTGTAAATATTCTCCACTTGACGGGTCTCTCTTGAGATCGAGAGCATCTATAGTGGATTATTGTAGCATGAAAAATGCCCCCCTCCGGAGGCGGCACGGCTCAGCCAGGTGGGAAATCGGGAAGTGTTTCCTTATCAAAGCCCTCAGTGGAAAGATTATTGATAGACAGACGCGCTGCAGGCAGAGGAAAGGTTGCGTCTCTCTCACACGTACCTTCTGGGGCGGTTGCTACATGGACTGAATTGTAAACCAGTCAGGGTGAGCGTGTGGGAAAGGATATTGGTTTCTGCTGCTTTCTAATGGAAGTTTGGCCCCTCCCAAGAAAATCTACTAGGGCCAAATCCTGCAGGCCCAGAGCAGGGCTGGACTTTCAGTGCACTGTAGCAGGATCCACATGGGGTGTTAGCACATGCCAAGATGGTGCACAGAAGAGTCACATGCAGGCTTGCCGGACACTAACTTGACCCATAGACAAGCCCTGACTTCAACGAAAGAGAAGTACAAACTGGATATTCAACTGTGCCAGTTGTTTATAAGGAGAACTTCTCATTGTTCTGCTTAAAAGGGGCTGGTCCCAGCTGAGGACCTCAGGGTCTGGCCTTTTGCTTGGCGCTCAGAGACAGACTAACAGCTTTGCCTGAGGTTTAACCCACAATCCAAGTAAAAGGGGTCAGGAGGAGACATGTGTGATAGTTCAGCATATGGTTTCATGTCTTTGTGGTCTACGGACACACAACCACGAGATTGGTTATTTGGATTTTTCACACCACCAGAAAGGGAAGCCAACCCATCAGGTCCAATTCATCCCCACACTTAGATTCTCAGATTTCTTAAGAGCTCAGGCCATCAGAGGACTCCGGTGCAACTCCAGGGGAAAGAGGGGGTTGCTTTTTTAAACAAAGCACCATCTCTCTTGCTGGGTTTGCCCCACACACACACTGCAGCCCTGAGTTAGCACGGGATGGCCAGCAAGCAGAAGTGACGAGGGACAACCACGACTAGTTGAGCTGTGCTGCCTGGGCGGAGAACTGCGGCAAGAGGGGATGGCAAATGAGAGAGTTAAAATTCTCACTTTTAATAATCTACCGAGTTATCAGAACACAGAAAAAGAGAAGAGCCCTCGCTTTTTGAACAGGACTTTTAGCCTGACAGGTGAAATCCTGACCCTGCTAGTACCAGGAAAGAGCGAGAGGATGGACCGGCCTGTATGGGTCTGTGCCCATCAGCTCTCCTCTGCAGTACTGCAGGTCTCCAGAGGCCAGCAGCTTTGTGGGCAGCATCCTCCTCCCGCTTGTGGGCTTGGAGAGCAGCGGCTTGGCGGACTCCAAGGATTCCTTTCCTCTCAGCAGACTCCCTCTTCCCTTACTGGGCACTAGGGGTTTATTAACCGAAGCCAAATGGCTAGACGGCAACCAATTAACCTTTCTAAAGGCAGTGGGGTTCCTGGCAGCCAATCGAGGGGGCACAGAGGAGTCATTAGAGGGGCCTAGCTCTTACTGCGTGTGCCCTGACGCCTTCGGCGCTGAGAGTGGAGGGCCAGACAAACCTGCGCAAGAGGAGACGCTTCCAGCACCAAGCAGCGCTTCTCCACTTAGCAGCTTGGCAGCGCCAGGCCTGCATGACTGTCCTCTTCCTCTCTTGGGAGCTGCGCTGGGCCCACTGCAGCTGCAGATCCCTCAGGGTGCACTGCCCTGCAAGGGAACACAGGAGTCAGGCCAGAGCAGCCCAGGAGACGCGGCCACCTCACCCAGGCCAGGCAGCAGCACAAAGACTGAACGGATCTGACAGACAGACGTGTGCGGGCTTTTCAGTCCTGCCTTTGAGACAAAATAAATGCCTAGCAGTGTGGTCTAGTGGTTTGACAAGGGAATGAGGAGTCAGGACTCCTGGATTCATCTCCTGCCACCAGCACATTGCGTTACCCTGGGCAAATCACTTTGCCATTCTTCTGTATCTCAGCTACCCCTGTGAGAAAGGAGGATCCTGCCCTATCTCCCTGGGCATTATGGAAACTTCCTGTTTGTAAAGGGTTTGGAAATCCTCTGAGGAAGGATGCAGGATTCTTACAGACTGCACAGGGCTGGATCCTGCTCCCACTAAAGCCAAAGAGCATTTTGACAATTACTTCAATGGGAGCAAGATCCAGTCCATTATGTTCAGTTCAAACTGGGGTCACTCAGGACTCCCAGTTGTCTCTACATGTCACAGCCACTTGGAACTTTATAGTGACATCAGGATTAGAACTCAGGTCCTCCTGGTCCAAACTACCTGAGCCAAAGGAGAATCCCCATTAGCTGTAAACAGTACAGGGCATGTGACACACATAACTGAGCAATTCTGACTGCAACCAGTAGAGGGAAGTGGTGTGGATACACACTAGCCAATTCATTACATCTGAAATCAGCAGAGCCCAACCTTCAGACTATAAGCAGGATTTCCTCCCAACCACTTTGGTATCATAATATCCTTCCCCTTCAGTCCGTTCTACGCACAGCGTTCAGGGCCTATTATGCCATGACGTAACTCACTCTGCCAGCAAGTATGCCAGCACCGCAGGGCATCTGCTGCCTTTTGGCAGAGCTGATGCCTGAATCTCCGGTCAGCTTCCACTTTCTGAGTTAGCCTCCGCTTCCACAGGTCAAAGGCAGCCTGGCAGCAATGGAGCCCATGTTGTCGGGATGCCACGGCTTTCCGATTCTTATCTTCCACAACCCACTTGCGCCAGCCAAGAAACACCCTGGGGGGAGGATGCAGGACACGTGAGAGGCTGGAGGAGCAGCCCAAAGAGATTTACTTTGGTATATTACATTTAATGAAATACCCACTATGGGTGGGAGATTTCGCTAACTTCCACAACTGCATCCGATCTGTTTTTAAACAGCAACCAACTAGAGAATACCTGGAATGTTACTTGGGATCACTTTGCTGGGGGAAGAGTTCATACCAATGTACTTGCACTTGACATGGGTGCAGCAGTCAAGAGCTCAGTATTTTACAAGCATTAATTAAGCCTCACAGCGCCCTGGGGAGTGAATGTTAATATCTTTCCACATTACACATGGGCAGAGTGAGGAACAGAGGTTAAGGGACCTGCTAAAGATCACTGGTGAGTTGGTGGCAGCACCAGGAAGTGAACGCAGGAATCAACAAGGACAAGTGCAGAGTCCTGCACTTAGGACGGAGGAATCCCATGCACAGCTACAGACTAGGGACCGAATGGCTAGGCAGCAGTTCTGCAGAAAAAGATCTAGAGGTTACAGTGGACGAGAAGCTGAATATGAGTCAACAGTGTGTCCTTGTTGCCAAGAAGGCTAACGGCATTTTGGGTTGTATAAAAAGGGTCATTTCCAGCAGATCGAGGGACGTGGGAAGGAAAAAAAATTCGGGTGAGGGAGGGAACCCTGGAAAAGCCAATCCTAGGTCCGATTCAGCGCTCAAGGCTCAAGCGGCCTAGTGCATAGCGCCCAGGGTTGAGGCTTAGGAGACCTGGATTCTAGTCCTTTATCTGCACTGGCCTGCTGGATGAATTTGGACAAGTCACAGCAGCCATACCTCAGTTTCCCCCTCTTATAAAACAAGGCTAATGATACTGACCTCCTTGGTAAAGCACTTTTGAGATCTATGACTAAGCAGAGCGAGGCATTATTACTATGGCTATTTTCACCCAAGAGACATTTCTACAGATGCTCTGGAAACAATTACAACAGAAGAGTAAAAAAAAAAACTGGCTCTGGGGTCCATACCGGGACAGCAGGACGAGCCTGCGACGCTGCTGGATCTTTAGATGCTGCTGAGTCTGAGCTGACCAGACCGAGAAATCTCTCTGCAGGAGCTGGAGCTCTGCTTGGTGCCAGAGGGAGCCGCAGGGACTCTCCAGTTCCTCGCCAGAACTGTAACCCTGTAACACAACCACCCGGGGGTCTGAAATCCAGCACAGACACCGGACCCCATTCAAACTGCTTCCTCCCAATGCTGCTGCAACCTGCCCTCACCAAGGCCAAACCCCTCCGAAGTACACTTTCCATTTCTGAGGACCAGGCAAATCTCCCTGCTCATGTGCCGCTGAGGCTGGCAGGAGGAGGGGGACGGGATGTGCAGAGATCTGCCGGTCGTGGGAACCTCTTTGCCCAACTGAGAGCAGACCTGTGAGGTGTGTGCTTGGCAGCTGGCTCTTCCATAAATTGAGCAGCGTGGAGAAACCCTTCATTACCTGCAGGGTGTCACCTTGGAACCGCATTTCTTCCCATGCGGAGTAACCTACGAGAGGCCGGATCCCATTGTCGGGTCTCCACAGTGCTGAAGCTTGGAGCTGGCCTCCCATACACCGACTCTCTCTGCAAGACACAAGCACCAGGCTGATCTCTCTTGCCAAGCAGAATGAGGCGAGAACAGCTGGAAGGGCACTGGGCTGGGAGTCAGGAGAAAGGCAGCTGTCCTGCCCACGTCTATCTGGACAGAAAAGCCACCTCTTTTCCAGGATCCAACTCACCCGTCTCGGGGACTCTGTGGAGAGGATGCCTGCAAACAGAGCTCTCCCACCAGCTCAGCTGGAACGGCTGGGCAGCGGTGCTGCTGCAGAGAGCAGACAGAGCGGGAGAGGCGTGTGGTGTCCTCGGACGTCAGGAAGGAGGAGAGGCTGTTCTGGCTGCTGTCACAGAAGCTGCTCTCCTGGTCAGAGGAGAGTACATGGCTATGAGCAAGGATCACTCTGCTAACGACCTCCAACCTCTGACCTCCGACCTCTGACCTCTGACCTCCAACCTCTACGTTCACTCCGCTTTGCAGCGGAGCCTGGGGCGAGCCAAGATACATCCATCCCTCTGCTGCCACAGGGAACACTCCTCAGCCAGGTTGTGTACAGGGCCGTGGGCACGACCTAACTAGCTAGCTACTATTCGCCCTGACCATGGATTGCCCCAATGCTCTGCATAGTCAGCAGGTGAATACAGCAAAGTCTCCCATCTTGATGGCTCCTCAGAGGCTGGCAGCATGGTGGTAAGTAGAACAGAGCCCAGCAGCTCTGCCATCCATTGCCCAGGGCAGCCAAGTCAAGAGGGCCCTGGGTATCCCCTCCCGCAATGGGCAGGGAGCTTTGTACCCTGTGCCGTCTAGCTGCCATGCAGTGAGCACCCAGCAGAACCCACCCACCGTCAGCCTGCGGCTCCCTTACGCCAGCCCTCGAACCCCTCACCGAGGGGACTGGCACGACCAGATCTGCCTCGGAGGACACTGAGCCCACGGGCTCCCCAGCATCAGAGCCTTCACGTCGAAGGCCGAGGCAGATCAGCTTGGGAGTGCGGGGACTGTGTCGAAGCAGAAACTTTAGGTTCAAATCCCAGCACTTCGGTGCCGCCAGGCAGTACCCACCTGTGGCTCACTTCCCCCCTCAGTCAACGAGGACGATCTGGGCAGGGCACTTCGAGCTCCTCGGGCGAAAGGCACCAGGTCAGCGTGACACTGGCATGGTGAAGGTGAAGCCCAGAGCGGTGCAGTGGCTTGCCCAAGGCCGCACAGCTAGTCAGTGGCAGAAATATAATCTAGGTCTCCCGACTGCCAGTGCACTGCTGTCACCACTAGACAGTACTGCCTTAAAGTATTATCAGCACAAAACAGACCCCCAAGGTCCCGGCAGGATCTGAACTTCCCTGCAGCGCACGGACCCCGGCACAGAGAGGACTGTCAGAGGACTCCCTCACCTTCTCCAGCGAGCCATGGGAAACCAGAGGAGCCAGAGGGCCGCTGTGGAAGCCGGAAGACAGGGAAGACTCCTCAGAGTCCAGCAAGGCAAGAGGCTCCTCATGAGGTGCCCTGGGACTGCGGTTAAGAGGAGTCAGCTGACGAGTCTTCTGGTGCCACCGCCTCAGAGCGTCCCGCAGTCGGCGCCGCTCCGAAGCCTGGGAGAAGGAGCTAAGGAGGAGGAGGAGTGAGTAAGGAAAAGTTTGCAGCATGGCTTAGCAGACTGGTGCTGGCCTAAATCTTTCGCCTCAAGATCACCCATTTAAACCCAGCCCAGGTCAGTAATGGCGAGTTACCGCGGGACGATTCTGCTGACCAGGGAGCCGCCTGAAGGAATCCACCATGGGAACTCGCACTAACAGCCCTGACACCAGCAATCTCAGCAGAGAGGCCAAGGACTGAGTGGAACGTGGATCCTGCCCTACCCTCTAGATCACTGAGACATGATGGTGGGGCAAAATGGGGAAGCCTGTACCAGGCTGATTTCTGAATCGACGGGTGATGGGTTCTAGCACCAGCCTCCACCCCTTCATTTCCAGACTCGGGGCCTGCCCCTGCACTGCAGCAGCAGGTTCTGGGGATGATCCTTGAAGAGCCAACAAACTGTCCTTTGGACTGTTTTCCCTTCAGACAGTGACGTACCCGGTACCATGGGCAGCAATGGAGGCAATTTCCCCATTGTACTAGAAATACGATGCATTTGTGTGTGTCATTTCTCTGAAATTCAGAATCGACGAGAAGGAAACCTCACGCCTACACATTTCAGGGGAGTACCGCAAAGGCACCTTCAGCAGCAATTCCTAGAGAATGCCCTCAGCAACCCAGAGCCCTTCCTGGCATCATCTTTGGTTGGCACTAATAGCACAGACCCACTCTGGAAAAGGTCTCACTGGGACCACAATAAGCCCCTTATAGGCTTTCGACAGGTTAGACCGATCCCTTCCGTTCATTTCTTTGAATGTAATTTCATCTGTGCCAGCAACAGAGAGACTCTGCAGCAGACGCAATTTGAGAGGCAAAGTGATTTCTTCCTTAGGGACCCAGAGGAAATCCAGACCCCAAGACTCAAGGTGTTCCCTCAGCATTTGATCCTAACACTCACTTAGCTCGCTGATGCTGACAGAGCCTCGCCTGCCACAGCAGAAATACCCGCTGGAGCTTCAGTCGCTGGTAGAGGTCATCTAAAGAGCCACTGTTTTTCCACAGGTGGCTTCTCCTTACAGCCAAGCATAGCTGAGCTTCATCTTCCTTCCCCACAGGCCCACTGGCAGCTGAGCTGGCTTGTTGTCCTTTAGAGGTCCCAAACAGACAGGGCAGAGAGAGAAACCATTGGTCAGGAGTGACTCCTCAGCGCTCAGAACCTCAGCCTGATGCGGGGGACAGCCACCAACTCCCCTACCCCACAGCTTCCTGTCTAGATCTCAAAGTAAATTACTGCCGGGCTTTCTTCCTGACTTATCAACAGGCACTCAAATCTTCCTGTAGCAGCAGGACAACCTCCTTCCCGACTCAGCACTTCATGTTAGTATCACATTTCATTTGGAGTGTAGCAGGCTTGACTCATGCTGCCCTGCAATAAGCTTCCATCCAGTCTCCAGTGCACCACATGGGGAGGGGGAAATGTAGAGGCATATTAGTATCTGCTGACCCTAAGAGGACTAGATAGGCCCTCAAAGCCTCACCATAACATCTCTTCTTCCTCAAGATCAACAAGTTCACCGCCGTCATCTTGTCCACTTGTCTGAGCTGCAGCATCAAGACCCACTGCTGGAAGCACTTCCTCACAGACCCTGCCCTGTGATGCTCCAGGTTCTGCCTGCACAATGCCTTCCGCTCAACAAACTGCCTCCAGGCACTGAAGCACCTGAAGAGACCAAAGAATAAAATAAATCAAGCGGCAACAGCTGTTTCTCTGGTTATTTCTGCCATGGAACTTTTGTGAATCAGGCATCTCTTGTCAGTAACTCATTCCTGGAGTGCTTGTCTCTGTCCTCTGACTGCCCCAACCCCTGTCCACACCCCTGCTCCTGACTGCCTCCAGGGACCCCCCACCCTCTTATCATGCCACTCAGAGCAGCATGTCTGGCAGTCGCACCACCAGGCCGGAGCCAGCCAAGCTGCTGCGCTGCCCAGCAGGAGCTCGCAGCCCAACTGCTCGCAGCCCGATGGGCCATAGTTTGCCCACCTCTGATTTAGAGCAATAAGCGGGGGTGACGGGCTTTGTCTAGAATTTGATAGAGTCATTCTGGGTTGCATCTCTTACTGCCAGGCTGCTGCCTGGGTTTTCTCAAAAGAACACATTCCAGACTGAATCCGACATCCCCAAGAGAAGGAAGATGGGTCCCATTTTGCTTACCGGGTGGCCAGCTCTCTCCGGAACTGAGTCAGCAGCGGCAAAATCCGCTCGGTTTCCAAGCTCCGTGAACGCCATGTCCGGAAAATGTTCTGTAGCTGCTTCTTCTCCAGGAAGGCCCGGGCTTCCCGCACTCTGGCCTCCTCTTTGTCCAGCAGCTCCTTCTGCAGGCGCCACAGTCTGAACGCTGCTGTGTTACAAGACCAGAGAGAGAGAGAAGGGGGGAGAAAGAAAAAGAAAAGAAAAATCAGATCTGAAGCGAAGAGCATAGAACATTTTAGCACCATCAACGCAAATATCCACCGGCAGGACTCCCGCTGGGAATGGCCGGGCACCGCTGGGAAGAAGCTCACATTGCTGTAGCCAGAGCATCCACTACAGCTAAACTCCCCTAGGAGATAAGACAAAGGAGATGTTGAAACAGAACAATGGGCGACCAATCCTATGAGATGCTGAGCAGTCTCCACTCCCAGCGGAGTCAATGCCCAGCACTTCACAGGATCGCGTCCTGAACGGGCAAAGACAACGCCGTAATTAGACATCAACAGAGAACTCCTGTGCGGTGCTTCCAGCCTGGGAGCACGCTTTGAACTGCATTTGTTTGGACACTCTGGAGCAAGTGCTTACCAGCTAGCCGCCTCACGTCCCTGATGGCCTGTGCCCCCCGACAGAGCTCGTCTGCTCTCTGCCTGCGATGAAGCTGCAGCCACAGGTTTCCTTCCACCCTGAAAGAGTCCCAAGCTTGCATTTAACCCCAGAGCCTACCAGAGAGGAAGCTCACAGACCCAGACCGGGACAGGGGTTACAATCAAGACCTCCCTTTCTGTTAGGTAAGGTGACCAGATGTCCCGATTTTTGGGTCTCTCTTATATAGGCTCCTATTACCCCCTACTCCCATCCTGATTTTTCCCGTTTGCTGTCTGGTCACTCTACTGCCACGGCTGCTTCTATCTTTCTGGATTCCGCTCTCCTACCACAGGACCTGAGCGAACACGTCTTTCCCTTTGCCACGTCCATTCTCCTGCCGGGGATTGACGAAGAGTCTCATTTTGACTCACCAACCCCTGCTCCACACGTATGGGTAGCAACTGGACTCGAAAAGTGACCCAGGGTTTCCCTCTTGTCCCCTCTGTCAGAGGCACTGAAATTTGAGTCGGGGGTAGGATCCTCCAGTGCTCAGAAGCTGTAAGTGAAAATTCTCACCCTGGGAATCTCTTGTAGGCACAGAGGTGGGCAGGATTGTGCCCCCAGCTCTCCCTTCATCTGAGGACACCTTGCTAAAGAGAGTCCCTCTGCCTCCAGCTCCAACGCCGCAGCCACCCAAGCCAAAGAGTCATTGATGAGAAAATCCCAGCTCACCTACTGTGCCATGCAGCTTCCTGTGGGGACCCCACCGCCAGCCGGCCCCATGCCGGGGCTGTCACAGCCGGGCTTCTCCCCAGTCCGACAAGACCCACTGGCGACTCTTTGGTGGGAATTGCTGGCTCCTTCTGGGAGGTTTGGCTTTCGTTTCGCTTCGCCACAGCTGCCTTCCACTGAAAGAGGAGCACCGTGGTGAGCCTGCCTGCGTCCTAATCCCCGGCTCGGAATCCACGCTGCGCGGAAGGTAGCTTTGTGCACCCTTGGCTCATCGCGCGTATGAGCAGACATTCCCCTGCCCCTTCCCTCCCTCCTTACTGCGTGACAGCGTCTCCTCTCTTGGCTCTGGCCCATCCTTACCCTGTGAAAGCCGATGGCCAGGACCGCCAGGGAGTGTCTCCGCTGGGCTATCTCCAGCTGCACCTTCCTCAGCTGCACTGCCCACTGGAGGGCCCCGAGCCCCTTGCGAAGCAGCTGCTGCCTGTAGAGCTCCCTGGCTGCCGTCCTCTTCCTGAGGACGTGGCTGTTCCAGGCTTGGAAACATCTGGCGAGTCGTCGTCTATTACACAGCAGCTGAGACCTGAAACAGAAACGAGGGACTGAGCTCCGGGATGAGCAAGGAAGGTCAACTCCAGCCAAGACACGGCAGCGGGACCTCAGCTAGTCCTCTCATTCCCAGGGAATGAGCGATCCCCAGCTTCTCCAAAGCAGCTTCTGGACCATGTACTCAGCCACAGCCCTGCACCAAACACAGGCATAAGTATTCCAAGTTAGTGGCGCTCTCCCCTCTTATCCCAAAGCTTGTGGGCTCAAGTCCCTTCTCAAGGCCTTAGCTCAGGGACTGCTCTCTGCTGACCATGCAACAAGTTCAGCTGAAGCTGCCCTGCTAGAGGGGAACGTTAACCCGAGGTTGCCTTCTGCCCGCTGCTGGCAGCTACCCAAGGTGGAAATTAAAAGACATGCCAATTTTTTTTTTTTTTGCATATGGAGTTCTGGATGTTGTATCCATTTATTCTCCAAGGGCTAACTACTCTCCCAACTCTACATGTTCCAGCTAGTATTGCAGAGTATTTCCTCGAACCATAAGCCCCAGGAAATTTTCCATGGCCACACATTTCCCAAGTCAACCCCCCACCCAAAGCCCCTTTTACCTTCTCTCCATCTCCAAACGCGAGAAGTTGCTCTCTGGATCCTGCAAGTAAGAGCAGACAGTGAGGCCCTGGCATTAGCTGCAATAAGCGCCAGGCTCACGAGCACTCACAACTCCCAGGTGGAAAAATCAGGTCAGCGTGGTGCACAACCCCACACAACCATTGTGGGTGGGAAACTCTAATGCTCAGCCATGGGGCAGGGCGGTCCCAGCTGCCCCAGCTCCATCTAGGCTGAGTAGAACCTTGCTCTGCAAGTGCTTCCTTTTAATTTCAGCATGAGACAGAGAGGGAGAACTGGGCCCTGTGTGCTCCTTTGCCATGCCTGCAGCAGAGTTACCCATCACGGGGCTTTCCCTCCCCAGAGCCGGGGTGACGAGCTGATCTTTGAGAATAAGACACTAGGGAGAGGGACGGGGAGACGGTGCCATTTACTTTAAGGCCCATCAGAGACACGACACAAGACCAGATGGCCCAGTGGTCTGTCCCCTGAGGGAAGGGAAATGATGGCTGCAATTATTTTGGGGGGCTCTCACCATTCGGGGCCACGAGATTCAGCCCCCACCTCTCCTTTTCCTCCGCACCTCCATTCTTCACCCACCGCTGCTGCTGGCGAAAGGTGGAGATGAACCCAGGAGGGTTCAGGAGAACCTGGATGCTGCGCACTGCCAGGGTCCTCACCCGGGGTGGTATCCTGTCCTGCGCCTGGCTGCTTTCCTCGCCGTTCTGCAGTTCCCTGCTGCTCCTTTCTGCAGGAAGCATCTCAGATTGGCCCCGGTCTGTGCTGAGCCCCTGATCCCTGCAGAATACCTTCTGGGAGCGTTCTTCATTTCCTCCCTCGTCAGTAGCGTCCGTATCATCCATGCCAGTGGCAACCAAAGAACATTCACCGGCTGGCCTGGCTGTTACCCTAAAAGGGCTGTAGCTGGGACTAGGCCCAGACTGCCTGTTATTCACCATGGTTATTCTCCTGGCTGCAGACGATATGATGTCATATCCCTCTGCTGACTCTCCCTGGTCTTCACCATGAGGTTCAGCGGTGCCAACATCTATGGAGCTCATACTGAGCTGCTGGACTTGACCGATCCCTGCATCTCCAGAAGGAGACTGAACTCTAAGATGCACTTCCCTTGGAGTCCCATACACAGCTACACTGACATTCATTGGAGCCCCACACTCCTGGGTCTCCACGGACATCTGCAAACCGTCTGAGTGTGGGCCGGATGGAAGGGCCTTCCTCCAGCGCAAGGAGCCGGGTGACGCTCTGGCAGAGGGCTCTTCCACTCCAAGTGGCTTTTCAGGGAAAGGAGTTTTCACCTGGCTGAACATGTTGTCCCCTTGTGGAGTGTGCTGTGCCTGAGATATATCCCGGAGGTAGGGAGACCAGTCATAGGGACTACCTGCCTCTGTATCAACCAGAGAGACTGAGCTGGCACCGGCACAGAGGGTTTCTGGCCAGATTCCACCTGAAACTTTGGTTCTTTGCCCATATAATTCAGTATTTCTGTACCTGTGACAGAGAGAGGAAGTTACGGCATCCCCCAAGTCACCAGTCACTGAACCAAGACCCCAATCCTTAACGAACAGGGGAGCCCATTTCATTCTAGCCTGCCTAGCACTGCTCGGTTCTCTAGCAAGCTGCTCGCCCACACTCAGGACAGCGGGTGGAGAGACCTCAGGAGCAAAGCACAACCTGCAAGCTAGCGGAGAAGGCCTGGACTCCAAAGGGAGGGAGCTCCATATCCCCATTAAAGCAGCTTCTTGCTTAAGCCTCTGGATTGAGCAGTGCAGGCTGGCAGAGGTCTTGGAGGACTGCAGGAGAGACTGAAGGGCCGCAGAGCTGGGAAGGGACTCGGCCAAGCCTGGGGGACCCAGTTCGTCCAAGGTGAGGGCAGGCCCTGGACAAGAGGAGTTCACACTTCCTCTGGAGCTCCCTGGAGAGAGACATACCATTGGTCTGTGGTGGGGGACAAGCCCTGTAGAGGAGATTACAGGCACTCCAGCTGGGGAGAGGGAATCTGTTCTGGGTAGTGAAGGATTCCCTTGGTCTGCATCACATGCAGTGAAAGGTCCACATTGCTGCTTTTTCACTTGTTGCTCATTGCTCTGGTTTCTTCCCTCTGGAAGGATACGGCAGGTGCAGAGCACAGAGGGCTGGTCCCAGGGGGTCAACCCCTCCTTTGGCTTCTTCACCCTCTCCCCACTCCCTGCTGGCCCAGCCCTGTCAAAGCAGGAACACCTCCGCTGAGGCTCCACACTGGGTGGGGCTGATGAAGGGAGCAGGGGACAACCACATGCCACTGTTTCAGAGCTGCACCGCGGCAGCTTGCAGTAGAGGTTATTTTGCTGCTGGGAGCAGGAGGCCGAGAGCTGTTTGGTAGCAGCCCTGAAAGGCTGAGAAGGGCAAGAGAGATTAGTCTGTACCAGGCTGGGATCCCTCTTCTTGGGGCCTCTGCTGTTTACAGCTGGTGCACTCCTGCCTGGCTCCGCCTCCCTGTCAGGGGTTACAGTGAATACAGCAGCATTGGAGTAGCTCCAGCGAGGAGTAGCTTCAGCTCGGCTTCCAGCGCCCAAATACAGATTTACATTCACATTCTTCTGGACTTTTCTGTGCGCTAGAGAAATACAAGAACCTGTCTTTTAAAGGGAGCATCAATAACTCACCACCACATCCCCAACACCCCCATACGATGAACCTCTTCCCTCTGATCAGCCTTGGCCCCAGCACTGAAAATATCATGTACACTACTGAGTTCCTGTTAAAGGGACAGGAGGAATTTCAAGGGGACAGTCTGAGATCTCACCAGGAGCCTAGGGAAAGAGGGATCTCTCCTAGCATTATTATTCTTACACCTCCGGCCACCAATGGCTAAGGCCCTAGTTCCACTTCAGCTCAGAATGAGTTAGTCAGAACCATGACTAAATACAGGTTTTTGCTAGTAGGATGTGAATACAGTGGTCCCCTGGCAAGTGCACACACTAGCCTGTAGATGGTTTTCTATGGCATGGGTAGGCCCAGCTACCATCAAATTAGCACGTTTCTAGCAAGAACCATGTTTCCACAGTTCCGAACGCCGTGGTTTGAACTGGAACGTGGACACTCCCTCATCTTTGTCAGCAGGGCTTGGGTCTCTCATCCACACGAATTCCTCCTGGGCCGAGGTACATGATAATTCCCTGAGCTGGTTAGAGCACCATTCGGTCTTGCTGCATGGATGGAGCTGAACTGCAGTTTAAGCAGGTTCCCAAATCATGCTACAGTCTGGCAAGAGTCCAAGGCTGCAACACATCTAGGAATCACAGTTTAATCTAGTCTACATTACAAGACCAGAGCATGTTTCGAGCAGAATTACGGTGCACACAGGTCCCTAATTAGCAGTCTTGCCTCTGTTCGAATCTCCTCCAGGATGTGGGCTCATACCCATCGCTGAGAGACCAGTGCAGTGCTAGGGGGCTGTGTGCTCTCATTCCCCTGACTTCGGTAAGAAGAATGGCCATTCACTCCTTTTTAATGCTTACAAGAAGGAGTCCTCACTACTCCATCTCCCTGGCCTGCTGGTTGATTAAGATTGGAAATCACCCATTTGCAGCCATACAAGTCAGAGCATCAGAAAACAGTACGGGGAATTGAAGGAACAGCTTGAAGTCAGCAGTTTAACCATTAGTTACTTTTTCTAAAAATGGGCAGTGAATGGGAGCTGAAAAATACATTATGAAATAAACTCACACCCGCACCCCTCTGTCTTCAGCAAATTCGATAAATCGGGGGGGGGGGGGAGCCAAAGCTGACTGTGAAATGATGTGACAAAGATGATTGGTGTTCAAGAGCATTTCGGACCAATATGCTTGAAAGCCAAATACGTATCTTTAGTCAGGTATTACACACAAAGGCTTAATTTCCAGACTATATCCATTTCATCCTCTTTCTCCCAGAAAAAGGCCGAAACAGCCAACCACCAACCTCAGCTCTCTCACTCTGCAAATGGGCTGAGGGCCCTTCTGAGACAGAAATTCAGACAATAATCTGATCAAAGCCAGGAAGGAGAAACTCATTCGCTGATATTCCAATTACCTTTGGGAACGGCTGTCACTGTCTTTCATATGGTCTCAAACATATTGCAAAGAGGAAGATTTTAATTAAGGGCTGGCATCGCAAAAATGAACAGACTTTCCACAAGTTTCCAGGGTGGCACTGGCTTCTTAGTGCCTATTCCTGTATAAAGCATAATCACAACGCACAGCACGCTGGCGTTTCAGAAAAGGATTCATTACATCCCAGGAATTTCCACACAGCTAGCAGCGTGTTGCTAAAACGGGGGTTTAATAATAGGCCCAGAATCACAAAGGGACAAGTCCCTTCAGGTGCTGCGTTCCCTTTCATCAATGCTCACCACAGGGTCACATCAGTCTGCCTTTAAGTTTGAGAATCTAGTTCCTACAAGCAAACACACTCTCACATATAGACACATATGCTATCCCAATCCCCATTACATGTCTTTCTGCCAAGCGCTAGGTCCTTAACACATGACCACGATTAGATTTTAACTACTCATTTAGGCCTCATGTAGACTAGAAAATAATGGTGTCTATTAAATCCACATTAGCTAATGTGTGTTAGCTAACCCTTTTAGAAATGCCACTGGAGCCTAGTGTAGATGCAGTTTAACACTTTTAAATCAGGATTAATTGATCAAAGCCAATAAGATTTTTAAACACATCTAGACTAGGAAAAGAGATACGGCTTAACAGGGACATACATAAAACTCAGCCCCAGATTTAGGCTTCAAAATAAAAACAAGTATAACAAACGCTATCACAAATGGACTTTTTGTTGTTGTTGTAATTCCACTGACAATAAGCAGGATTATTTTAAAAAAACAAATAATTGCAAACAGTTGTGCAGCATTGAGCTAGTGCACTGGAACTGGAAAAGGAAACAGACTAGAAACAAAAGTGAAACTGATCAATCTATTTTCAATGTTCGCTGAAAAGAAACAAACAGCATCATTAACCAAAAGTCAACTGGATTGTTTTCAGTTCATTCCCTTTCAATATTATGAGATGTTATCAAAACGAAGGGGACCTCTGTTGTTAAAATACATAATAAACAAACATGCAGCACTTAGATGAGTGGGTTCTTTTCCCATCCACAGAGATTTAAGGTGGTAGATTTTACATTACACAGGTGAGGAAACAGACATAGAGCAGTGACTTGTCCAAGGTCACACAGTAGGTCCGGAATAGAGATGTCCTGATTGCTCAATGTACTAGGCCACCATGCGCATGTAGGGCTTTTAACCCAATATTGTCCCTTGAGAGAGACACACACAAATGTTACTTCGCTGAGCTGAGAAAAGGGTGGGTCTGTCATGGCTGCTAAGTGCTGATCAGATCCTCTCGCCCTATCATCTTGCAGATTGTATGACTTGCACACTCCATCTGCCAACAACCATATAAGCTCCCATGGCGGTGGGCCACCCACGGCACTGAAAGCTGTACCTGGTCGGGTTCGAGGGAACTCTCTCCCTGGGCCGAGCCTGTTCTCAGCAGGAAATCACTCTGGCACACATCCCAAACCCCGCAGCTGCACCGCGCTTTCGACCGTGGGATTGTCTCTCCTTTTATGCTAAAGCACCTCTCCTGAATGAAGTTACTCACTCCGATAGCCACTGCAGGACATGCCACTCGCGCCAGCCAGACCCTCGGGGACAAGAACAAGCGACTCTTTGTGTTTGATTCGCCGAACTCACTGCAAACCTGCAGCATTGTCCGCTTAATGCCCCAAATCCCAGCACCAAGCGCACCCCAGCTGAGGCACTTTAAGAAGCTTATCGCCCATGATTAGTGATGCTGGCTTGTCACTGTGACTACAGATGTCCCCGGAAAAGGAGCTTTGACCCATGTCTAATTAGAGCTACATCCTCAAGATGGCACAGATAAATTAGCTAACCCATTGGGGAGGGCTAATGAAAAGTGGTGAGCCCTACTTCCTGCCCCCCAGTTTGGTAGGTTACCGGGACAGAGCCCCTAGGTAACACAGTGATGTGCACCCTAGGAACACCGCGGCAGACAGAGCAGCATGGCTTACCTGATTTCAGATAGCTGCTCAGGAGTGGGGGGATGTTTTCTTTCTTCCTACTGTGCAAGCTCCTATGTGTGTTCTCCATGCTCGCCACACAGTTCAGGGGAGACCTTTGCACCCTGCAAACTGGCTTCACGGAAACACCTTTCTCACAACGCAGGTTATACGCCACTGCAGGCCCACGATGTGGAAAACCAAAACCACCACAGCAGGGGGAGCAGGCTGTAACAACGGACAGATCTGTTTCCTCCAGAGTGACAGGCCCAGGTGTCCTCCCCCCCCCCGCCACATCCCACACTGCTAGGAAGGCCTATGGGCCTCGGGAGCATCCAAATGTTGCTGGCTACCCCACATTAATAGCACATCCCTGAAGTTATCCCTTGGGCTTCCTATAGGGCAGGCCCCTTTGGGCATGCGCCTCAACCCCTCTGCACAGCTGGAAAATCAGCCTGCCTGGGCCTGGCCCCCTCTCTCCCCAGTGCCCAGCAAGCTGGGTCCATGCTGAACAGTCGGTCTGTCTGTCTGGGCAGCGCCGCTGGTCTCCGGCTGGCTTTCTCGCTCTCTCTTTTAACATCCTGGGTTTTCTCTTTGCTATGTACTTCAGTACATTTGTGATGGGGGTCGGCGGGCTACCGCTGCGTCTGTCTGTCTGTGTTGGGGGGCAAGCTGTGGGGTGTCCATCTGTCCGGGGCAGGGATACGGCTGTGTGTCTGTCTGTGCTGGGCAGCGGGAGGGACTGTTGCGGGTCTGTGCTGGAAGGGGGGTGGGAACCGTGGGATGTCCGTCTGTCTGTGGAGGGGATACCGCTGGGCGTCTGTCTGTGCTGGGGGCTCTTACTAGGTGGCCGACCGTCCGTCTGTCTGTTCTGTGGAGGGTGAGGGCACTACTGGGTGTGTGTGGTGGGGGAGGGGCTGCGTTGTGTCCGCCGGTGCGGGGGGGGGGCCCCCACCGGGTCCCCGTCTGTCTGCGCGGGGGGGGGGGCTCCCACCGGGTCTCCGTCTGTCTGTGCTGGGGGAGGCGCCTCTTACCGGCCGTTGGGTCTGTCGGTCGGTCCGTCTGTCTCCCGCCCCCTTTCGAACCGGGCGCGGCTCTCAGCCCGTCACCGCCGGGGCGGGGCCGGAGACGCCCCGTTGGGGCCCCGGCCGGGAGCCTGCGACGGGCCGGGGGCAGCGGCTTTCCCCGCCCCTCCGCCGGCGCCGCCCAGCTCCCAAGGGCCGGGCCCTGCTCCACAGCGCCGCCTCCGTCCGGCCCGAGGCCGGTCCCACGGCCAGCCCCGTGGGCGAGAGCCCTGCGGCGAGCTCGCAGACCTATTTACAAACAAAACCACCAGAAGAAGCGGCGGGGGCGACTTTGTGCCTCAGTTTCCCCATCCGCGAATGGGTTTCATACCATCCACTTCGTAGGGGCCTTCACAAGGCTTAACGTGCCAACCCCCAGCAATAAAAAAATCGGAGGTCAGAACCCTCCCTCCAAAATCCCCAGAGCCGCTTTAGAAACCTCCAGCTGTTAAAGACAAGACAGGGCAGGGTCTCGCTCTGTAGAAGGTGCTGGTTCCAGTGGGAGGAGGCCGGCACCAGAGAGGGACCCACTCGGGCCTGCGTTTACTTAGGCCCTACGAAGCCCCACCTATGTTTTTTAATTGCTCTTCTTTCTTGGCAGCATTGTGGGAAATGAAAGTAACACAGCAAGACAGTTGACTTGACCCCTGAAAACTGTCCCCAGCCGCTAATGAAGGATGTAGGGCAAGGAAACGCCTGAGAACCTACCCCCTGCAAATCAAGGGGTGTGGGTGTATGCTGGGGCACCTTCTGCATTTGTGAGTGTACCCCTGTCAGTTTCAAAAGGAAGATCTCTGGGAAATACTGGAATTTGTACACTCCTGCGGGCCCAGAATAAAGCCTGCACAGAGCCACAGCAGTATGCACGCTGCTATAGGTTAAGTTTCTTCACTTTTGCTAAATCTAGTCTATCTGAATACAAGGGCACTTGGGCTTCTATTCAAGTAAGAGGTGTCTTTTGACGGTGTTATTTAATTATTAGAGTAAATCGCTAGTAGCTAACATTCCAGTGTTTTATCACTAGCTCTGCCCCTGATTTGCTGCGGGTGAGGGGGGATAGGTTTCAGGCACTCTGCATCCCTTTAGCAATCTGTTAAACAGGGAGCACCCACCTTCCAGGAGTGTTGGATTCCTTAATAAACCACAGTGATTTTCCCACAAAAGACACTAGAAAAAATGTGAAGTCTGAGGATTAAGAATAAACAGAATACAAGAGATGGTTAGAGGATTTGCAGTATCTTTGTAAAGTGGGCTACTACTGGGTAGAGTGACCAGATGTCCCAATTTTATATGGCCAGTCCTGATTCTTTGGGGCTTTTTCTTATATAGGCTCCTATTCCCCCTCCGCCCCATACCCATTTTTCACACTTGCTATCTGGTCAGCCTACTACTGGCACACCCATGTGAGACAGACCTTTATTTGTGTGGCAGTCCCAGAAAGACACAGCATACAAGCCAACCTGATTAACAACAGTGCAAACCTTCCCCCCTCCCGCAGGTCCCCCCTGGACTTCAACCAGCAACCAAGGGTTGGCTCTAACATTTTTGCCACCCCAAGCAAAAAACAAAAACACCCCTCCACACACACACACCCTCAATGGCCCAAGCGCTGCTGAAGCAAAAAAAGGGGGGGGGGGTGACAAGGGGAGGCAGCCGGAATGTGCCGCCCCAAGATTGACCGGAATGCCTCCCCTTAAAATGTGCAGCCCCAAGCACATGCGTCCTCAGCTGGGGCCCGGAGCCGGCTCTGCAGCAACCCAGTGGAAATAAAAGCTTGTTCCTTCTTTTACCACTCTCCCATGCCACGGCTTGATTCTAACTCCTCAGGAATTCCCCACATTACAGATGAAGCAGTTGGGCGAGCGGTGGAAGTTTTAACACAGAATTCTGTCAGCGCTAAGGTGCTTGTTTTATTTTAAACAAAAAATCACCTTCTATTTAGATGCCAAGTGAAGGCGGAAAGTGTGTTTTAAGGCACAACATATTTACAACGCACACGTAACAGTCCCTGCCCAGTGTCCTTGTGGACTTGAAACCCGCATACCAACAACAAATGAAAACCCAAGACATAGGAACTCCTTGGGCCGGCAGCCCCACCTTCTCTGTGTGCAACTACTCTCAGCCAGCCTGGGCAGTTACTAGCATGAAGACAACGTTAGGAGCATCGCCCACACCTCGCTGAAACAGGAGAGTTTCCGTGAACACCAGCGGCAATCACTTGTGAGATTTATCCCTATGCCCAAGCTCACCCCCACTGGCTCAGTAGACTGCTGCCCAATCAGATGGACGTTTACAAGAACCTTTTAAGCCAGCTTCTTCATCACCATCTTGGGTAGCGAGGTGTATCCGTGACTACAGAGCATAGGATCTGGGAGACAACAGGGAAGGTTCTTGGAATTACTCAGGCACGACTGTCTTGTGGAGCATGGTGTGGAAGGGTTGGATAGACCTATGATTCTTAAACTGACATCTCTGGGATATTATGAACTCACTGCCAGACCCAATCCACCTACACATCTTCAGAAAGGATGCTCAGAGGGAGGAAGCAAAATTAGACCCTCTCCTGCTTGCTCATTTTAGAGCCAACTCCAATGGGGGGGGGGAAACAGGGAGGGAGAGTGTTTTAATTTGTTGTTGGGTGGGGAACATCAGTAAGATCCTGCTCTCTGTTTCTGGCAAGGGTGTGGGGGGGAGCCTCAGAAGGAACGTGGGGCTGGCCTGTTTTCCAGATCAGGGTACGGGCAAGGTGCATCTTGCTGATCAATCGACTGGTATGAGCTGCGATCCCGGCCCACGCTGAGGAAACCTGCATGGGGAGGAACAGATGAAGCTTTCAGACAATGCCAGCTCAGGCAGTCACATAAAATGAACGGGCAGTTCAGCATTGCATCACAGGAATAGCACCCTTGTTTTCCTTGCACCTAGGGAATTTTGTGACACAGGCTACTTGTAATTATGCTCATTCAAGTAAAAGCACTTTTCCTTCCACATATAATTAGCACCGGGGGCAGGCAGGACTCCCTCACCCAACCTCCTTGCTTAGCCATGCACAATTTGCCAGTTGCATCACAGAATTTTTCTGAACCAGCGATGGGCAATGGCCAGGTGCGGGATATCAGAAGGGACGGACCAGCAGGCTGCTGCAGTCTGGCTAAGTCTAGACCCCGCATTGTTGCCATTAGCTTTGAATAACAAACACTGATGTCCCCAGGTCCTCTTCAGTTACAACTGCAGGTCAGGTATTTTAATAACAGTGTAGTACAGTCACGCTGTAAGTGGGGCTGCCAATCCAATTGTATTTCTCGTGAAGAAGGGGCTTATGCAGAGACACAGTTTCCGGAAGGAGTATGGTACCAGGAGCAGGCATAGCTAGCTGGAGAAGGGTTGATCCAAGGCACAATAATTTGAATAGGTGGCAGTGATGAGTTTTAGATCCTCACTCAGAACAACACGTCAGGACTGCTTTTTGTTCATGGGGAGGTACTGCTCTTCCAGCCCGGAGGCTGAGTCAACTCGCCAGACCCGCACTGACTCACAGCTGAAATACAGTTTGTTTCACCCTCTTTGAACAGTTTCCTGTGGGAGCCAGGGGTGACCGAACCCACACTGCAACCAATGAATGGGAGGTGGGGGCATACAATGTCTGGCTGGTGGAAATCAGGGAAGAGCTGAATGCATGATTCACCCATCAGCCCTTTTCCAAATAAGCCCGGCCTCATGTTTCTGAGGAGCCCGTTACAAAGCAAAGTGTATCACACTTGGGCCCTGTCTTTAAATGCAACCGTGCCCTGATTATGTTACAAACACGGTTTGCTGCGTTAAGCATCTTACAGAGCCTTGATGCAGCCCCGTGGCGACAAGAGAGAGGGAAGCTTTTTGTCTAGCTGGGCTGATCAACTGTCATGAGCTAGAAAATTATTTAAATCAATGCTAGTCACTGACACATGTGACAGCCCCTGCTGAAAGCAGGCAGGGGACTGGGGGAGCTGCCAAGCAACAGAGGGCTCTTCTGCATAGAACGAAACCAACTAAGAAGGGACCAGGAAAATACATATGAGGAACAAAGTGGGAGAGTTGTTGCACTGCAGTGGAACAGGCCTGGTGGCATGAAGGGGCCCCTGGGAAAAGCTAACAGGAAGGGGCACTTGGTGAACATGTAAACCTCACAGCAGGGACTCACACCTTGTACTGAAAGGCTGCAGTGAAGCTAGTACTATGGTTTTTATTAGGTTCAGTCTAGTGTCAGAGCAGCGTAGGGCGAGACACGAGATCCACCTGCAGGGCTCACTCTTGGGCTGAAAGGGACAGCACTTAACACCTGGAGAGGTGAAGGGAATAGCACTCGTTGCTCCACGATACCTACTCTTCCTGCCGCAAGGAAGAGTAGGTTACAAGCCCAGCAAGCAGCTGATGGACATGGCTTGTGCCAAGGTGCCTGGCAAGATTGTGCTAAGAACCTGCAGGGGCTGGCACCTCTGTATTCTGCTTGTAGTTTCATGAATGACGCGGCAGGAGAAGGACTGGCACGCATCAAAGCTGTTCCCCATGACACTAGGTGGGATGAAACTGGCATCCTGCAGCTGGCATCTCCCAGTACCCAAGCTGATTCCATCTTTTGGATACTAGTGTCCCCTTCCATGGGAGGCCTTATCCTCTCTAGTAGCACAGAAGCACAAAGCAAGGACCTTCTAACACACCTCCACTTTCCTACAAGCCAGGGAGTTCATAGCCGGGGGCAGTGGAGGGGTGTCCTCGCCCAAGCTGCTCCCTGAAGAGATGAGGGTGGAAAGCCGCTGTTTGAGAGGCTTTTAGGGGGCAGAAAGCAGGCTCCACAGTGGCTGATACCTTCTGCAGGAAGAGAAAGTAGGACAGCAGCAAGGCTAGTGACGGGCACAGTCCAACAGGGCCAGAATTTGCTTTGCAGGACCCTCTGCCAAGGACTCCCCAAAAGAGAAGCCCCGTGGGGATTTGCAAGCCAGCTAGTTCAGACTCAGTTGCCTCGTACACACTGCAGAAGGTTGTTTCACAGCAGCTAACACCCTCTTTTCTCCGTGGAAGTCACCGAGGAATTGTCAAGTAGAGACACATTTCTCCTGTCCAGGACATTGGAGACATCAGCTATTCCTCAGAACACCCACACCCCCTGAGGTAGATATTAGCCCCATGTTTCAGAGAGGGAAACTGAGGCACAGATTAAAACGATTTGCCCAAGGTGTCACAGCAAGGCTGGGATGAGAAGCCAGACTTTCATATCCATGCTCAGTTGTCTCAGCGATGTGACCCCGCAGCCTGCCCCCAATTCCCTCATTTCTCCCTTTTCCCATCTGCTCCTTCCTTCTGCCCAAGTCACAGGCAGCGGGAACAGAACTGATCCGTGAGGAAGACAGACACAAAGGCCGTGGGGGACACAAAGCTAGGGGAGAAGGGTGGGGAGACAGGCAGCTCAGTTACGTCGAACAAGGGGAATAGCTCTGGAGTCAACACTGGCACAGGTAAAGCGGCTGTCGGACGAGGCCTCCAGCTCTGCAAGGGAAAAGAGGGAGAACATAAAAAAACCCACAAAGCCTGAGACAAACTCGGAGCACAAGAAGGGGACAAGGGGAGAACACAGACAGGGCAAGAGAGACACCCACTAGGACAGGCAGAATCCAGCGGTGCGTGTCCCAGACTGAGAGCAGGCGTGAAGGATCCAGAAGACAGGATAAGCCCAGACGGACAACAGGAAAGGGCACGCTACACTCAGGTGTGGCCTCCTACCTAGGTTGACGACGTACTCTCCCCCACGCTCCCGGTACATCTGATAGACAAAGAGGCAGGACAAGGGTTTGAGGAGGAGGCTGAAGATGGCCATGCCCGCACTGAAGCGCTGCAGGTCGGTGAGGGATCTACCCCGGGGATAGAAGATGCTGATGTTAATGATGTCCATGAGGATCGTGATCAATAGGCCAATCAGGAACTGGAAATCAGAAACACAAGAACATTGACTGGAAATTTGATTCACCACTAAGAGCCAAACAGCCCAAATCAATGGAAATCAGTCTCAGGATGTAACATGTCTCCATCCTTGAAGATCTGCACTCACGTGCCACCAGTTTTATTGTTCCCTATCTCTAGGCCAGCACGAAATTGTAACCATGGTGGCCTCTAGCACACGGAATTCACATACCCCTTGACAGGTCTCTCATCCCCTTCCTGCTCATTTCTTAATACCTTACACTTTGCCCTGTAAAAGATGGATTTTCGTAATAGGACGACTCTTGGTCTCATATTTACAATTCTCCTTCCTCATCGGTCTCAGGTTTCTTTCCCATTCTCATCCAGGGTAGGAGAGAGTTTTATTTTTAAAATACATGCAGCACTTTGAGCTCAGGAGGGAGCAGATCAGCATCTTCGGTGGAACTCTGCCAAGTCAGGGTAGGACCAAACACCTGGCTTTGGTATGAACTGAGATTTGACATGTCTAAGGTGGACACAAATTCCATATTTGTACTGCAGGAGCACTTTGCAGTTCCCATTAGGGATTTGGGTGGGATCGGATTTAGAAGAATACCATAAGGGAGGATTTCGATATCCTCTAAAGTGGTTGTGGTCCTAACAGTAGCTTTGTGCTAGCACATGAGAGGCAAAATGAAACTCGGTCGCTCCTCTGCATTGTCCAAGCTGAGTGAAATGCTGAGAGTAAATAGGTAGTATTAATGGTCTATCCCAGTGCTTTTGTACTGCCGCCCCTCACTGGAGAAGCCAAGCACAAGTAGAGAGAGTACACTACATTCTTTTAATTTTCAGATTCATTATTCTGTGTTAATAAAATACAAAACTTTTGTTGTTTCATATAGTATGTTAATCGGCTACTGGCTCTCTGCCGACATTCTGTAAAGATGTATTATGGATTCAAAGGCCAGATCATCTAGTCCGAGCTCTGACATAACACAGGTCATAGAACTTACCCAAAATAATTCTTCTTTGAACTAGATTCTCTCTCTTAGTAAAACATCCAGTCTTGATTTAAAACTGGTCTCCAGTGGAGAATTGGTAAATCGTTCCAATGGTTAATTCACCTCCCTGTTATAACGTGCACCTTATTTCCAGTCTAAATTTGTCTAGCTTCAACTTCCAGCCATAGGATCTTTGTCAGATAGACCAAAGAGCCCGTTATCAAATATGCATGTCCTATGCAAGTACTTATAAACATATCAAGTCATGTCTTAATTTTCTCTTGCTAAACAGTTCCTTGAGTCTATCACCATAAGGCAGGTTTTCTAATCCTTTAAGCATTCTTCTGGCTCTTCTCTGAGCCCTCTCCAATTTATTAGTCCTTCTTGAACTGTGGGCTTATACGCATACTTATACACATACTTAACTTTGCTGCTGTAATTCATCCCACAGAATTCAGTAAGATCACTCACAATGCCTAAAGATAAGTGTGTGTGTAAGTTTTTGCAAGATTAGGGCCTAGTTAATTCAAAAAGTTAACAGTACTTTCCCTGTCCTACACCGGCCTAAGTCCCCCTGCCAATTTTTGTGGCTTCACATTCAAAGTTCCTATTTTTAAAAAAATATTTCTTTCATCATTTGAAAGGCCTACACAAATGGGAGGGAACAACAGGACAAGCTACATATCAAGGGGAAACACTGAAACTAACCAGACAAAGTGCTGTCATATACGCAAGACTTAAAAAGGAGAAAATATTCTCTCCAATATATTTTAGTTAAAGTCATCTTAGGTCTTAATTCTACCAGTAGCAGGCAAGAAGTTGAGACTGTTTTTTAATTCGAATGTGTCCCTTTTGAAGAGGAAGTCAATTGATTTCTACAAACAAGCTGGACACTGCGGTTTGTTTTAAAGCAGTAGTGGTGGCAGCAGCGTAGTTCTTGTCACGAGTTTAACACAATCCAAGGTTAAGGAGTTCATCCAGTAAAGGCCAGGAGCACTCAGCACCCAGCAGATCCCATTTGGAACAATGCCTAAACGAGAGCTGAGCTAGTCTGAAAACGTGGCCGCTTGCGAGTTGGAAGTGCCCTGTTCAATTCTGAGCACAGCCGAAAAGTGGAAGACTCAGGAATTTTTGCTCCTCTTCTCTTAAAAGCAGCGCCGTCTTCCCCACAACCACCTCTTAACGGACCCCTTTTGGGAAGGTGCCTGC
Organism: Dermatemys mawii; assembly: GCA_007922305.1. NCBI lineage: Eukaryota > Metazoa > Chordata > Testudines > Dermatemydidae > Dermatemys > Dermatemys mawii. The sequence continues at coordinate 10,455,572 of ML677380.1, read as the reverse complement.
CTCCCCCCACTCCCCGACTTACCATGATGATTGCATCGATGGAATCCCGCTGAGAAACTGCCCAAACCCCCACAGCCAGGATAGTGAAGTTTCCCCATGTGTAGGAGCTAGGAAGCCCCAAGCATCCCCTGGCAAACAAGACACAAAAAAAAACATTCAGAACACATGTGGTGTGACTAGTGTGAGTTTAACCACTGGAACTCAACCCCCTTATATCTGTGCGTTGCAAGATTTCGATACAGAATGCTAGATCTGTTCCAGCAATACGCCGGGTTCTCTGTAAGACTCCAGGATTATCCTAATAACTGATTCCAGCAATATGAAGAGTACTTCCCCATCCCTGGAGCTCTGCATATATAGGAATTATAGGCTCTCTGGATCAATCTGGGTAAGAGCCAAGAATTACTACTACAAGATCTCTATTTACTATTATAGGGTCTGTGCATCAATACCTGCAAAAAGCCAATGATTCCCCGGCAGTCTAAGTTATCCTTTCCCAGAGTTATATCCATCATCCCAACATCAGTTATGAGGCCAATTAAGCTCAAGCATTTACTACAGCACAACATGCAATTCACACAATCAAATCTCCTACAAACAAAGGGTTAGGATTTTAAACAAAAGGTAAGTTTCTTTAGAGTCTCTTGACGTTTGTTCAGAACATCGTTCCTAGCTGGGCTCCGTTGCTGATGTATATTTACTTCCACCCTGTTGTGGAGATTTATTTACATCTAAAAACCTAACCACATAAACACGCTTGGGAGAATTCATTTTTTAAATAAATTTCAACAGCTAATATCAGTGTTTATTTTTATCCATTTAAATTTCCACAGTGTCAGGAAATTATGAAGGGAGTCAGACTAATTATTCAATGACAGTAAAAGCTGAGATTCCAAAAATTAAGCTGTATAACTGTTAAAACACACATTGTCAATATCATACATCAACATTTTAGCCTTAAATCGATTTCTAAAGTTTTCAAGCAGCCTTTTTTGAACTTTGCCTATGTGTACATTTCTATCTGCGATAGAAGGATTTGTTCCTTAATTTGTGTGTGTATGGTGAAATCAACGTTTATTGATGTTTACCGATAAAAATATAACATTTCCAAGCCTACACAAAAATAAAAGTTACAGACAACAGTTCGGCTAAGGCTTTGATTCAAGATGAAGTCAGTTGGGGCAGGGACCATCTCTTGCAAGGTATGGGTACTGTAGGTACCACAATGGGGCTGGACCTTGCTTGATACTGTCAGTTTCCAGATAACTGCACCTATATCCGCACCTCCATGGTCTACTCCAGGACTGCCCAATCAGGTCTCCAGCCATCACCTGTCTCTGGACAGGTAACCGTCCCATTCCCTTCTGACTGGGAGATGTCCCACTCCCTGCCTTACACTGTGATATCCTCAGCAAGCCAGACTGCCTAACAGCCAGCCCCTATGCATGGCTCCCTCCCCAAGAGCTAGGAAGAGTGTGTTGCCACCACTTAACAAGTTATCACTCAGCTTTTTCAAACAAGCATGTTTATTCTAAGGGCAAAAGCACCATAGAGAAAACACAACGGAAGCAATAAACAGGTTTAAACACACTCGCTAAACATACCAGGAGTCACGCATCAGTCTAATGGGGTCCTAGAGGAGGCCAATATCTTTCCAGCCCTCCGCAAGGGCTGGGGATCCACACTCCCTTCATTGGCTGATATCACCCATAATGTCCCACAACTGTGGGCACTTAAACTGATAAATTCTAAAAAAAATAAATGCTTCAAATAAAATAAAATAAAAAATTGACATTGCCCATTGAAAAGATCAAAAGATAAAAATTGAATTCTGCCAAGCCTATACATAAGCCGTTCATAGATTTAATACAATAGGCCCCACAGAAACTCTCTGTCACAGGGGCCTTTAAGTACTGCTGCAAATAATTAAACTGTAACTCAAATAATTGACAGCTTCTAACGTTTATTATGCACCTTTAATGCTGAAGGATTCCAAAGTGCTTTAACAGCCTCACTCTCTCTCTCCACCTGTACAGACAGTGTGATCTTCACCCCTCACTGAAACGAAGCCACCCCCATGGTGAAATCGGACAGCTGTTTAGCAGCCCACAACAGCATGAAGGCAGTTTAGAACAAGAAGTGAAGGATATTGTAGTCAATTAAAGCTACGGGGGTCGTAGACAGGATGTAATGCAAGACGCACAGCAAAACTCAGCTTTTTCCAGCAAGCTCTTTCCAAAGAAACTGGCTGGTAGAACTGGCCCCAGATATCTTGGTTTGATTCCTCGAGTAGCACCATAAATCTAAGCCATCCTGAGCAATCTTCTGCTACTCCCTACTGGTATAATTTATATCCAGGTACTATGACAAAGAATGCCTCAGAGATGCATTAATACACGTTCAAGGGAATCTGGGCGGGACACCTGAGTTAATTTTGCTTGTGCTAACTACGACAAGAGATTTTTAATGGCCATCGGTTGTCAAGAAAGGACGATTCCACGGTGAGGGACCAGTCTGGGAGACCTGAGTTCAAGTCTCTGCTCTGCCATGGACTCCCTGTGTGATCTTGGGAAAGTCATTAGCTTCTCGGTGCTTCAGTTCCCCATCCATGAAATGTGGGCTAACAGCACTGCCCTACCTCATAGGGGGCTTATAAAACTGTGACGTATTCAGATACTACAGTGATGAGGGCCTATAATGGGGTGTAGTGGCCCTTTCAGAGTAGAGGTGGCTGGAAGACCCTGTTCCAAGAAGCAGGAATGAGCAAAGGCTCAGGAAAAACCCTGGAAATAGAAGAGAGGAAGCGATCCCAGGGAATTAGGAGTTTGATGGGAGGAAAAGGAACAGTGTCTTGGGGTTTAAGAGCCCGGGATCAGGAGCCCGGAAGGGTAGGATAGGTCAGGACTCCACCCTCTTCCAGCCAGTCAGGAGGAGCTTTCCTGAGGCTGGTAGTATATAAACGGCCTTCTTCTTCAGTACAGGGGAGATGCTGGCAGGAGAAGGAAACCACAACCGGAAGGCTAACCTCCAGGGAGAGGCAGCAACGAGAGGGGAGTCTGCAAAGAGCCGGCTGTGGCAAGGAACGAGTGTCAACCAGTGGACTGTGGTGATGGACTCTACTGGTGGAACTGTTGGGGGTCATTAACACAGCCCAAAGGAGGCTGTGAGTGGCTCTAAAAGGGAGAGCAGAGCGGAGGAAGGCCGCTGCCTAGGGAACTCTAGCCACAAGGGCTAGCTCAGTAGGTGGCAGCCTTCCTGTACTGATTTACATCAGCCGAGCATTAAATTCCGTGTGGTTTGTTATTTTTACCTGGTGGCTGACAGACAGCCCCCTCCCCAGCAGCAAAGGATCCCTGGCACCACGCTGGAGCACTAGCCAGGACCAGCACGGAGAGAAGAGCCGTCAGTGAGTCATTCAGAGACACGCTGCCTTGGCTGTCGTCCTATACCGCCACCCAAACAGGACCCAGCTCCGCTTGTGAAAAAGGTCACGGGGCAAGAGCACGATTTAAGAGAGAAGCCACCCCAGGTCCTTACCAACGCCCCTACGCTGGGCTTATATTACAGTCTGGCAGGGAACAATGCTTTGCGGAGAGTGCTCCCCCCACGCCAGGACAGCTGTGTGATGTTACTGACATGAACGGTGACTGTATAGATCATTGTAGCAACCTAGATCCTATAGTTGCACCCAGTCTTGTACAAAGGAGGTCAAGCAGGGTGTCTATGGAAAGGTTGTAATTTGCTGGTTAGGATTATACTGTCTCTATGTATTTGGAAATATGAATATTGGCTAGGTACTTGTATCTCAGTGTGTTTTGATTCTAAGTAGCCTCAGTGAAGCATTTGGTCAGCTTCTTGAGAATGGGCACCTATTGAGAATAGTCCTATTAACTGACAATGGACTCTGGGAGACGCCAATCCACATCTGAGCTTTCCTGGGAACATTCAAACTAAACATGTAAACAATGGCGTCGGCCTGCAAAAAGCTGAATCTTTCATGGACATGCGACTTGCCCAGGTGGCTACAAACTCCATCTTGTTGCTGTGATTTTGCACAGAAGAACAAAGAGGTTTCCGCTCACATGAGAGAGAGAATATAACAGGCCCTGGAAGCCTCTCCATTTTGTCTTCAGCTGGCTCAAGAGATGGTCTTTCCAGCCCAAAGAGATGCCTGAAGGAAACTGGGATAAAGGACAGTAACTATGGAGGTGAGAGTGATTGCTGGACCCAGGCCATAACCTACAACGTTGGTCTGCAAAGCAATGGGCCCACTCTAGGAAGGAGTCCAGTCTGTGAAAGAAGCCTATTGGAACATCTCTAAGGGTGAGATTTCATCTGTAATCAGTTTGTTAAATGTATTAGGCTTAGACTCGCGGGTTTTATGTATTTTACTTGGTGACTTACTTTGTTCTATCTGTTCTTACTTGGAACCACTTAAATCCTACTTGCTATACTTAATAAAATCACATTTGTTTATTAATTAACCCAGAGTATGTAATTAATCCCTGGGGAGCAAACAGCTGGGCATCTCTTTATCAGTGTTCTAGAGGGCAGACAATGTATGAGTTTACACTGTAAACAGAGTAAAATGGCTGTATTCGGGGTTCAGGCTCCCAGAAAGACTGAATACAGTTAACAGGAAAGTCCCTGTTAACTGAGAATCCCCTGGGCCAAGTGAATCTTAATGTCCGTGAACTGCAGGGGGGCTTAGCCCAACCTCTTGGTCAGTGCTGGAGCAGATGGGTGTGGAGGGAAGCGTTTTCTGACAGAGAGGTTAGTTCTCAGTGGTATCCCAGCACATCTAGTGACAGTCTTGAGGGAGTTTCTGTGACCCGACCCGTCCCGAGCTGACTCTCGGTTCTCCAGAACCCCCTCTTCTCCCCAAGTCCGAGCAGCGTACAAATGACTCACCATGTCGTGAGCAGCCAGTGCACCAGAACGATTGCCTGCAGAAGAGCAGAGAGAAGACAGGTCAGCAAGTCTGAGAAACAGGGGAGAACCGCAGTGAAATGGGGCAAGGAAAGCAAAGAGCGCCAGCCAGGACCTGGAAATAGACCAGTCCAAAGAGCTGGTTTGCAGAGGCAGAATGGACACAGCCATTTCCCATGGCCTTTGCTGCTGGGCTTTTTCCAATCTGGCCGCAATTTATTGCTGTTCTTGCCTCTGAGCAGGTTATCCAGGGCCCGGTAAGGACTTTACATGGGTTATTGATTTTGGAACCAGAAAACAGTTTGAGCAGAAAGCCTGGCAATCTGAAAACGCCACGGACTAGATGTTCCAGCCTTGGGGCCCAAGCTCCTCCTTCAAGGCCATTTTGTATCAGCCCTCAGCAGAAGCCCCCGGCTGCACTGGCGCAGAGAGTGTAATAAATTCTCTCCCTTCCCCTTCTGCCACTCTGTTCAGAGACGTAGCTCAGCCCCAGCAAAACTGTGCCAGGTCTGGAGACGGCAACAGTGACACACAGCCCCTCAGGTGCCAGCTAAAAAGAATCCAGGGCCAATCCTGCATGGTTCTGAATTCCCTCCACTCTCATTGAAGTCAATGGGAACGGAAGACGCTCAGGAACTTACACAATCAGGTCCCAACTCCTTGCACGGCAATGACATTCCAGGCACTGTCACGATACACACGTTTACATTAATGATGCTGAGCATTGTATTTAATTAGGCAAACGGGAGAAGCAAAGGGCTTACAATAAAGCAAATGAGCAGCGGCTGAGATTTTCTGTAACCAAGGAGACACTCTTTATTCTCCAAGCATTGCAGGACATTTTCTCGCCATTTGTTTTTAATTTGATTTATAGCTGGGAAAGGTGGACAGAGCCTCCCCTGTGAACTTCCACCAACTGTTTTGAAACAAACTGAGCTTTGCTCTGTTTGAACTAACAGCAGCATGAAAAATGATGCACGGAACCTGCTGAGTCCAAACAATTTGCACTCCATTGCTGTTCCCTAAGACACATCTGGCCTGCAGATAAATCCAGGACGTATGTTCCCTTGGAACAAGGTGTGGGTGGGAATCTCTCTAAAACACAATGAACCTTGATGTGGAACCACAGGAAAAAAAATATCAAAGATGCAATCAATTAGCTCATATTGACTGCGCCACTTGTCTCCAGATCTCATTTCCAAGTTTTCAGTCACTAAAGATATTGTAGGAGAGAGGTGCTTAATAAAATTACGTCAACCCCACCACGCTTCATCATTTAGGGCCACGTGGCAATACCTTTACTTATGCAAAGCAATCAGCCTATTGAAATCACAGGGACTTCTCAACATGTCAGTGGGTCTCTGTCTGGCCCTTACATTCCACATGCATTACACTCAAATTTAGGAATGGTTTTGGCATGTCTAGGTATTGTAAGAATTGGCTGCAGAACTGTTCTTATCTCATTGCATTTACTGATCCAGCTAATATTTAACACATGCACTAAAGTGTCATTCTTTGTTCACAGGAGCACTTACAAGCCTCAAAGATCAGCCTCATGCTAGACACCACATAAACACAATAAAAGACCATCCTTTCCCCAAGGAACAATCTAAGAGACAGGATGGAAAAAGGAAGTCGTAGCATTACTGTCGTACAAATGGAAGTACAGAGAGGTGAAGTGACTTGCCCATGGTCACGGAGACTGGCTGTGGCAGAGCTGGGAACTGAAACTAGAGTCATTGTTTATCTGAATTACTCTAGCACCTAAGATCCCAAACCATGGACCAGGGCTCCACAGTGGTAGGGGCTGTGCAAAGACAGGACAAACTGTCAGGTTTGGTCTCTCCTGGATCTCTGCACAGTGCCTCGGTCAGAAGACCTTTCCTCACTCTCTAGTTGAATACAAAGACTGTTGCTTTTAAAAATGTGAATAACCAGTAAAGCTGCAACACAAGCAAGCAAAAACCAAGAAATTCAAAATGAAGAGTGGGCCCTCATCCTCAATTACCCCTTTCTGCCTAGATATCACTGTGCGAACAACTTAAGATGCAACATTGTTTCTGCATAGATGCAATACCTTGGCATAGCTGGGCAGGCTGGATTTCGTCAACATCAAAAGCCATTTAAACAGGTTTTTAAGATTGATTTTTATTTCAGTGAGAAGCTACAAAATGCTGCTTCTCCCCCATTTCGCCCTGGAGACCAAACGGTTGCTAATCAGTAAAATACAGGATGTGCCTGTATAAAAAGGAGAAATGCAAATAGCGTTTACTCAGGAGACTATCACAATATCAGAGCAGTTCTTAATTATGTAGAATTTAATTGCATGTTACACACTCACTAAACATTCCCCTCCTCCCCCCCGCAAAGCCTCACCATTTAACATAATTAGGTAGCTTCCCCCAGCCCCTAAGCTGTCTGTACCAATACTGCAGTTATTGAATTAAGAGACATGCTTAGCCACACAGATGAGGGAGGGTCAGAACCTTGCTATTCCAGGACTGACTGTTTTAGGGGACTGGTAATGCGATAAGGGGCCTTTTCCTTCCTGGTTACTAGGCTGGGCTGGTAGTGACAAGATCTCCTACTCTGAGAGCTGTGAGGTTAGTTGGTAATCTCAGTCCAGTTCAGAGCGGGATCTTAAATCAGGAATACGCGTCTAATGGTATCTTTGCCTACGCCGGATTACACAAGTCGCTTTGCAGGCCAGCTCTTACAGAGGGATGTGAGAAGGATTCATTCCCTTCTTTTTGCTCAGGATTTAATTCCTGATGGCTGAAATTCCTTCTTCTAAGGAAACAAACTGAGCTTCGGTCTGGAAGTGACAGAGAAGTTAAAGGTGGAAAGATTTTTGGATGAGCCCTTGTACCCACGCTTCCCTTTTAAAGGTTCCCAGGCTGAACAGAAGGATGGTTACTTGGTTAAAGACACTAACTGGAAACTCAGAAGATCTGGGGTCAATCCCTAGCTCTGCCACCAATTACCTGTGTATGACCTTGGGCAAGTCACTCGATCAGGTCCCAACATGTGAAGTGGGGATAATATTTCCTTCCTCCCACCCTTGGTCTGTCTTGTGTATTTAAGATGGCAAGCTCTTTGGGGCAGGGATTCTCTAGTTATATATTTGTTCGACTCCTGCCACAATAAGACCTATAGGCACTACTGTGATATGATAAGGATCCACAACAGGCAGGTTTAACAGAGACAACAAGGATGAATAGATGCATGGAACTCTGGTCATCCTCCCACCAGAGTTTTGATGGGATACACTAGAAGGGAAGCTCCTGCAGCCTGCACTCTGCAGATAAACAGGTATCAGTTTGCATTGCTGTCTCTCGGCTTGTTTTCACAAGTCACTCATGGGGGCTGGAACAGTTTGTATTGTGGAGATGCTAAGAGCCATTGAACTGAACTGTAAACCCTGTATAGAATGGAAACCACTTCAAACCAGGGCGTGCGGGTAGCACTCCCTCCACCTCTAGTTCCAGTACCTATGAAGTCACTTAAGAAAAAAAAGCCACCTACATCATTCCCAGGGCCCTTCTTTCCCAAAGAGGCCTAGCCAAGCCAAACTTTAAAGAGACAAATTTGATTCAAAACAGCTTTCCCCCCATCTATTGTACAACAGATATTTAGTGCATGTTTTGTCTACTCTCTTAATAAGATGTCCTTGTTTCTCACTATTATGCTTTGTATTTATGGTGCTCAGACAACAAAGTTAAGACTTTAAAAACATGGACTAGAGCAAGATCTTTCAAGTGTTCCCAGGCACCAGTAATTCTCACAACAGTAAAAGTCACCCCGAATGTAGTGTTCTAAAAACTCCAGAATGTGCAATCCACGTGATCAGTGCTTGAAAACCCCATTTCCTTACTTGCCTCCAGAAAGTGAAAAAAGCTTCGGTTGGAGAGGGAAGTGGGAAGCCATGAATCTGTCAAATCTAAACTTTCATTTTAACATGCCACATTAAAGCTTGTACACTTCATGGTTGTGAACCAAGACTTCTGGATGCAAACTTAACCAGTGGTGTTTTCCCATGTCTGCAGACTGACCACGGCAGTGCTGGTCCTCCTAACTTCCTCAAGCTTCAGCCGAGTAAAATTAACAAGACTCTGGTTAATTTCACAGCTATTCACAACCCCACAGAGAACAACAAAAATGACAAGATCCATATCAATTTCATTCCTGCTACACCTGGGGCACAGCTATATGCAGCAGAGGAAGGGCCCTGAAGATATTAATGCAGAACAGGATACCAAAAACACAAAAAAGGAAGCTAGGGAAAGATAAACTTGTCCTGGACACCCCCGAACAGCCAGGGAGCTATGGCGAGAAAGGCTCTGCTCTCTTACAGCAGGGAAAATGTGTTAGAAGGCCTCTGATTTATCAGACAGTACAATAAAACACCAATTCAAAAAGTCCCTGAGCAGAGTCCAAGGACCCAACCCCCAGAGGAATTCTAGCTTCCTCCCCTTTCCCAGCAGCTGGGATTTCTCCAGGAAGGTCGGGCTTCTCACCAAGGTGTTGACTCTGATCCATGCTGGGGGAGGCTGCTCATCGACTTCTGTCTCTGGCCACTAGCTCTCTGGTAAAGGTTTCAAACCCTGCAGATTAGAAACTAGGACCTACACATTTTAAAAAACCATCGCTTTTTTCAGCTATACAAAAATGGCCAGGACAGAATCATAGAACTGGAAGGGACCTCAAGAGGTCACCTAGCCCAGTCCCCTGCACTCAGGGCAGGACGAAGTAGTATTTGGCTCACTTCCTAAAATGCTCTGCCCAACAGCAGCCAAGCCTATCCGGAATCTGAAAACTTGTGCAGAATTTTATCCTGGATCAAGTGCCCGCAGCTAAAAAACACAGTTAATTAACCAATTGTCACCCAGAACTTGCCCTGTCGTTAAAGGGAGCTTTGAGCATGTCAGAAATGCATGACAGGGTTAATAACAAACTGGGGTAACGTTGCAACAAGGAAACAGTTATAAATCCTCCCTCCTTCCTTGTAGGAAGCTTGCATGTTTTCTGATGTTTGGCACAACAAGACCCTGTCCTGGGTGGCACAAATACATGACAGGAATATAACAGAGTTTCAGGAACTTCTTTGTACTCTCTCTAAAGCCAACTGGCACATGCCAGCTCTGTTAGGACAGAGTCCTAGTCCAGTTTCTCACCCCATCTGACCTCCTAGCTTCTGGCTAGCACAGGTCAAATGAGAAGCGTCACCAGTTGTAGCCAGGGGAGAGACTAGCAAAGGTTTGACAACAAAAACAGACTGAGCGAGAAAGCCAAGCTCCAGCACCCATCCCCCAAGACTGCAGCTCCCTCCTCAGCCACAGAAAAATTTGCTCCTCTGAGGGAGAATGAGTCACTGTATTTGATAAACTCTGCAACCCATGTCAGAAAGAGAGTTACAAGTCACACGGCACCGTGTGAACGCGGCTCACTCTGGAGTACACAGCAAGGGGTGTCTGGATCCAGCACAGCCCACAGCAGAGGGGGAATTTTGACCCTTGCTTGGGCAAATGCCTGGTCAACAGCAAGAGTCCTGGACCGTTACGGGGAGATGGTCAAAATAAAAGCCACCCTCCTGTCTGAAGTGTCCCCATCTATGGGGTTCTAGGATAGCCCCTGAGGGCACGTCCACACTGCCCTGTAAACCGGGGTCTGTGGGACCTGGGCTTGTGGGTTTGGTATTTCAAAGCCAGGGTTTGAGCATCCACACTACTGCAGAAATGTGGCCGTACAGCTGCTGGTCCCGGGGGGTTTCACAGCCAGGCTAACACAGCCCGACTGGGTGAACCTCCTGGCTTGGGTCTGAGGCTTGAGCTATGTCCACATTTACAAAATGTCAGAGTTGGGCCCCAAGTCATAGGGTGACCCAGGCTCTGACCCAGGTCCCTAGCAGTGTCCGGGGGTCCTGAGTGCTTGCTGCCCGGAGTCAGACCGGTTTGTGTGTGGACAGAATGCGGGGGGGGGGCCCTCAGGGCTGTGCAGCAGCACCCCAGGACTGCCGACGCCAGGAGGGGTTGGTCCTTTGCCCCCACCGCTCAGAGGGGGCCCCGGCTGCCTCCCCCACTGTCCGTTTGGGCGCAGGGGGAGGGTTACGCTAACCGGCTGCCTCACTTGCAACCCCCCCCCGGGTGCTCGGCGCTGCACAGAGACACCCCCTCCCTGGGAGCGGGGAGATCCAACGCCCGGCGCCACCCCCACGGGGCGCTGAACCGCAGTCTCGGCGTCCCCCTCGCCCGCCCCGGTACCTTGAGGTTCACAGCGGGCACCTCCATACTCGCGGGGCGCCTACCCCGGCCGCTTCCAAACTTTCCGCGGCCCCGCCCTGCACCCGTGACCGTGCGGGCGGCGCCTCACATGGGCTCGGCTGGGAGGGGGCGGGGCGCTGGGGGTGGGGGACTGAGCGCTGTTGGGCTAGTTCTGCACCGGGGGGGGGGGGCGCGAAACCCTGCGGCGTCCTCGGCCTGCAGCTGGGGCGGTCAGGGGCTCCCTGGGCCCCCCCCGCCGGAGATCGATCATCCGACCCCTAAAAAGGGAAAATGAAACCCCCTCCCCGAGGGGACAGGGACCCCAGCCTGGGGGGAGCAGGGAACGGGGGGCAATGAGCCAGGGACTCCGGGTGGATAGTGAGTGGGGTTGGCCGGCGGCGGGGGCTGGGACTGGACAGAGGCAGTATTGGGGCTGGGCAGTGGGGCCAAAGGCTTCTGAGTAATAGGGAGTGGGGGGGCACGGTTGCCCCAGGGTCTGTGGTATGGGAGGATGCCATGGCCCAGCCGGCCACCTGTCACAGGTCAGTATTCCAAGGTGACCTTTGGGATCCAGGCAGGTAGCACACGCCTCCCCCCCGACACGGGGTGTTGTGCACGGCCCCTGCGCAGGGCTGCTCCCCACTCGGCTTGCAAATCCAACATGACAGTGAAAGATGTTGTGGAAAAGCGAGCGTGCAAGAAAACGGCCTGCCCGAGGCCAGACCCTTTGGGAAGCTCTTGGTGTGAATATTCCTAAAGGACCAGGCCTTCCAAATGTCACTGCGCACCCCTCCATTGCTCCCTGAGTTCTTAGGGCCCCCGCCGACAGGGTGATAAATCCTGCTCCTGACTACAGAAATCCCTCTTCTCAGTGGCTAGTCTCCTTCAGGACGCAAGGACATTGATTCTTGCTCTCTCTCGGCTTTAAAAAGTTCCAGCTGCACCGCTAGTACAAGCTGGGGGGCTGCCTACATTGGCTCAGGCCGTTGGTTTATTAAAACTAGGGATAAATAGCAATATAATGTAGAGCAGCAACATAACTAACCCAAGACTGTACAAACTGTACACTGATATCACTAGTCTTAAGGGCTGAAAAACAAGTAAAGCAAGTCCCCTGAATAGGATTCAAATCCTCTGAACAGCAAGTTCCCAGAAGATGAGTTTACACTACAAGGAATTCTACCCTCTGAGAGCGTACACTATACGTTATCAGCAGGAGGAAAAAATACCTTTTGAAATGGATCGCTGTGTCTGATAGGAGATAACAACTATTGAAGGTAAATGCAATCAATTAGTGTAATGAGAAAACCAATCACAAGTTCTATTTAGCCCTGTATTTTTTTCTGCAGCTGATAATGGCCCATCCAAATTAAACAGCCTTTTAGAATTGGTATGGTAATATACAACCTTTTTTTCTTTGCTTTCTGTGTATATAAATACATCTTACTTCTGTTCCATTCTATGCATCCGATGAAGTGGGCTATCGCCCACGAGAGCTTATGCTGAAAGAAACTGGTTAGTCTCTCAGGTGCTACAAAGTCTTCCCTGTCTTATTAATAAAAATATGCAGTCTCACAGTCACAGGAGCACACAGGGAAAGAGAGGGAGTGTGTGTCCCCCTGTAAAGGTCTCTTCTTCATTCTTTCTTGACTCTATCACCGTCAAGAGAAGCAACTGTGGCTGCTGGCCCTGGCTCAGGGCTTGTAAGTTTACTGTGGAGAAATGAGATGATTGACCTGCAATACATTAGTCCCACTTAGGCACTCTCCCTTCTCCTACCATAGTTCCTGTTTCCCCCACCCCACCCCCGCAAGCTAGTGTCGTGCATTTGGGTTTAGTTTCACTTTTGCGGAGGATATAAACTGGTTCCGTTCCTAAGCTGGTTTTAGTTAAAGTGACATGCCCAAAATGAAACCCTGTGTCAGCATAAGAGCCGGGAGTAGAATTCATAACTGCTGCCTCCTAATGTTGTGCTAAGACCACTAGACCAAACTTCTCCCCAAGTTATTTCGAAGGAAATAAAAAGGCCAACGTAGTTAGGGTGACCCCTTTTTGACCCCCAGAAGACGCTTTACTAGTGTACTCCACAAGACTGAAATGTCTGATTCAATCAGGTGCCATTCTGTAACTGAATTCCACCAGGTGGTACATTTTCAAAGCATGGATGGGGCAGGAGAGAGAAGTCAGAAGTTCACAGCTGATGCAGCATGTGGAAGTGCAGGTATCATTCCTGACTCTCTTGTGCAGTTTAAGAGGTGTAACACAAGGTCGTGCATGACACGTTGCTGTGATCCTTGCTGGTAATTCATATAGTGCCTTGTATCCAGATTTCAAAACATCCCACAAGTTTAGAGTTGTATCACGCTCATGTGAACTAGTCCTTCATCAGGTCTCTAGTCCCACTGACTGCTGAGTTGTAGTGTGCTTTGGTATATTTGAGTAGAAAGTGCTGCTTAAATGCCCAAGTGGAACTAGCTATTATTTATAAACTGCTAATCTAGTAAAAAACCACTCCAAGAATTGTATAGATTATTAATAACAGATCCAGCAAAGGAAGCGGAGGCTCACCTGGTAGATTTAGATGACAAACATTGTAGCTGTTACTGTGTAGTTCAGTTCGGAAACATACAAGGCAGGATGTGCGTAAGTAAGGCCAGACTTTTGCACCACTCCCAGCACCAGACGAAGGTTGGCTGTACATACAGATCAGAGCAAACTGCAATAATGAACCAAAAAAGACTCCCAAATTCTCCCAGATTGCACCACTTCAATTGCGTAAGAGACCGAAGCATGACTCTCTATTTCCACATTGCATTTCCGCTAGGATCCGCTTCTCTTTAAGCTCTCATTTCCCTGTTTCACACAGAGGCCCTGTCTACACCACAAAAATCTGTAGCCAAGATTTTCAAAACCCTTCTGAAAATCAGGGTGTCTCAAATTGGACTCCTAAAATGAAGTGAGATCACCACAACGAGTAGCCACTCTTGACAATCTTGGCCCTGTAGGATTGCAGGACCTTGGTAGCTGACGCATTCCCAGCACAAGTTGGTCATCTGGTAACAGTAACAAATTGTGTTTTTATGGGGTACCTGGATTATGCTACAACCTTTGGCCTTGCACTTTGTGGCACATCGCCAGGGGCTCTCTTCTTCCTGTAGAGTGGAGTAGCCAACCAGTGCCTGGGAAACCCAGCACTGGAGAAAAGGATGCCGTCATTCTAAAGACAATTCCATGCTCATCTTGCAATCTGTTCTCCATGATGAGCAAAAGCACTATTTAGATGCAGCACGATGCAAATCTCCTGACACCCTTCAACACTTTCACTCCGTCCAGAGCAAGACATCATGTATTATTAGAGTTCATGCATGCCACAACTTGGATTATGCAATTGCCATTTAGTGCATGACATTCATTTCTTCTTATACAAGAAAGCATTTTTCTTCCCTTTGTTCTTCAGCATATTGTGTAGTTCAGTCATCCCTCGTTATCATTGTGTGCCATGGGCTCAAGTCACTCAGAAATGCCTTAATGATCCCATGGATCTGAAAACAACTAGAGCCATTATATGCATTGTGCATTGTACGTCTCCTGTGCCTATCAGGGCTATTTTTTATCTCTGCTTTGTTTTGCTTGTACCTTGTAAATTGCCTCGCTGTCTAACTTTGTTGCACTCTCTCCAGCTGCCTCTGTTGCATTCCCGGGGCCTGATAGCTAAAGCAACACAAACACAGTGGCAGAGATAAGCAGGAAGTTACGGAAGCGTCTCCAGGAAGAATCCAATGGCACAAAAGCTTGTTAATGGGATATGGAGCTCTTCACAACTAGCTCCCTGGTTCAGAATAGCTCAGCTGAGCTGTGATCATCAGCAGGCTGCTTGGTGGCCTATGCCAAATATGCTGGTGGTACCAGTCGAATTGCTACTGGATGGGCATTTATCACTTATACTGCCAAGAAGGAAGCCAACTAAGATGACTGAGCATTCTCCCCTCTAGAGTCTGGTCCTTCAAGGGCAAGGCTGAAGCACATTAGCAGAGCAATGGGGGAAGCTGGCACTGGTGCCCATGCTGTCTGTACCCGTTCTGCGGTGATGGAGAGACCCCCTCCTCTCCAGGGCTGTCAGTCTTGCACTTCTCTCTATTTGCCGAGAGTCTGAGCCACAGGCAATGTGAAAAACCCCAACTGACCTCCATGGGCTTGGCTCAGGCCCTGAACTGTGTTGTATTAAGGGAGTGGGATTTCCAGTTCTGCAGCGTCCTTGGGAAGACACTGAAGATCCAACCACTCACCTCTTGATCCCGGGGCACACAGTATGAAACCAAAGAGCAGATGCAGGATTTGAGCAATTCTCCCTGACAGCTTCTGCTAAAGCCTCAATCAAAAGCCTTGAGAGGTCACTCATGGGCTATGTCCCTGAGGTTGCTCGTACCAAGGTAAGTGAGAACACTTGATGGAGGCTGTTTTAGGGACTAGTGACACGTGCTCACGCAAGGCGCAGCCAGGAAACCAACAGCCTTGATTCTTTCTAATGGAAACCATGTAGAAATGGCAGCAGTTACCCCATGCTTTATGAGCCACAGACCCCAAATAGCACGGGCTTCAAACGCTCAGTGCTTCAATGGCCTGACCCTGAAGCAGTTGCCTGCACTGTGGATTGGCCAGAGTAATGAGCAGTAAGCCACCCCGAAGCTAACATTAGTTCAGCCCATTACAGAGCAGAAGGAGATTCCCAAATGGTTTAATTTGTGCCTCCCTGGGGCTTGCAAAAAGCCTCCTCATCTCCCTTTAACTCATCATTTTGGCACCTGTCACTTGTGGACAGGAACGTCCCCGAGGTGCGGGGATATTTGCGGAGCAGGCAGCTGCTGAGATGATTATGGCAAATCAGCAGGTTGGCCTCTCTCTTTCATTCCTAATGACGCTCAGAGCAGCAGCTCCAAACCACGTGTCATTTCTTTAAAGCAGAATTTCAGGGGTGGCTCTCACTCACCTTCACTGCATGTGCCCTCCTTAAGGACGGGTGCTTTGGAAATTGCCCCCCACACAGTCCTCCACACTGCACCCTGCTTTTTTGACAAAAGTGGGCATTTGTCCCATTTGCTCTTGCCAATTCAGCAATGCCACCTTTGGGGGAAAAAAAACCACCTTGGGATGGCAGAGACATGGCTTATAAAAGGGACTGTCCTGGGATGTATGGTCACCCTTCTGACTCAGTGTGAATGACGCCCAGTGGCTAACCAACACCACTTTTTCACACAATGAAGTTAGCCTGTGCAACTCATTGCCACAAGATATTATGGAGCTCAAGAACTTAGCAGAATTAAAAAAGGACTGGACATTTATATGCCTAACAAGCATATCCAGAGTTATAATGGTAAGAACAACAAAAAGAATATTGGAAGGACTATAAACCCTCATACTTCAGCACACAAGACAGACTCCGACTCCTGGGACTTGGGAAGAAACCTTTCTCTGTGGGCAGGTTATTCCATAGCTGCCTAGTGCCAGGCTGTTTTCCAATCTTCTTCTGAAGCAGCAGATTCTAGAGATGGTCTACTGGCCTGGATGGAGCCCCAGAGTAGGGCAATTCCTACGCACTATTGTCAGAAGCACCTAGGTGTTCCTCAGAGTCACGGACTTAGCCTCGCAAAGGCTCGCTGATGGGCTCCTGTCCCAGGGATGGAGGCAGGCATGGAAGCAGAAAGAACTGGGCGAAGGATAACTCTCATCTCTTTATTTACATCGCAATCAAATGCACATGCAACACGTCACAGGATGCACTACACGGTAATAGCCCTCCCCACCTTCCGTCACCAGAAACTTTATTTTCTGTTCACTAGGAAAACTGCCTGTCCCCAGAAAACTCCTAAAAATAATAAATTACAAAACCCCACACTCCAAAGGAGAACCAAATGAGTGAGAGCTGCAGGCCAGGACTCTTAGCTTCAGCCCATCTCAGCCAGCTTGTCCTCCATGGGACAGAGACGGAAGGATGGGGGGGGGGGGCAGCCTCAGGAATTTGCAGCCTGCAAACCCCAGCGGGAAGAACCACAGGGCCTGGCCTCGTGGCTAGGTGAGCCTCCTTCCAGCCTTGGCTGCTGGTTGAAGAAAAGCAAAATCAGCATCTCCCTGTGTGCCAGTGCCACGGCGCTGACTCCAGGAACGGAGCCTCTTGGCTAGCTGTGCCAGCCCCCCATGGAGTCCTCTTGCCAAGAACCCCCACATGAGCCTGTCGGGTCACCCAGATCAGATTGTGTGCCGAGCGGCTGGTCCTCTGAATGGGAGTGTGCCGGCTGGCACCCCTGGTCAACAGCATTATCAAGACTTCGCCCTTCTGTAGCACAGCGCCCCTGAGGGTCTGAAAAGTGGGTCACCAACCTGAATGAACTGAAGGAGGGAGGGAGACATCTCCATTGTACTGAAGGGGAAACAGAGGCACGGAGTGGTGGAGTGACTCACTCTGGCCCTGCAGCGAGTCTCTGGCTAAGCAAGGAGCAGAGCTAAGATCCAGAGACTCATCACCTACACATTTAGGTCCAGATCCTCAGGTGGTGTAAAATGGGCCCAACTCCCCTGAAGTCAATGGAGCAGCAGCTATGTACACCAGTGGAGGGTCAGGTTCTTCTCTGTGCAGACACTGAAGAGTGGGTCCTGGACAGTCACCAGTGAAGGCAGGTGTTTGTCTAGTGTGTGGCGGGGGAGTATCACTAAAGCACTGCCTAGCCGTGCATCACTGCCCCCACAATCCTCGAATCTGACCGGCTGTGCGCGATAAGCCCTAGGGAAAGAAAGACTTTCAGGTCTGCAGAGAATGGGCCTGTCCCATGCAACGGGCCGGTTCAGGGTATCCAATTTCCTGGTCGTCTCCTCTGATCTCCCATATAGGTTCCACGCAGGAGAGAACCAGGACACCCACTCCCCTGCCCCAGAACCCAGGATTCTTGGGAAGCCCTTCCAGACTTCTCACAAGAAATAGCCAAGGCAAAAGACTTAGACCCCGGCTTCTATTCGACCTAAAGGAGGCAACTTTAGCTGCAGTGAGAAGAGACTTGTATTCGCTTTCCCTCTCAGAAGAGAGGATAAAAGGCCCCTTTCCCCTGTGTCAGAGGTTCTCAACTCAAGGGGCATGAAAAGGTGGCAGGGGACCATAATCACTCTGCTAGAGGGAATAGGGGGTCCCAACAAGATGGGACAGATGTCCAGGGGTGGGAGAGGGAGCAGGCCTGGGTTAGAAAAGGTTGAGAACAACTACCCTCATCTCATCACCAGAATCAGTCTTGTTGGGGCCCCGCGCGGACAGAGCCTGCAGCTTCAATCATTTGGTAGATATTTCCCCACCCCTCCCCACTGCTAGTTATAAATAACTCATCCCTCGCCCTCCAGGCTGGAAGTGAATCTCTGCCCCCTTCTACACGTTAATGAACGATCCCTGATCACCGCTGGCTGACTCCGGCTCCACACAACGCCCTTTCCTCCGGGTCACTCTTCGGTTCCGGTGAAATTTGGCGTAGCAACGTAGCCCTGCACGGAAGACACAGATGATGAGTGTGAGAGGGTCTAGCTGCGCTGGGGAGTAACCTGAGTGTGCGTGCAGGAAATTAATGGCAGAGACAAGATTAGGACTCAGGGGTCCCAGCTCTCAAACTGCATGACCCTACTGCCTCTCTATAATCTCTGGAGCCAGCCACTGAACCAGCAATAAGTAGAAATCAAGAACTTGGGGTCTCCCACCAGTGACGAGCTGAACTCACCTTGAGCGCACATGCAGTCGTCGTAACATTTGTTGTTAAGGCCTCGATTGTGCGGTTTGCAGAGGTGCTCACGCAAGTCACAGCAGGATCCTGCCAACACAGCGAGCGAGCCATCAAGAGTCAACAGGAGAGAGAATGCAGGTGAATTGTCTCCCCACCTGGAGCAGGAATCCCTCCAGGTCACAGCCCCAGCACATCCTCAGAACATGGACGTTCACAGCAGACTCCACGCTCACCTCAGCCCACCACCCGTTTCTCAAAATAAGGACAAATTGGGGTAGGACGGCACCCTCCCTCCCCCGACCCCAGCCACAGAATCCAGGCCTTGATCCCAGACACTCCAGAGTCTGCAACCAACTCTTCAATGGATGAATTTGGTTTTATGAGGCTGGTGCTCACCTGGGAGGCAGTCAAGGTGATGGTCACATGGCTCTCCTTCAGCCGCCATGGTTTCATTCCCACTGCTGGGGCTCTTACTACGGAGTTTCTCTAGGGAGAAGAGCAAATAGCTGATGGAATTCAATGGGACAGTCTCTTTCCCAGAAGCCTGCTCTTTCCTGCAGTCTGGGCTGGAGAAGTAGCAGCATTTCTTTAGCAAGTGCTAAGCTACTTTGACCTTCTCCCATGTTCTCTCTCACTAGTCCAAATGACCAGCACCCCCACTGCCCATGGGGAAGCTTCCGAGATCAGCCCTCCTTCCTAGAGATAGGCCCAGAACCAAATCATACCTAGATCCAAACAGCCTCAGACTTTAGAGAAGTTCTGATCTGGATCCAAACTTCAACAGTTCAAGTCTCACCTCTGCTCCTCACAGGCTTATTAAAATCGCCCTCAGCCTTAGCCTAACCCAAGCCACATTGTCGGGACCAGCTCAGGGCAAATTGCTCCAGAACATGAAATACAAGTGGATAGAGGGAGGGTTTAGCAGGAGACAAAAGAATGAGCCCCAGCTACTGGAGATAGTTATAAAAACAAAACTTTCAATAGCTAGATTCATGGATTAGCTCTTGAAAAACGATCAGGGACTCCTTAGCTGTTGACGCTAACACTGTTCTCTTTCAGTTGAACCTGACAATACCAGATATGTCACTTGATACAGCAGACAGGTGGTTTGCTCAATATGGAGACTTGAACAGACTAGAACCCGATAGTTGTCAGATAATAAAATAAAAGGAAGAAGTTGGCAAATCTGTGTCTTATGCCATCAAAATGCCCTTTGTAGTAGACCAAGGGTTCAGTAGGTTTTGCATGACAATAGAGAAATGTCTATGATGTGTATTTGCAGGGAAGTTTATAAAGCTAAAGTGTGCATCCTCATCTTGACAAGCACACAGTCTGGGCGCAGCCATGGCAGGGGTGTGTTAGGTATAGTCAGCGGCACAATCTAATGGATACAATAAGACAACTTAAGCTTTTTGGCTGTCTCTCCTACTCCCTTCCCCACCCCCAAGTTTGTCCTTCAGTTTCCTGGGTAGCTGGGAACCCCAAGCCTCAGAGGGACGGTTGAGGGTACAGGTAGCAATAGTAGGTCCCATGGAAGTCTGATACCTTTCTTCTTGGCCGACGGCCACATTTCTGGCTTGAGGTCTTCATAATCTGTCCAGTCAAACAGACCCATATCCAGGGTGGGCATCACATCCCCATCTTGCCTGACGCGGACCTGCAGATGACAAGAAGCCAGGCAGTAAATCGTATGCCCTTCTGTAGGGCCCCGCAGGCAAATTTCAGCAGGTACTTTAAGGATACTGATCCCCCAGAAGTGGTGATTTTTACCCCCATTTCGCAGATTGTTCAGCATTGGCCTCACTGTTCCCACTGAAGCCAGGGGTAAAACTCCTGGTGACCTCAACAGGAGCAGTTAGGACAATGCTGCGTGTTTCTGAAAATCTTACCCTGTGGCTATAGGGCAAATCAGTGGCAGAGCCCAGGATGAGAACTCGTGAGTTCCTGGCTTCTAGGCGCATCCTGGGTCCACTGGGACATGCAGTCTCTCAAGGCGAGCTCTCCATCTATGCCAGGGCACTTTTGAGAAGCTGAGTGGCTAGGAGGGGTGAGGAGAGATGTCTCAGTCAAAGGCGATCTTCCTGAATGAAGAGGTGCTCTGGTGTCTCCAAGGAAAGGAGCTACACTTTTTAGGAGAACTTGTGTGTCAAACAATACACCTGGGAAGTAGGTGCCTGAAAGGGGCAGGAGGGAATTGTAACTCATGGGGAAGTCTTGGGGCCTCACACTGGGTGGGGAGAGGGTGTTTTTCAGTAGAGGGCTGATCACTGTGATGGTGGCACCATGCAGCTACCTGTCTCCTCTCCCAGGATCCTGCTGTCTCCAGATGGGGATAGCCAGCCACCATCAGCCTCCATGCCACCACCGAGCTTGACTTAGGGCAGCTGAGCACCTAACTCCCTTAGGTTGCTTTGAAAATTCCAGCCAGTGGCAGTGGCAGAGTCCAATGCCTTTAACAGATGCACCTTTACCTGGGGCCGAAAGGATGTCGCTGGAAGAGCTGATGGTTCCTCAGTAGAAGCTGCCGTCTCCAGTGTGGTGAAGAAGAGCACGGTGGGAGCCAGACCTGTGAATTCCTCCACCTGGAGGTTTTGAAACTGCTCCTCAAAGTTTTCAGGCTTCTTATACAGCGAGCTTGGCCCAGGGTCAGGGCCTTTGCCTACAGAAGGTGACAAAGACAACAACTTCATCTTCCTCCTCCCTTTCCCTTGGGGATAGTTACACCACAACACCACCTGCAGCCTTTGAATCTGGATCCAGACGTTAGATGTGCTTGGACCTTAAGGTGTGTGGGGTGGGGGAAGCAGTTCAAATCCATTTAATTCCAAATCCACCTCTCCCAGGGGAAGTTCAAAAGGGGCTGACACAGACTTTTATTGATTCTTAAATATTATTATTAATACTCAGTATTGTGGAAGTGCCAAGGAAGCCCAGCAGCTGATGGTGCTTGGTGCTGTGCAAACAGAACAAACTAACCTCTGCCCCGAACAGCTTATCTGGGAATTCCATAGACAGAAACAGGGCATGGCCACTGATTTAAAACTATTTTATGGGATTCAGCCAATGCTCACTGGAGTCAATAGGAGTAGAGTAAAAAGCACTCAGCCTGAGTAGTCCACCCTTAATTAGTAAGCTGTAACAGTTTACTTTAAATCAGTTTGAAACCAATCTAGTTACGCCCCCATAAACCACTGTGTGCACACGCTTATTTCAGTTTGAGAGGGGTTTATTTTGGTTCCGTGTAAACCTGTTCCTAACTGACTGTTTAAGATAAACTGAAGTAAGAGCGTTCAAACAGCCCTTTGAACTCGTTTAACTAAATCAGTTTAAATTTACACCTTAAGTTAAATTTATGTCTTCACAAGAAGATTGCAACAGTCTGGGAAAAATACTGCCTGAAACCAGCTACTGCGTTCTCCCACCTAGACCTTGTGTGAAACAGTCAGTCCCATAAGGGCTCTTTCTTTTAGGGAGGGCAGAAAGAGATTGAGGTAAGCCCAGGGAAATATCGGAGGCCAAATTCTCAGTTGGTGTAAACTGGCATAGCTGCATTAGCTCTAATACACCAGCTGAGAAACTGGCCCCCGGAGTCACGCACATACACAGCTTGAACTGAGAGGCAAAGCAGGCCCCTTGTTAAATTAAAGCGACTTTTTAATTCTGTTAGTGTCATTTTGCACCTGCAGAATTTACATGTTTTACCCAATGTTGCTAAATCAATTTGACTGAAAATCGTCAAAGTTTTGATGCAAAATAAATACACACTGAGCCCCTCCCCACACAGCCCCTCCTCAGCCACCTTCCCTCCCCACACTGCCCCCATCAGCCACCTTCTGCACACACACTCTCCGCCTCAGACAACTGCACACACACTTCCCCTCCCCCCGAAGCTACCCCGCCCTACCACATATACACCACCTCCCCCCGGCCCACACACACACTTCGTCCTCTGAAGCGGCCCAATCCCTTTGAGTCCCTTAGGGTTCTGCTACCTCTGTGTTGTTTCAGCCTTTCCCTGCGGCTCTGCCTCCGGTGCTCCCGGTTCTGCTTCTTCCCCCTCTCCGACCCGGGGGACTGGTTCTCCCGCTCAGGATACGGGAACTCAAAGCCCAGAAACACGTCCTTCTGCTGCTTCAGGGCAGCAGGCCGTTGGATTGCTCCCTGGTCCTCCCCGGGTGGAATCCCGCTTGCCAGCCTCAGGGCCTCCTCTCCAGACACCTGCCCTCTGGAAGGCATGCCTTGGGCCCTGTCCTTCTTGGCTCCACCATGCCTGCGATGGTGCCCTGCTCGGAGCTGATGCTGCCACAGCTTCTGGTTTTGAAGGTTGTTGTTATTCTCTGGGATGGTTTTGTCCTGGGTGCCAGGGTCCAGGGAGCCCACTGGGCGGACGTCAGAAAGAACCAGGACACAGAAGAAAAAGAAAGGGGCCAAGGAACAGGAAGAAGATGCCATAATCCTGGGCACCTTGCTGCACCTGAGATAAACAGATAATCAACATCAAGCTCATCAAAGAATCCAGGCCTTGTAGAGCCCCCCAAACCCATTTCAATTTGCCCTGCTCCCATACCAGGGCTGAGATCAGCCCTTTAAACACATCACACTCACTGGTCCCACAGCTGCACTCCAGCCTTGGGGGACTGTGTTTTTATCCTGTACTAGCACCACACCAGATGTTTTTAGTCATATAAAAGTTTCATCCTGGTCTGAACCCTGCTAGGCTCTTGGCCTCCATGATATCAGGTGGCAATGAGTTCCACAGGCTAACTGTGCATTATGTTTTTTTAAAAAGCCTCTCTTTCTATCAGTTTGAAATCTTCTGCCTTCCAGTTTCATTGAATGTGGATTTAATATGAGGCTCTCAAAATGCTTTACAAAGACTGCCCAGTGTCGGGATCCCCTTTCAAGGAACAGGGAGAGACACCAATAAATTAAGTGCTTTGGCCAGCATCACAAACTGGCAGAGCTGGGAACAGAATCCAGGCGCTCTGAAGTTCACTCCTGCCCTCTGTGCCACACTGCCAACCTAAGAGGGTGAGCAGCAGCAGGAGGGTGCCCGAAAGGCAGTATCGTCACATGCTGAATTTACTCCCCCATCCCATGTCTTCTCCTGACAAAGAGAATGCAATCCTTGCAGATCCTGCATTTAGCAAAACCTTGCATCAAGAAAAATAGCCAAAGGGAAAACATTGTTTGCTCAGTGAGCCGGTTATGTGGGAAAACACCAGCTCTGCAGTTGGGTCTGTGATATAAAGAGTCTCCTGTTCGGGGAATGCTGACTTAACATGACTATGGAGTGAGTTTGAGAACCAACATGTAACAGGGACATTCCAGGCTAGAGCCCCTGGCCCAGCTCCTCAACTGGCATAAATGGGCAGTTTCTGTGATTTCAGCCACACTGAGTGTCAGCCCAACCTTCCAAACCCAAACCTCACCAGATAGGAAGAGCCCTGATGTCTGGGGGAGGTTGGAGTCCAGAACCTACATTGGCAGCTTAGCCCCACATCACATCTCTTGGGACACCGGGGTTCAATGATTATAACATGCTGGCAGGGCCAAGGGGTGCAGCAAACCAGGAGGGTCCTCGAGACTGGATGCACATGGCCAGGATCGAAGCAGCATGGAGTGTGAGGAAGGCCAAGATTCAGGACTGAATGAGAACACAGAGCGTGTCCAGTTTTGGGCCTCACGCTACAAGAAGGATGTGGATGAATTCGAAAGAGTCCAGCGGAGGGCAACAAAAATGATTAGGGGATTGAAGCACAGGACTTACGAGGAGAGGCTGAGGGAACTGGGATTGTTTAGTCTGCAGAAGAAAGAAAGAGGAGGGATTTGATAGCTGCTTTCAACTATCTGAAGGAGGGTTCCAAAGAGGATGGATCTAGACTGTTCTCAGTGGTACCAAATGACAGAACAAGGAGTAATGGTCTCAAGTTGCAGTAGGGAAGGTTTAGGTTGGATGTTAGGAAAAAGTTTTTCACTCCGAGGGTGGGGAAGCACTGGACTGGGTTACCTGGGGGGTGGGGGGTGGAATTTCTTTCCTTAGAGATTTTTAAGACCCAGCTTGACAAAGCTCTGGTTGGGATGATTTAGTTGGGGATTGGTGCTTTGAGCAGGGGGTTGGACTAGATACCCCCTGAGGTCCCTTCCTACCCTGATTTTCTATGATTCTAAGAGGCTCAAGGCTGACAATGAACGAGTCCCTCCTCCTTGGTTACCTCCTCCTATTTCAGCCTTGGTTACAGCAGCACATGCAAGGCCTGCAGGAGAGGAGAGGTTCCAGTTTCATGTGCAAATGAAGGTCATTAATCAATGGTGATGCCTCCCTGACTAGCCTCCCTAGCCCTTCCCTTTTACCTCCTGCCAGCCGAGGAGCTAGAGATGTGATCCTGGCTCTTACGGGCAGTGGTGGGGCAGCCCAGCACCAGCTGTCATGCTGGAGCTGCCTACCAGGCAGGTTGGCATTCTGGGCCCCCTCACAGCTGGCTTGCTTGAGATAAAGATGTGAAGATGAACAGAACTGGAAGCAGCTGGTGGCCTTGCAGGACAGGCAATGGGCCTGGGCCTGGGAAGCTCAAGAGGGGCCACCATGAGCCCGGCATGTGGTGCCCTCGGGAAGCTAAAGCAAAGCAGGGTCTGAGGAAACCCTGGAAGTGTTCCATTGAAGGGTAGCCAGGCGGCAAACAAATGCTTCTGGTCATCTGTTGGACTGATCAGAGCGGGAGGCTGTCTCATGTGCAGAGTAGGGAATTGTGACTGGGACTCTGGGCTGCTGTTTTTTGGTTCCGTTCCCTGTTCTGCCACTCTGTGGCCTTGGGCAAGTCACTTCACTGCTCCTTGCCTCGGTTTCCCCATCTGTGAAATGGGGCTACTGTGTCACTGGCGTCAGAAGGCTTGTCAGGTCAGTAAAGCCATTTGAGCTCTTTAGATGGAATGGGGAGGGCAAAGGAATATTATTTACTTCTCTTTGTATTCAGATTCTAAGACGGGTCTTCAGACCATCAGTGCCCTGATCATACACATCTTCTCATATCCCTCCCCCTCCCCCTCCCCCACCAATTTGTTCCCATTGAGAATATTTCTTAAGCCATTCTAGTGCGCTTAGTGTCGTGCGACAGAAGTACCATTATTACCATCCCCGTGGCACTGAGGAGGCTGGTCCCCCTGAGTCTGGGCAATACACATGTTTGGACAGAGCAATGTGAAGCCCAACCCCCAAGAACACTAGAATTTAACTGCAGCTCTTCACCTCCTCTGCTAGGTTAGACCACAAAATAGCTTCCGGAGCTGATGCTGGTCCTGGTGGACTCGGCTTAGTAGGAGACTGTAACAAAAACTGTATCACAGAGAAAGCACTGTCTCTCTCTGGGGGTGCAGAGCATGGCACCCCAACATTTCCTGCCCCCAATCCTCTTCACTTCCGATTAATTTCCCCCTTCTCCCAGTACAGTGACCAGATAGCAATGTGAAAAATCAGGACACTTTTTTCTGGGTTGGGTGGGGGGTGAAGGGAGTATAGTTGCCTATATAAGACAAAGCCCCTAATATCGGGATGGTCCTGTTAATATCAGGGGACCCCAGCTCCCAGAGAGCCCCTCCTAAGCTACATGCCTGCAATGGCTAGACCTCAGACCACTGCACTGCAGCCATTAACCCTTCACGTTCCACACAGCCCCTATGGATTCTCAGGGTAGAGTCAGCATGACGCGAATGCAGAGGATAGGGGAACAGCGAACATTTCCTTTAATGCCAGTCCCCCTCCCCCCACTGCTTCATGAAGCCGACAGTAAGAGGCCTGAGATTCTCCTCCACAATTAAGATGTTTTCCCAGAGTTTCAAACTATGAAGCAGATTCAATGTAAATCCAGAGTATCTTCTCTGCATTCACACTTGCATTACCGAGAGCAGAATCTGGCCCCGGGACAGGATAAAGGAGCCTGCACCCCGAGCCAATGGGCCATCTCAGCTTTCTGAGGCTTAGATCCTAGGAAAGCAGGACATCTGTGTAAGGGAGATTCAGTGTGCGTGTCTTAGGAACCAAACTTTAATTAAACATGAAAGACACAAGTTAAAAGTCCTCTGCAAATGCCCATCACTTGGTCTTGATAGAATCTTTACCATTTGCACATTTTGCTGGGGATTTGTCATCAGCACACGAGGAAGAAAGGGAAGTCCTGGCTGCCAGGAGCAACTGATGGGCTTGTAAGGAGGAATCCTTCAGTCCTCTAGAGAACGCCCTGGTTATTCATTCCCCAGCAAGCTCAGTCCCAGCCTTCCTACAGTTACTCCATGTGGGACTTTAGAGAGTGGAAGGAGGGGAACCCTGCCATAGGGAAAAGCCCCAATCCCAGGAAGTTCAGGCCCAAGCAGTGTTAGTGTAGATAGCACCCGTGCCTTTATTTAGGGCTGCTAGTGAACAAGGAGAGTTGCTGAGTGAAGCCCTAGAATATCTCATTTGCCGAAGGGAGTTGTGCTACAAAATAGCATTTCTTTTGGTTCATGCAAAACCTAGAGTTACAACTTGGAATCCAGTTAGCAAAGCAGCTGCAGTTCCCACTCCAAGGCCAGTGAAACAAAAAATACAGCATCTCTGTGTCCAGAACAATTTCATCTCTTTTTTTAAATGAGAGCAAACCAGTTGGATCTTGGCAACTCTGTATTCTAAGGACGGGGAACAGTGTCTCAGCACCTCATCCACAGGAGAAATGGGAGGGTGCCAAGCAGAAGGAACAGCCGGTGCCAAGAGTGGATTAACCAGGCTGCCCTAGCCTAGTCCGCACATCACAATCACTAGTGCAGCCATGTGCCCTTTGCTTTTCACTTGAACGTTACCCCAGCCACGGGGTCTTTTGGGCACCTGAGGACAAAGGATCAGATGCAGAAAACCCCTGTGGGGCTAAATGTTGCTGTGAACTTAAATGCAGATCTTCCCCAATGGGGAAAGTGCAGCGCACAGTCCCCGGACCCAGCAGCTGGCCTGAGAGCAGGATACAGTTTGGAATCTTGCAGGGGCTGGAGTGCTACCTCCACTCTGCACCAGATCGGGGGGCAGCTAATAACCACGTTATATTAGACAGCACCTGTCAGCAGAGGAGCTAAGAAGCATTTATGTTGCTGTCCTGCCGTGTGGCTCTAAGGATAAAAGCATAAATTCTGGCAGTCCTGAGTTAATGGAACTGCTGCTCCATTAAAGGATAACTCCTACAATTCCCTTGTCAACATGGAACTCCTCCATATAGCATGTCCTCTTCTGTATCACCCAGTCATATGCCCAGATCCGGAGGCTACCTCTACTTTCCATCTCTCTGGGCCCAATCCTGTTTCTCTGCAGAGTCTGCAAGCTGTCTCTTCCCATCTGCAGTATCCTTTGCTTTACACACACAAACCCACTAGTTTCTGACACCAGTCTGCATCTCCTCCAGCCTTTCCCTGCTGCTCTTCCTATCAGCAGCCAGTCTGGCTCCTGATCCTCCTCCTGCCAAACCAAGCTCCAGTGTAGCCTCTCTCCGGATTGAGCACCACGGTCATACCAAGTCCCTTGTGCTGTGCATTCAGAGACACAGCAGCCAGCATCAGTCCGCCACCTCCACTCCACACTCTTCATAACAGGATAAATTCCACATTTACCTCAGTAGGTTCACATGGGGTGTTAAGTCAGAGCGGAATTTGGCCCTGCAAGGAGATGTCTTCCCCAGCCTGCTCTTAAACAAAGTTGTACAGAGTGTAGAGACAAAAGTTCACCTCCTTCTTGGGATCCGGCTTCACCAGCAAAGGTTATAAAGTTTCCCCAGGTTTGGCTGCTCCCAGGGTTCCTCCCTCAGTGCTGCTTGGCCCACACCCTAGATCCTCTTTCCTCTAGAGAGCCACTCCTGCCTCCCCCCTATGAGGCAGGGTAATGAGTCACCCCCTCAGTGAGTCAACAGGCCTCATTTAACATTCCCAGCAGGAAAAATACCTGCTAACAGAGTGAAGGGTCTCAAGCAAATATTACCAAGTCTGTTAATGGTCCTAAAACTACCCTCCGTGCAGACAGGATGCTTTAGGGGATTGTTAATGGGCTACAGAGCCTTCCACTTCTAGGTCACAAGTCTGAATCCAACTTGGGTTAATAGCGGCTGTTCAGTAGCTTATATAAGACATGAGTTTGTTGGGACTCAGACCAGTTTCCAAGTGGGCAGGCATCTGTAGCACAAAATCCACCAATGTCATTGGCATTAAGGAGTGTGCTGTCATCTATAGTCACTACAGAGAGAAACCAAGGACTTACTGAGCCACTGAAATGCAGCCATCTCTTGCCCTCAACTTAAAGGTGATCCCTGAGGGATAAAGCAAAGACAGCAGACCAACGCCAAATTCATTCAAATACCTCACATCTCCCACTCCATATGTGGGGTTGGGGGGAAGGGAAGAGGAACTCTGAGCCCATGAACAGAGAATGTTGGGACTCTTGACAGACAGACAGCACAGAGGAAACCAGCTTGTGTGCTCCAGGGCTGAATCAAAATGAATTGAACAGAAACTCTGGGCCAGATTTCTCCCTGGCTTTAAGGAACTGAATTCGCTGTGGGAGGGCTACAGCGTACAGCTCTCACTGTGCTCCAAATAGAGGAACATAAGCTGCAGGGAGAGACAAACGTACGTGCGTCTCTCAGCATGTGTGTTGGGTGTGGGCAAGGCAGACAGGAGGGACAATGAATCCCAGGGGTCCGTGCCGGAGCTCACTGTAAAGCAGGATCCAGGGGGTGACAGGGAGGGCCTGGAGGAGAAGAGAATGGGTAAGCTCTGGTCTGGGCTAGCCGACAGACAGCGAGAGAGCTGGAGTCCGGAGAGTGGCATTGTGCTGATAAATGAGGTTTCTCTTCCCTGCTGGGGCTCTCTCCATCTGGTTTTCTATTTCTGCCGGCAAGTGCTGGGGAACTTCACGTGCCGTCTGGGGAGAGATCCACGTGTTTCTCTCCCCTTCACCAGCACCTCCAACTTCTATGAACTCATCTCACCCCCACCCCCACCCCGGGATAGAAAATCCCCATTGCCTCGTATCCGGCTTTGAGCAAGTCTTGCATATTCCCGTCCCTGACTCCGTAAAGAGCTTTCCGTCGGGACAGCTTCCATGCCAGAGCTGCCAGCCCAGGCATCCTTTTCCAGCCGTAGTTCGTGCAGACAAAGCAGCACAAACCGTCTGCTCACGTAACTCTACCCTTTCAGGATGCACTTTAAAGCTCCCCTCCTTTTCCAAACCGTCCATGAACTTGCTTCGGCTTTCCTCACTCCCCTCTCTGAGCCCCACCCTGCTGCCCCTTCATTTGTCCACCCCTGGGCTCCTCCTTGTCCCCGGTCACCAAATTTGGTGAAAGAGCCTCCTTCTCTGCAGCTCCTGCTAGTCTCTTTCTCACGCTGTCATTATTGAACTCAGTGTGGCGTTTTGCAGTTACTGCAAAAGCTGTTACACAAAAGAAAGTCCCAGGGTCAAATTTAGCAATGCCCTAAACGCCCAGGGCTCCCCTTCGGGTTCGGGGGAAATTGAGTTCATTTGTATGAGGGCCGAGTTCGTCCCATACTGTGATGGTGGAAGGGTTGTGACTGACAGGACTGACTGGGCTTTGGGAATATACAGGCCTGTGCTATTTCAGGGCCCCCTGCATCTTACTCAGTAACACCTAAAAATCCTCCCCACTGCCCCACGCAGCCTCTTGCTGAGCCTAGATGGCAGAGAGGATCTGTCCCTGCTGCCTGACCCACACTCTGGAATGTAAATGCTTTGGACTGCCCTAGCCCTTTTCGTCCCAGGATCTCAGAGTGCTTTACAGACAATGCACTTGAGAGGCAGCTCCTTAGGCTTCTCCTTGTTTTAGGAACGGGTGGAGAGAGGCACAGAGAGCTAAGACCCACATTTTCAAAAGTGCCATCTCATTCTGGGCATCTCCTTTTTTGCATGCGCCACCCAAGGCGCCTTAAAGGGGCCTGATTCTCCATTGTCCTGCACCTTAGGTCGTCACGACCCCCCGGGCAAAGTGAGCGTATAATGCGACTATTCCAAACAGGCAGGGTTCTACGTCCATGTCGTGCTCACTTTGCACTGGTGGGAATGACTGCACCAGCTGCAGGCCATGGCAAATCAGGCCTCTAGGGTTTTGTGAGCCCACAGATCCCACTGGGGTTGGGAGGGCCTCATCCCCTCTGCAAGTCCAGCCTGTGGGGTCTCAAGCAGAGCACTGGAAACCAGTGACCACTGGAAAATGTTGGCTTTGGCGGCTTGCCACAGCAGGTCAGTGGTGGAGCTGGGATGCCCCCTTGAGACCTGATGAGAGAGGCAGCGTCACACGTGTAATGCTACTCAAGAAATCCCATCTTCCGCAGCTCACATACTGTAGGAGGTTTGCATTTATCGGTTTGCCGTCAAGTCACCACTAGCCTCCAGAGTTTCACACTTTGGCTCTGAGTGGTGCTGGACACTTTGCAAAACTCTCATCTCCCAAGAGATGGGCCTTGCCTTCCTATTACCTTGAGCTTCAACCCTCCAACCCGTACCCTTGGGAAGAACTCTTCCTCACGTGAGTAGCCCTCCTGATGTCAGTAGAACTACGGCACTCACAGGAAACAAAAAGGTTGCAGGACTGGGCCTCCAGTGTCCTAGAAGGTGGAACAGACAGACAGGACATGGTACGGAAATGGAAGAGGGGCACCTGGATGAATATGCGGTACCCTCTGCTCTGCTTTCCCCCCGGGGACTTTACAAAACAGCTGACACAGCCACCATTGGCAAGAGACGTGAGACCTGCTATCAAACGGGGTCTCCTCTTCCCAATAATGAGATTCAAATGGCAATGAGTCTGAGATTAGCAGTCAAGAGAGAGTCACTTGCTGTCACCACGGCACTGAAGAATCTCTAATTTCATGCACAAAGCGGAATGACAAATGGGGGCCGATCAATAGGAAAGGACACCGCGCGGCACTGAAAAGCATTCAGCCAACTGATAAAAAACACCCAGTGGAGTTACACGGGGAAGGGGGGGGGCGGGATTTGACCCAATGTGCTTGATCATTTCAAGGGGTGGATTTGTCCCCATCTATCAGCTATTGACATTATTCCTCGTGTGACAAGTGTTGATTTTTAACATCAGATTTCACAAGAGAAAGGTGCAGTTTTATAAAAGGGAAATGTAATGAAAATACAAACCAATTTCCGCCCACACTCTATGCTGCTGGAAGACTTCAGGTATGAATTGGATGAATGTCACATACATTCTATATACCGAATTACCAGCTGTAATAAGTCATTGGCTGATGCTAAAATCATTTAATTCAGAATCCCAGCCCCACTTTCACCAGCAGAAGAAGATTAGAGGACAATCAGGGAGCAATTGAGAGAGGGGTGTGTGTTTCTCTGTGAATACGTTAGCTTAAAAAAAACCCAGGAAAACAGAAGCTTCCCATCATAGTGACTTTTCACAATGGAGCAAGTGCAGGCTGAGGAGCCGTCTAGGATCAATGGGACAGTGTGGTTACTCCTAAGTGCAAAGGGAGCTGGACAACTGAATGGAGGAAAACAAAGGGTGGAAAGCAAAACCAAGCAAACTCAGGAAGGCAGTGTGAATGGAGAACTAGGATCTTAAGTAACCCAAAGTCTCTAATAGTATCCAAAGTGACTAAGATTTACAGGAGCAGGGAAACGTCAACTGTGTCTGATTCTCAGCATGAATGGAGAAGAGGGTGAGCAGATGATTAATCGTAATGATTGACCCCAGTAATCATGACCCAGTCTCCAAAGATCTAGACTAGAGCAGATAGTAGGATGCTCTCTAAATATTTCAGGTTCTTAAGTCCCATCACCTTTCTGCCAGGCATTAAGAGACACGACTGGCATCTGCTGTGCAGAGGATAGTGACTGTATCATGTCTGCCGCCCCAACAGAAATAATGAACCCTGTTGGCAATGGGCCCGCATGTGAAACAAGCAATAAAAGAACTAATCAACCCCTGTGTGCCCCTGAGAGACCAGCCTCAGAACAGACAGTGCCCGAGGTGCCTTTGAATGGATTAAACCCTATTCCACCCCCAGCCTTTCCAGCAGCCCCAGTGACTAGAATCAATGGGGGGGGGGGAAATCAGGCCCAGGGAGGTAGAACAACAATCAAACAATGCACTAACGAGAGGGATCGTGTCAGAGCGATGAAGCTGAAGGCTGCCTGGCTGCCTCCCCGTAGCTGAGCCAGCGCTGGCTAAAAGTGACTCTAGCCTGGCACGAACCTGGGATCAGTCCGGGAGAGTCTGAGCAGGACCATGGTGTAAAGGGGTCACGCCCCCCCCCCCCCCCCCCCCCCCCCCCCCC
>ML677380.1:10356273-10420818 GCA_007922305.1 Dermatemys mawii | reverse complement strand
GGTTTGCAGGATGGCACATCCGTAGGGTGCTTGAAAATTAGTAGAAATAAATCTGAGAGGGACCCCCTGAAAGCCCTGGATCAAGTCACTCACTTCTCCGTGCCTCAGTTTCCCTACCTGTCAAATGAGACCATCAGATGAAGAGAAGCATAGCAGTGCTGAAGTCAATTTTCAGCGTGCTCCTGAGGAAAGGGCTCTGAATTGTGTTTGTTTCTCACGTGAGTTTTGAACCCCACAGGGCGCCCCCCGCCCACCCCGGACTCGCGGCCAAAGGCCTGATTCAGGCTCCCCCTCCCGCTGACTTTAGATCAGGCCCGGCCTGTCCCGTGGGAAGACACGCTCTGGAGCCCCTTTATCTTAGACTGAGGAAGGGACACAGCGTCGCTGGGCTCCCGATGAGCCTCCCGCCCATGGGGGACCCGCTCCCGGAGAGCCCCACCCCAAGGCTCCCCGCAGGCGCTGCGCCCCGCCCGCCGGGTGTGAGCGGCTGGGCGCCGCTGGGAGGGGCGCTAGGACCCGGCGGAAGGCAGCGGGCGCCGAGGCACGTCAAAGAGCTGCGCCGAGCGGACACCCCGGAGCCTGGCAACCGGGGCCCGGGCGGGGAGCGGCCGCCGCCCCGCGGTAAGGGGGGAGCGGGGGCGTGTCCGGAAGGAGGGGGGTGGGGGGGGGCCGCCCACTGCCCCCCGGGGATGCGCCCCGGGGGGGGGGGGAGGATTGCTGGATTCACGAGCGACTGCCACTAATTGCCAAACGCAGGCTTGCCCGGGATCCTGTCTAGCTAACTGCCCTGAAAATGTACAAAAATAAATAAATAAATAAAAACCGAGGTGGTTCCAAAATCAAGTCGTAATCGTGTCTCTGTTGACAAGAGGCTCAGATTGTCACCAGCTTCCAAACAGCATCACGAAGAGCACAGCCCCCCTCCATCCACTGGGACTCCCCAAACCCAGGGGCAAGAGCCCTGCACGGTGCTGAGGGGTCGGTACGTTTCCCTAGCCCCTGTAATCCAGGTACACACCTGCGTCTGGATCCAGAACCCATTATAATGGATGGAAGGACTCTTGCTGGGTTCTGGGTCAGACCCATGGCCCCCCCATCCTCACCATAGTAGCCTGCTGCTGGGGTGGGGGAGGGTTAGGCATTACAAACTGTGGTCTTGTCCTGCAGTTGGTCTCTGGTGTCTCTGTGTGGATTCATCTGCAGGATTAGGGTCACTGAGAGAGGAAGGATGGGCTGAGGTGGAAGGTCTGAGCTTGAGATGCTGGAGGGCCAGGTTCAGTTCCCTGCTCTGCCACAGATGTCCTGTATGTCCTGGGGCAGAGGCCTAGACTTTTTTTTTTTTTTTAAAGGTATTTAGGTGTTGCTGCACTCAGTGACAGTGAATGGAATTTAGATTCTGAAGTGCCTAAATCCCTTTTGGAAATGAGATTTAGGCTTTTAATTCAGTTAGGCATTGTAACACTGCGGGCAACCCTGCCTAAATACCTTTAAAATCTGTGGCCTTAGTCTCTCTGTGCTTCAGTTCCCCAGATCATTGCACTTTCCTACCTTGTGGGGTGTTGTGAAGTTAAGTACATTAATAAGTGTGAGGTGCTCAGTTACTATGCAACAGACGCCATATAAGTACCTCAGATGGGAGGGGAGTTTGGTTTTATAAAACATTTTTTTCCATGTCAATACAATTTTGTTGTTTAGCTTTAATCTGTCCCCTACAGTGTTTGCAACTCAAACACTGCTGCATTTTGTTGGGTAGGAGAACAAGAAAGGGAAATAAGCTAGTCAGTTTCACAATTTTGTCTATTTTCACTACCCAGACCAATGCAAACAAACAAAAAAAACCCTAACAAAGAAAAAACAAACTAAACCACATATCCGAAAACATTAACAAATGAGAAACACTCCCACAAAGAGCAGAAACCATTCTGAACATTCAGATTTGCAATTTCAGGTGTTATCAAGAACATGAGGATGGATGTCATCTTGTGCAAAATAATGATTGGTAACCCAGTAGCCCTTTAACTAGGCTCCTAGATCATATCTGCCAGCAACCACAATGGCAATTCAAGAACCTGTAGATAGGAGGTATCTGGCCTTTGAAAATCGGGACCCTTTGTTGGGTTGTGTAATAGCAGTTAGTGTGTGTGCAAATATCTAGAGTGTGGAATTTTGTTGTGGGTATGGAGGTAATGGGGGAGAGGGATCTGAATGGCACCATGAGCTGAGAAGAAAACTCCTTTTCCAATTCCTTCCCAGGTTAATGGAAAGATGACCACCCTCACCCGGCAGGATCTCAACTTTGGACAAGGTAGAGAAGCTTGCTGCTATCCAGAAGCTCGCGAGGCTTCTTGCCGGCACAGGGAGTCATGTGGAGTTAGAGCTGGCTCTGCTTTGGAGTGCTGGTTTTCTGCCCCTCAGCTACTGCTGCGAATGGGGTGAAACATGTACATGGAAAATGGGACACCTTTATGCCTTGCTGGTGGGTTGTAGTATTGCAGGTCAGAGGTCATGACGACACTGCAGCTGCACTGCTCAGTTGTGATCTTTGGAGCTCACAAGCGAAGCAGGGGTATCTCTGGTTGTTACTTGGAAGTGAGATCTGAAAGCAGCACTTATAATCCTTGTCAACTTGCATAATTATAATATTTTTACATGGGTATATAATTCACTTCTGCCTTCCTCCAGGTCACCTGCAGTTTCAATTGGATACAGGATTCTTCTTTAACTTCCAGGTCATGAATGGTTGTATAGTGTTGCTGTGGGGTTAAATAGTTGGAGCACTCCACTCTAGAGGTGATTACACCTCCGTGGTAAATGCAGTGATCTCAAGGGTAAAACACTTTGGGAGGGCAGTCATGTCACCGCAGTTCATAAAAACAAGCAGTGTACAGATAAGGTGATGATCATGGGCAGCAGATTCCTGCAGCCAGAAAATATTTGCTGGGCTTGCTTTTTTTTAATCTGTTTTTCTCCACCACATCATTGTTCTGTTCTCCAGTGGTTGCAGACGTTCTCTCGGAGTTTCTTGAAGTGGCCGTTCACCTCATCCTTTATGTTAGAGAAGTTTACCCCATTGGGATCTTTCAGAAGAGGAAAAAATACAATGTACCAGTCCAGGTAGGCTATGAAGAAATACACAGTTAAGTGGGGAGCATGCTGTGTGTTCAAAAGCACTGTAGAAGAGGTAGATATTATTATTAATACTTAGCCTCAAGGAGGTGCTATTAGAATGGCATTTGTGGCCATGAATGAAATATTAGGAGTTAATTTGTTCTGGCTGGAGACTAGCTGAATTAGTTTATATTTGAACAAACGCAAACCCTGAGTTATTTTCAAAGTGAATTGAGTGGTCCTGAAAAGGGATGAATTAACAACCCTGGAGTTTGAAGCGTTACACTTAGGCACAGAACAGATCTATCGCAGGCAACAGCAGTATAGACTCTCTCTCCACAACGTGCTGTAATCCTGATTGGGAAGAAAGACCAACTGTGAGGTGGACACTGGTTAGAATAGTTGTCAGCAGACACCACTAGACTTATTTCCCATCAGCCACTGCACAGTTATCAGATGCCAACAACTTCCAATCACCACTTACCTCTGCTGGATTTGAACTGGCAACCTAGTGGTGAAATATTCCATCACAGTAGCAACCCCCTGAGGCTCTGCAACCCACCAGCCCTTCTGCTGTTTGATCCGAGTTCTCATCCTGTTTGCACAGATGTCCTGTCATCCAGAGCTGAATCGGTACATCCAGGACACGCTGCACTGTGTGAAGCCACTGTTAGAGAAGGTGAGGCCATGCCAGAGACCCTCATGCGGGGCATACCCTCTGCCCCAACTGTGCTAGTTGTGCCCACAGTTCTTGGGCAGGGGGAGTGGGGAAACGCAGTAAGGGGTCTGAGGCTGAGGACGGGAACAGAGCCACAGCCAGGGGCCAAAGTTATGGGTGGGGGCCGGGGCTGGAACCATGGCTGGGGGACAAGGCTGGGAACAGGACTGGAGGTAGGGCCAGAGCAGAACTGCGGGCAGAGCAGGGCTGAGTGGCATTCTCTTCCCTGCCCCACATGGGGGCTGGCCCAAGTCTGCCACTCCCCCTCTCCCTCACTAAAGTTCCTCTGCACCCCCGTTTGGGGACCACTAATATTGAGTTAGTGACTTAATCAGTTTCCCCACAATCAGGGCCCAGGTTTGGTGGTAATCATTTATTCATGCTGAAAGGGTGAAGGGACACCAGTAGACTGCTAACTATATATATCCTTAACTATGGTATGTTACAAATGATTAAAACTGAAACACTTCGGAAAAAAAAAGGGGTTATAAATCCTGAAGACACTTAGTCACAAGTAACTTTACTCATGTGAGCAGCCGCATGGAAGTCACGGAGACTATTAACGCAAGCCAAATTAAATACCTGCTTAAGGCGCCAATCCTGCAGTGAGGTCTGGCTGTGCAGAGCTCAGTTGGTTTTTAATCTTGGCAGTTTGGCATTGCTCTCTGGTTGGAGGATTGAAATTGGCCAGTTTCACTTCCTGGTTAATTTTCATTAATTTCACTTTTGAGCATTAGCCACAAAGCGGTTGGTTGCCAACACCGCAGGGGAATATCATTGGTTTATTTTCTGAAGCACTCTTTCCATTGCAACTCAATAGATAATAGTCTGTTGGCTTTATGTAAAAATGAGCATTTAAATTATGGAGCCGAACTTGCCTTACTGGTGCCCCTTTGAACTCTGCTTCTTTGACACTCTTCCTTTGTGAATGCTCTTGCTCTGGGCACATGGAAGCCCAGTATTACTGTACTACTCCAAGATACTTGGGCTGTGAATTTGAACTGTCCTCTGCCTTGTATAGTCCCTGAGTTGGGAGTGTATATATTGCGTGCCTCTTGGCTAATCCCTCGGGGGAGATAGAAGCCTATACTGACTGTAGGTTGCCTCTCCATGTAGCAATAGCTAGAGAGGGAAATGTACTAGTTGGTGGATTGCTCTCTCTACAAGTCTTGGGGGTAGTTCCCCAACAGGGATCTCGTATCCAATAATAAACTGATAGGGCATTGGATCGTAGCCAGAGAAATCTAGCAGCCTTTCTAAAGCACTGGGAAAACACTGAAGTGGTGTGGGGCTAGAGCAGGTAAGCACGTTCTTGATTCCTAGGGAGCATCAAAGACTGGGGGAGCAGAGGCAAAGGGATGGTCTGGTGGAAAGCTCCTGCCCTGTGTCTTTGCTTGCAGAATGACGTGGAGAAAGTGGTGGTGGTCATTCTGGATAAAGAGCACCATCCCGTGGAAAGATTCGTCTTTGAGATCACTCAGCCACCTCTGCTTTCCATCAGGTAAAGGTTCCCTCCCGCCAGCCCAGTGCCCGCTTCCCTCTCCCTGTGTCCGACTTTGGGAGCCGATATTGGAAACAACCGCCCCTCCCTCTGGGCCAGGGAGCTCCCGTAACTGTCTCCGTCTCCTCCCCAGCTCCGACTCGCTCCTGTCCCACGTGGAGCAGTTGCTCCGTGCCTTCATCCTGAAGATTAGTGTGTGTGATGCCGTGCTCGACAACAACCCCCCAGGTAGGACCGAAATCCTCCTCTTGTATAGGGAGGACTATGACTGCTGCTCCAGTGACCGCCTCACTGCCTGATTCTGCATCATACTCTTTGCAGAAGGGGTGGTAAAATGGCTTTCCTGGACAAACACACTAGAGAGAGGTGGTTTTGCACAGCTGTGCTCATTGCCCCTCAAACAGGCAGAAATGGAGAATCATATTTTGTACAGGGGCTCTAATCCCCAGAAGATCACAGGGCATGGTGCATATTAGGTTTACAGGAGAGGGGAAGGTTGAGCCAGTGGAGGAGTCCATGGTTTCTGAATTGTGGTGTGAAGGAGAGCGCTCGATCAGAAAATGACAGGTTACCTTCCCAGTCCCTTTTAGAAAGGAACATGTCTTGGTATTTACCTAGCTGTGGATGAAACATACAGAAGAGCTAGCGCTGTCTGGGCACTGCCCTGATCATACCCTGGTTCCTGTTACCTCCCAGGCCTCTGGCCTTGGATTACATCCCTGCCCCATCCCTTGTAGGCTGCACCTTCACTGTCCTGGTTCATACACGGGAGGCCGCCACGCGAAACATGGAGAAGATCCAGGTGATCAAGGTAGGTGATGCCTCTGTCTGCTTGTTGCTTGTGGTGAGCTGCATGGTAAAGAAGAATGGAAGTGAATTAAGAAGCTGCAGTTTTAGATTCTCCTTTCATCAGTGGGACTCCGTTATCCTTCCCTGGAAGGGCTGGGCCACAACAATTCCTGATGTCTACAAGAGCTCTCCAAAGACTTCTCCTTAACAAGGAAGCTGTGGAGTTTGGCGCTAGGAACATACATGCAGTGTTGCAGGCGTCTGGCCCTTTGAGGGGCATTGCGCCCAGCCACGCCTGTGACTGACCCAGATGGGCAAGTCACTAGGGCTAGCCCCCTCTCTCCTATGAGTTCTTACGCCGTAGCCCCAGTGCCGAGGGACGGCCTGGAAGTGGAGGTCTGGGGAGGCAGCTGAGGTCTCTGAACCCCCTCATGTCCCCCCACTCCAAGTCCCTCCTTACTCCTTTACCATAGGCCCAATGTCTGGGCCGGGGGGCACAGAAGGCCAGAGGGAGGGACAGTAGTGGGTCCCTCTGAGGGGCCCAGAAAGGGAGGGTGCTCTCCGCAGTTCATTCCCTGTTCTGAGGCAGCCTCCTCTTTTCCGCCGCCAGGATTTCCCGTGGATCCTGGCGGACGAGCAGGACGTGCACATGCAGGACCCCCGGCTCATCCCCCTGAAGACCATGACATCAGATATCTTGAAGGTGAGCAGAGCGCTCGGCCCAGGGTGGCACGAGCGAGCGCTGCTTTGGTCTCTGCAGACGCCCCGGTGTCTCCCGCCACCGTCACCTGCGGGGCAATGGCTTAACCCGGCCGTGGAGCCTCTTACCCCAGCAGGAGCTGCTGACGCAGGAGGCTGGTCTGATTGAGTGCCCTGAGCTCAGGCAAACGGGGGAGGGCAGGACCTTCCCCAGCCAAAGTATGAAACCTGGCTGTGGCAGGAGGCACTGACCCTATTATCCCATCAGCAGTAAGTTCAGCCTGGCTCAGATCAAGCTCAGGGGAGCGAAGTGCCCAGTGGGCACGTCAAAGAGCACTCCGCCCTGCTACCCGTACTCAGAGGCCATGGCACAGCCATGGCTGGAGGGCTGGGTTGTAGCTCCAGTTTTATTGTAACCCCTGCCCACTAACAGTCTGACTGTGAGGGGCTGAACACCTCTGGGAAATGTGCCCAGCCCCCAGAATTCCCCTTGGGCCCTGTGCTCTTGAAGGGCTGGACCCCAGAGCAAGAATAAAACCCGGGACTGAACCTCCTGGGGTGAATCCTGAGCTTTTTATTGCTGCCCCCCAGCACCATAAGAAGATAAAGGCTGTACTGGGTCAGACCAAAGGTCCATCTAGCCCAGTATCCTGTCTACCGCCAGTGGCCAATGCCAGGTGCCCCGGAGTGAGTGAACCGAACAGGTAAAGATCAAGTGATCTCTCTCCTGCCCCAGTTTACCCCATCTCATGCAAACAGACTCCGATCACAGGTGCAACCTATGGAGAAGACCCAACTGAGTAAGTCTGATTTCCTCCCTCCACAGTACAGTTCCCTCAAGGTACTACACCAATACTGCAGAGGATATTACACTCACCCTAAGTTCCCCTGCAGGGTTCCCCTTCTGAATCCCTTCTGTTACTCTCTTCTAGATGCAGCTTTATGTCGAAGAAAGAGCCCACAAAGGTACCTGATGCCGACTCTGCCCATCACCTTCAACCTTGTCCAAGGCTCAGATCGTCCAGAGGAATCAGGCGTCTTCTAGGGGGACGTAACGTATCTTGTTAACAGGTGCTTCTTCAGCTGGCCTCCTGAGTGACTTAACATCCATCGAGCAGCTCCTGATGGCCATGCTGCCTAGGGGTTTAAAGTGCTCTTACCGCTATATATAGAACTGACTCCTATATGTGAACAGGCTGTTTGCTCTGTGTGTGTGTGTGTGTCTCTCTCTCTATGTGTGTGTTGTTGCAGCAAACCCACAGATGCGAGGAGTGAGAGATGTAATGTGGAACTGCAAGTGGGAATCGGTACTTCTCACCTGCTCTTTAGGATCCCAGTTTAAGCCTTAATAGGGCAGCTCAACTGCACATTGGTACTTGTATGTGAATGTCCATTTTGTGTACCTCTGAGCATCCAGCTGGACGCTCAGGCGTGTTCTGTTGGAAGCCTAAGTTCGTGTGACTCCACTGAAATTGCTCAACTTACAGCAGGGGTGAGTGGGGCCTTCTCTACAGTGTGTGTCTACTGTGAGTGACGGATCTGCACAGTTGTCAATAAATACTGGGCGTGTTCTACCAGCCTGGAGCGAGCCTGAAGTGTCTCCAAGGCAGCCTCCCCTGTTGTGGTAGAGGTACAGAACTGCACTGGTCAGTGTACTCAGTGACCAAGTATGACTGGCACCATTGCACCCAGGAGCCTTGCTCTCTTCATTTTCAATGTTAGGCAAGTGATGGCCCCATGTTTCCATGGGAACGTTTTAGGAGGGGTGGAGAACATCCCCTGGATTCCTTTGGAGTCCAAAGTGCTGGGCCTCCCTATGCCACACCCTGGCTACATCACAGCTACTTTGGTAACATGAGGCCACCACTCGGGCTTCTCTCAAGGCAAGGAGGTTCCCATGGCAAAGGTAATACTGCACCAGCCTCTTGTCTCCCTAGGAAGGGTCTCCACCCCATCCTGGGGGGGAAACAATGGGCAGGTGCATTGTCCACGTAGCATAGGCCCAGCTCCTGCTCAGTGCCCCCAGGCAGGGCCCTCTTTGATGTGCAGCGATGTTACTCCACCAATGGAGGTGAGAGCTGGAGGCTGTTCCTTGGCTGTGCTCCCCCGAGAGTTGGTTGAGGGAGGGGTTTTTCAAAAAGCACTGGAAGTGGCTCAACTCTGTCACCGTTGACGTTTATGGCAAAACTCCCCTTGACTTTACTGGGAGCAGTGGTAGAATGGGGGGAGAGGTTTCAGTGAAGTCTGTACAACACCCTTTAGAAAAACCAGGGTTGTAGAAGGCCTCAAAGGGGCCCACCAAGTCTTGTAGTACTGGTGAGGGGAGAAAAGGGAAGAGCAGCGGTTGGCTATTGGCTCCTAGACTGTGTGGGGCAAGGCTGGCAAAGAAACCCCTTTACTTACCGGAGCTCCCTTGATGACGAATCAGTGAGCTGGCCAGTGTGGAATCACCCAATGCCCTACTCCCAGAGTCAGAGCACAGACCTCCATTAGACAATGGAGAGTAAAGACACAGACTAGAAATATACACAATCACTTTATTAATTGTTATGGGCTAGCCACTAGCATAAGCACTTCACGTGTAAGGCAGACAGGTTATGAAGAGCAAAATAACCCCTCTCTTCCCCATCCCCAATTTCTTTCTCTGGTACTAGGATCACTCTGCACCTCCTCTCTAGTCACACACACCAGCAGTGATGCCCAGGACTATCGTACAGGGAGGGAGTTCTCCAGAGCTCCACCCTGCTCCTATCAGTTTCACTTTCATCAGGCTGCAGCTGTCAGGATCACCCAAGGCTGACACTGGGGTCTAGCTGCTTTCCAAGCTGTAGGAAACATCGCGAGATGACATACAGGGGAAAGAGGGCTGAGGTCCAGTGGGTTCTTTTGTCAGCAGACAAAAGAGGCCATGCAATTGTTGTTGCTTGCTTTACACACTACACATTGCAAGTCTGACCTTAGTTTCCAGGGAAGCTGCTGTGGCTGCCTGGAGAACCCAGATGTTTGATTAGAGATACCAAGAAAGCAATTTAATCCAGACTGTTTAGAACTGGTTTTCATCTCTAACTCCAGTGTCCAATGACCAGCTGGAAGCAAATCTCCTGAAAGATTCAAAACAACCCTAGCTCCCAAGTTAGGGGGGTTGGGGAGAGAGCTCATTTTCCAAAGCAAAGGGGTCCAATAAAGACTTAAAAAGCCTGACACTAAAGCAGGGGTAGGCAACCTATGGCACAGGTGCCGAAGGCGGCACGTGAGCTGATTTTCAGCGGCACTCACACTGCCCTGGGTCCTGGCCACCGAGCTGGGGGGCTCTGCATTGTAATTTAATTTTAAATGAAGCTTCTTAAACATTTTATTTACTTTACATACAACACTAGTTTAGTTATATATTATAGACACAGAAAGAGACCTTCTAAAACCGTTAAAATGTGTTACCGGCACACGAAACTTTAAATCAGAGAGAATAAATGAAGACTCAGCACACCACTTCCGAAAGGTTAACCACCCCTGCACTAAAGTAAGGAAAACAACAAAAGTCCCTGTCCCCAAGTGGTCCCCTGTGAGTCCCTTCAGGACTTAACCATAGACCACAACCACTCCAGGTCTCTTCCATCACCACCCTGGTTGATTGTATTTTATGTTTACAGCAGGGGTGGCAAACTACGGCTCGTGGGCCACATCTAGCCCGTCAGACCATTTAATCCAGCCCTCAGCTCCTGCCAGAGCGGGGTTGGGGCTCACCCCGCTCCAGCTGGGGAGTGGGGGCTTGCCCAGCACTGCGCTGCTCCCAGGGAGCAGCTGGCATGACCCCCCTGCGACTCCTACGTAGAACGCGCAGGCATAGCCAGGTGGCACTGCCCACGCAGCTCCCATTGGCCACGGTTCCCTTGGAGCCGAGGGGGACGTGCTTCCGGGAGCTGCTTGCGGTAAGTGCCGCCCCGAGCCTGCTCTGATCCCGATCCAAACCCCTCGATCCCAGCCCAGAGCCCTCTCCTGTACCCCAAACCCCTCATCTCTGGCTCTAGCCCAGAGCCCCCCCAAGCTGGAGCCCTCACACCCCTTCCCTCTACCCCAACAGCCTGCCCTGATCCCCCTCCCACCCTCTCTACCCCTTGGTCCCAGCCTGGAGC
The DNA here is from genome assembly GCA_007922305.1 of Dermatemys mawii. Lineage (NCBI taxonomy): Eukaryota > Metazoa > Chordata > Testudines > Dermatemydidae > Dermatemys > Dermatemys mawii. Next base: position 10,409,873 of record ML677380.1, on the reverse strand, counting down.
TCCCTCCTGCAACCCAAACCCCTCATCGCCAGCCCTCACTTCCCCCACTCTGGAGCCCTCTCCCCCACATGAACTCCTCATTCCGGGCCCCACCCCAAGCTAGAGCCCACAAACCATGCCCAATTTCGTGAACATTCACAGCCCGCCATGCAATTACCACACCCTGATGTGGCCCTCAGGCCAGAAAGGTTGCCCATTCCTGCTTTACAGTGAGCTGGCTGCATTCCCCTTTGCTTCTGGATCAGGGAACAGTAGTAGTAGCAGCCAGTCCTGCCTTCCTCAAGACTGCCCCCTCTTCCTTCCTGTCTGCTTCTAGGCGTGTAGCTGCTGGGGATACCTCCACCCACCAAGCCCCTCTGCTTTACCCGCACTCGGTTAATTGGCCTCTTCTGCCAAGGGCCTGTCTTTCAACCCACGCTCAATTAGGGTGAACAGGGGAGGAGATGAGGGACAGGGTGCTGAATTAGCACCCGCTGTTGTATCCCCCACCTCGTCCCAAGCTCTTACACCTGTCAGATGTTCTGTAGAAACCCCCAGGCACGACCCTCACTTCCTGCCCCCTTTGAAGGTGCTGCCGGCGTGTCTCTTCCTATCACAAGGCCGGCTGTGCTGCAGCCAAGACCATGCGTTGTAGAAGAGGCCGATTCCTTAGCAGACAGCAGCCCTGGAGCACACTCCCTGCTGGGGGAAAGACACTCAGCTGCTTGGCCTGGCTGAGGTCCCTGGTGAGAGAGGCAGGAGGTTAATATGGAGTCTCAGGGAAGACCCATCACGTCAGAGGGCAGAGCTTGTAGGAGCCTTGGTGTCCCCAGGAGCATCTGCTCTGCCGCCTCCAGCCAGAGTATGAAAACAGAGTCACAGAGAGGCTGGGGGCAGCAGGCCAAGTCCGAAGTGGAAGAGCTCACGCGGATTACCTCACGTGCTACGAGCGACCCTTTGATTACAGAGTCAGAGCCAGAGTCCGCCCCGTGCTCTCTCCTCTACCGTGACATCCCGGGCTCAATGGTGATGCTGCTGTTCGTCACTCTGCACCCGTACCATCCCGCCCAGTACTGGGTGTCCTGCCCTCCGTGTTGGAACAAGATGTGACGGACGCCAGCCTGGTAGTTGTGGAAGGTGTAAGAGATCTGAGGGGTAAGAAAGGTAGAAATAAAAATAGTCTCTCGTTTTGCCTGAGGAACTCAGCCCCTGCCCTCTTCGCTGGCTATTCTCCAGGAAAATCACTCTCTCTTCTACATCTGAAGTTAAACATAGCAAGCAGAGAAACACCCCTCCACCCTCCCTACCCCTTCGGTTCTTTAACTAAGTCATACGAAGGACCCCGCATCCCCCATTTCTTAATCCCTTTCAGGTCACCTTTATCAGTCACCAGTCGAGTTCCCCTTCCCAGCTCCCCCCTCACTCAGGGCAAGCTGCTGCGTAGCAATGACTCCTCTGGCTGCCGCCTCGCCCGTATTAAGTAACACTGAGACCCACAGTGGGCACTAGAAAATACTTTCAGGAAAGAGGAACATCACAGGCCTTAAAACAAAGGGTGCAGGGAACTCAGATGCAAAGTTAAAGAGACGCTAAAGAGGAACTACTGCCATTAGATCCAGCTTGCCTTTTCTATACAAATCAAAAATTGCCTGACAAAGAACTTGTAGCAGTACGTCCAGGGAGGATTTGGAAATGCCAGTGCAATAGCTGGTTGGTAGCCAACACTTTGCAGCAGCATGAGCACCCAAACAGGAAGAACTAAGCCTGAAAGTGAAACTAAACTGGATTCCCAGCTTGCACAGTGTAGAAAGCAGTAGTTTAGTTCTGTATTACGGACTTATAGAAAGAGACCTTCTAAAAACGTTAAAATGTATCACTGGCACACAAAACCTTACATTAGAGTGAAGAAACAAAGACTCAGCACAGCACTTCGGAAAGGTTGCCGACCCCTGGATTAGAGTCAGCAGTTAAAATCACGACACTGATCTAAAGCTGCTGCCCACGCAGCTGCTCTGGATTCCTCACCTCTCTCCACTCAGCATCACTCCACTGCTCTATGGCCACTGGTTCAGGACAGAACTCATGAAGGACGATGTAGTCTGCAGAGAGCAGCTGCACACAGAGTTCATAATGGCACCCACAGTCAAACCTGGCAGCGTACCTGGAGAGACGGCGAGAAGTCAGGCACTGGGAAGATACACACACCTGCCGGGACAGTCACTCTTCTGGGGATGCCCATTGCCAGACACAAGCCATCCTTGCTCTTGGCACAGCAAGGGTTTATTTTATACAGAGGCTCGGAGCTGGAATTGGAGCTAAGCTGAAGCCTACCAGTGGGATGGGAAAGCCAGCCTGCACCCCTAATCTGTAATGGCATCGCAAGTTCTGTAGTAACCCAAAGGTGGTATTACTATTACCTAGCATTTTTCTTCAGAGCTGTACAGGTGGAGAGTATCATCATGCCCTGGAGGGGAAACTGAGGCACAGACATCATGTGAGCCAGTGACAGAATTCTGGAGTCCTGACTCTGTGACTTTCAACACTAGATCATGATCCCTTCCAGACTCAGGAACAGAACCCAAGTCTGACTTGTCCGTTATTAAATCATTACAGTCCCTGGAGGTAGAGGCAAAGAACTCCACTGATGTAGTCCCAGCTGAAATCCAGAGTCATCCTAGCACACGCAGAGAGTCTAGTTTTTAAAGCACACACTCACCAGTCCTTGACTATAATATCAGGCCGTATTTCATCCATCAGCTGATCCCAGTAACCCTCTTTCTTTAGGTGAATGAGCTGAGACTTTAGACACTGCCTGGGAACAGATCAGGTAAGTTTTCAGCATCACATGCAACTTGTATTTGAGCCCATTTCCTCGTCTCTCCACTGGAGTTTAGTGGTTCCCTTTAGTCAAAGCCCAGGGCTCATCCCCGCACTAGTAACACCCAGGTACTGTGCGGTACATGCTGCTAGCCCAGCCAGCACATAGTGTCAGGGATGCAGCAGCAGACATCCTGCCCACTCAGCAGCTAATCCTCACCTTTGACCCCTACTCAGCTGCTTTCATTGTGGGTCGCTGGAACCAGACACACACTTAGAGCCTGACTTCGATTATCCCACAGGTTTGGAACCAACTCCGTTCAGTGTGACTGGCAAAGGGCTGCCAGGAAAGCTTCTGTCTAGGTTATACCCCATTTACCAAACCTTTACACACGCTGTTTGGCCAGTGCTTGTATCAGAAGAGAAACAACAATCTGAGCTGGGAGGAGCTTCCTGTCTCCACTAAAAAACTCTACTGGTTTTGTAGCCATTGGGTGCCCTCGAGACGTTGCCTGGGTGGCAGCACGCCTCATATGAGGGCAGAGAAGACGCTCCCTCTGAATCTCCACAAGGTAACTAGTTACTTCTTCCTCCTCCTATTCCTGGACCCAGCTCCGCCCACCTGCATGGAGTCCGGTGTGTCTTCAAACAACCAGGGTGTCCTCTCCCCTCCAGGCTCAGCATCAGAGCACGAGAATCTGATTCTTACCCGTAAGAGGTGACAAAGTATTTGCGCACATGCGGGCTGGGAAAGTTTCTCCCGTGTTCCCCAGGCAGGTCCTCGACTTTCCATTTATCTCCCTTGTTCGATTTCAGATGCCAGAAGTGAAAGCTCTCTAGGAGGGAATCACAAAGGGGACAGTGAGGCCACCCAGCGGAGGGCTGATACCCAAAAGGGAGAGCAGAAGGGTCGGAGAACCTGAGGTTTTCAGCCCTCACCTCAATTTTCCACAAGCATCTAGTTTTCACTTTCAAAAGCGAGTCGTGGGGTGGGAGGCGGCAGCTTTGTCCCGGGGACATTGCAGCAGACTGGGAATCCATCGCTGGGGAATTCAAGGTGTGTCTAGTTTCCTTACTGCAGAAGCCTAATCTACGCTACCCGTTTCCTGAGTGGGTGAGCCTGGCTGTCAGCCAGCACTATCCTTAACAGCAGCGTTTATTCACAGCCGCATGGTGGAGCACAGACCAGGCACCCAGCAAACTGTCCCGCTACACACTTCCACTGCCCAACCCCCTTCACCTACCCTAGAGCGACCTAGGTAACGATTCCCTACTGCTCAGCTGCACTGGGGCTACTGCAGGTTGAGGGGTGAGGAGTGGAAGGGCCAAGGGACATCAGGCTGCAGCAGCTGGTGATTTCATCACCATGTCACTTAAACTGGCTACACACTTTCATGCTGCCGAGGCCCTGCCTACGCTGGAGATTTGTTCTGGGTACACCCATGGGCGCTGCTGCACCAATGCTCCCCTTAAGGCTCCACTATGCTAGTGGTTGCACTAGGGTGACTAGACAGCAAGTGTGAAAAATCAGATAAGGGTGGGGGGTAATAAGATCCTATGTAAGAAAAAGTCCCAAAAATCGGGCCTCTCCCTATAAAACCAGGACCATCTGGTCACCCTAGGTTGCACCAGCACAGCTGGATCAGTAGCCAAACACAGATGGCTACAGCCAGGGCAAATCCACAGCGGAGGCGAGGCCTGAAAGATTCGGCCTTGGGCAAGGCTATGAACGGACCCTCCTCCTAGCTTCTGGGGAGTTCCCCTCCCGCCCCCACTTTCCAACGAAAAGAACAAACCTTCAGCACAAGGATTTTTGAGTAAGTTTTTCTTGAGGCTGCAGAGGAAGTAGAAGATCTTCCAGTCCTGGACGGTCTTGTCCCACTTCTCAGGATTGAAGCCCTCCCGCTGGCACTTGCGTTTCCACACCGTGGCTAAGTTGACCACGTCCCGCCACAGGACACAAACGAGCCGGCAGGTACAGATGAGCTCCCGGGCGGGGACCAGGGAAAAGAGTTCCACCAGGACGTCTTCAGGCAGATCACCGATGTTTGCCATCTTTCTTCAGGCCCAGGGCTCCAGCAGCCTGGAATGCAGCCAGGGAAAGAGTCACCAGGCACATTCTGCCCAGAAAGAGAGGGAACATTGAATTGTGGTGGGAAGGGGGAAAGGGAGGAGGAGGAAAGGGAATTAGGACATGGAAGTCAGATTTATAAAGCACTGCACTAGGCAGGCATCCCAGTGTGGCTATGCTGGCAAAAATGGGACCTGACACCCACCAATGTCCCTCACCAAGGGTGAATTGTGGTCTCATTTATACAAAGCTCTTAAGGCCAGATGTTTAGGTGTATGAAATGCAGATGGGGCTTAGTGGGATGCGCGAGTCCCTATGGGAGTCAGGCACCTAATCTACGGAGGTGATTCTGAAAATCCCCCTAGGCCTCTATCTATGTCTTTAGACTCCTACATATTTCTGAAAATCTGGCCCTTAGGTCACCTCTACCCTAGACTTTGCATCATGTGCTAAAGCAAAATGGAAACACAGATCCAGCTAAATCGGTTTCCAATGTGTGTTGGCCAACAGCAGGTTGACAGGGACTCGCTGATCCCAAGACACATGGCCAAAGATCTCCCCGCTGGGGTTTGCAGCGGTGTAGGAGAAACCTTGTGCAAACGGGTTGTGAGCTGGGTTCCCTACATGGACAGACTAGCCCCACCCACATGTGGGCGTCAGTCAATATCCAATGCTGGCCACCCATGTCCCCCAGTCAAGGGGGGGTGGAGGGGGATCTGGTTTTGGGGGGGGATGGTTTTTTGTTGCTGTTGTTGGTATTTTGCATTTCCAGGCGGGTAACCCTAGTTGCCACCTGGCCAAGGCTCCCCCAGGACGCTCCTGGGACAGGGGTCCGGGGGCCCAGCACTGGCTGCCGGATGTACCCGAGAAGGGCCAGCCCCAGTGGGCTCCCCTCTGCCACGCAAAGCCCCGGTCCCATACACGGGCAGCAGCGGGGGTCCTGCCCTGCCCGGCGGAGGAACCCGGCCGCTTCCAGCCGAGATCCAGGCCGCCGGGGCAGGGCCCGGAAGTGCGAACCGACCTCTCCCTTCGCGGGGCCCAGCCCAGCCCAGCCCAGCCCTCCCCCGGCCCCGCCGCCCAGACCCTCGGCGCCCTCCCTCCGCCCCCCAGACCCCCGCCGGAGCCCCGCTTCCCTCCGCCACCCGCCCGCTCACCGCCCGGCCTCCCGGAGCCGGCTGGGGAGAAGGAAAGTGAAACAGCTGCTGCTGCGCCGCTCGTCACTGCAGTCCGGCTCCCGCCCCGCCCGCGGCGATCAGCTCCGCTCTACGCACCCTTACCTCGCCAGGGCCGGGGCTGCTCTTTGTACAGCGCCGAGCGCACCGGGGGTGTGGGCCGCTAGTGGGGCTCATGGGCGCTGCATAGCCCCAGTCACTCCTAAAGCTGAAGGTGAGAAAAGGAGACAGGGACTGGGTACCACAGGACAAGCCCAGGATAGGAGCATCAAGGCCACAGCTACACTAAAAAGTCAAGGCAGCTTGGCTAGGGTGGAGGGGGGTGCCAGGAGGTGCGACCAGCGTCCGGCCTGTCCGCTATCAAAACCCTTGTGTGTAGATATAGGGATACGGCTCCCGTTTGCTGGTAAAGGTTACAGCGCCTGCTGGGCAAGGGTGGGCAGTGACCCGAGACGAATGTGCAGAGAGAAGTGCAGTGTGGGGGGTACAGGCTGTAGCCACCCTGCATGCTTTGCCAGTATTGCTGTACCATGGTGCAAATCACTCCTAGCGTAGACTGGGCCCAAGCTGGGTGGACAGGCAGGGGCTGAACCCTTCATGTTACTTGTGGCTTCTGTCATCACCTGTATCTGACTGTTCTGGTACCGGAATCTGCTTCGGCTCACAGGAGGAATTAAAGTGACATGAGGCGGAAGAATCAACCAAACTGAGGAAAAGGAAAAGAGTTTCAGGGTTAAAAAAGAAAAAAAAAACCCTTCAGAAAGAGGGAACCATTTCTGTGAATTATGCACGCAAGCAATGATTGTTCTTGCCCAACCCTCTGTCCTGGACTGAGTGCTCCCCGGAGCCAAAGTGGCTGGAAAGCACCTTTCACAGAGTGGGCGTTTACACAACTAACTAACAAGAACCATAGTTTATAAATGAGGGTAACGGGATATCTAAGACAAAAAAAAGCACATTATAAACACACACACACACACACACACACACACCCCACCTGTGCTAATCACACTGGGCTGATTAGGAGTGAAATAATTTCACAAACTGTGTTTACTTTTCACCATCGATACCAGAACCAGTCAAAACGCTAAGTGTAGAGGAGCTGGAGAGATTTGCTCTCAGCAAAACTGAACAGCCACACGATGCTCATATCGTCAATTTTGTCCTTCCTGTGTCCCTGGGGATAATTCCAGTCATTTGTCACTGGCTTTACTCTGCAAAGCACCTCACCCATCCCTGAGCCCTGCCTCCAGAACTAGAATGATGGGGCCTGTTCCCTTTTTGCACTTCTCTTGAACCATGAAACTAGTTCAGGCTGCAAGCAGTTATGCACCCTCGTGATTCTGCGCACGTGAGCAGGTCTCCTGCAATCAGAGCTGCTCACGAGGGCTGCAGGCACTTGGCCTTTCTGAAAATCAGGCCCAAGATGTCTCACACTGGGCATCCAAAAAAAGGGGAGCTGCCCACTCGTTAGAAGCCGCTGTTGGAAAAGCGGCTGCCTGCCTGCGGCTGGGGAGGAGATGGTGGGAAGAGGAGGAAACAGGAGCTGAGTCATGGTTATGCAGCTCTCCCCAGGGATGAGGAGAGCCCCAGCACTGATGGAGAAGATGACACTAAGGCAGCGGGCAGACTGGAGAAGGGAATGTCACTTGCACTGAGAGATTGAATTTACTCGGGCAATTAATTGTTAACACAGAACAGTAAAGTCTGTGAGAATGAACTGTCAGGTCATAGCCTCTCCCATTGCCTAGTAGCTGGGTATCGAAGGTGGCATGGGCCTACACGCCAGCTGGGATTTCTCTTTGCCCCTGGAGAGCCAGCCCCTCCGGGATCCTCCCTTTATCTAGCTCGCTGTTTATACCACCCTCGTCAGTGTGGGTACCTGAGAACCTGCATCTCACAGCCACTGGGTGCCCCTCAGCCACTGCTCAAAGTGGGCAAGCCCCTCCAATGCAGCAGCGCCACCCGGAGGTGGAGAGCAGAGGACCAGGGAGAGAGACGGGATACGGCTATTCGGTCCCTCACGTTAACGTGCAGTTTGGTCTCCCCTTGCCATGGGCTCTTGCACTGAACAGGCACAAGTTGCTAATGCTGGGGCAATACAGAGTAGCAAAGGGCACATTCACCCTCACAACACCCTGGGAGGTAAGTGGAAACCCTCCCCTGCTTTGGCTGGTCAGGAGGCTGAGGCAGAGAGGAGCAGGCAACTTGCTCAAGCTCACACAAAGCCTGAATGCAAAATCAGGAGTCCCTGGCTCCCAGGCTCATGCACACAGCCCTAGGCAATGATCTAGCCAGGTCAGCAATATCACAAGAGCCAATCCACGGGAGCCTCCTGGATTGCAGCGGATGATGTGCTGTCCCTTTAAAAGGGGAACCCATTCTGCCTGCTCTATGCTCTAGCAGAGCCGTGCCAGCATTAGTTACTTGCCTGCGACAGACCAATCCAGCACGGTGCAGCCGCCTCAGGAGCAGCAAGTGAGGTAGGAGCTTGTCAGCATCTCCGGTTCCCCTCTCACTGCCGGGTGAGGCAGACAGGCCTTTTGCACAGCAGCCGTGGCCTTGTTAGGACCGGTGCTTTAACCTTGCAGTGCTCCCTGCTCTCTTTCAAGGCAGAGAGAGTCACCAGACGGGAACAGGGCCCAGGAAAGGTTTGGGAAGGGCAGAGCACCTGGCAGAGGAGACCAGGGTGCCCCCAACTAGGGAAGGAGCTGGAATCGGAAGTTGTTCAGTTCATCATGGACTCAGGTTAAGTTACGGGGAGAGTCTTTGGAAGGGGACAGGGGACGACGTGAAAGCAGCAGGGAGCCGAGACTTGGGCAAGGCGGTGAAATGGAAGGAGAACCGATGAGTCTGGCTAGTCCGGAGACGCAGGGAGCTTGGCAGGGAGGGTGCAGCGAGGCTGCTGCAGACGATGAAGTCAGCAGGGACTGCAGCGGGTGTGATCAGAGCCTGGCCTCTCCTGCCCTTCAGGAATTTCCTTCCTATTGAACGCGGAGCGGGTAACTTGGTTGGGTGGGAGGATGCTGTGGAATTTTGCCATCCGATGCCAGTGCAGGGCAGATGGGAGACCCCGGGAGCTCGGAGCTTTGGGGTTCAGAATAGCAACAGCCATGGCCTCTGCATCCTGCCCTGCCCTACTCAAGTGACTCAGCACTTAGTGCCGGTGGCCTGGCTGTCTTAATGCTGCCACGGTGACACGTCGGGTTTGCCCACTTGGTTCCATTCACTCCCGGCAGCTCTCGGGAGATGGACCGAATAGAGTTGAGTGCTAGAAGAAAGCGATGATTAGCTCCTGGCAAGTCCGGTCAGGTCCCTCCAGACTGCATATTGCTGCAGCCTCAGCAGCTCCTCAAGATGGGATAAAAGCAGCGTCCTGGTGCATCCCATATTAAGGACACGTGGTTTGGGATCTGCACACTCATCTCTGGTTACTCCGGTGCAGTTGGCCCCAAAGGCTGGGCCTGCAGGGATGGGCTCGGCTCTGTGACAGGGGGTTTCCGAGTCTGCACGCAGAAGTAGGATGAGTGTTAAGGGACACTTCTGACCTGATTGCCAGGATTCCTAGGTCTTGGAGGGAGGAGAGTCAGAGGGGACTCGATGGAGATATTTGCCTTTACACCAAGTGCATCGTTCTGTCCTATCCCATGAGAGCAAAGGGGCCGCTCTGTGATACGAAGGGCGTGCACATTTTAAACATACCCAACCAAATCTGATGCACTGTCAAAGATTTACAGGGCGCCCATCACTATGGTATCTGGGACCCATTCCATGGCATACACCAAGACATTAGTCATCTTATGAAGGGAAACCCAACACCCTGGTGTCCGCAGCTTTTCATCTGGAAGTGAATCCATTAGCAAGGCCAGGTGTCTTGCAGCTCTTGTTATGAAGAGCCAAGTTCCCGCATAAGCAAATTTCGGGAAGGACTGTGTTCCAGAGGCACAGGCCAGGTAGTGAAAATGCCCAACCTCAAGCACTCACGAGCGTCATCCTTGGGCTGTTACATTTTAATTTTCTGTTACTTCACTGCTGCAGGAAGTCAGAGGCTTCAATAAGAAAGTTCTTGCAGTTCTGTAATAACTTAATATAGGAAGACCCTACTCTCATGTTTCAGGGCATGAAGAGCTCAGGGGTCAGGAGGAATTCGTTCCCTCTTCAACACTGGTGCCCAATAGCCTGGTGCAACATGGGCTGGGTTGTCTTTTTTCTCTTCCTCTCAGGCTGCAGGCATTAGCTACAGCCAGAGGTGGGATACCAGCCCTGACGGACCAATTACCTGCTCAAGGGGTGTAGATCCTCTCCCCTTGTTCTCAGAAAGTTCCAGCCAGCCTGGCCAGGGGATGGAATCGCTCCCTGAAGCCATCCTGATCCAGATCCTGGCCTCCATCCCCGCGATGGAGCTGGTGCTGGTGTGCCGGCTGGTCTGCTGCCAGTGGAAGAACCTTGTGGACGGAGCAGCTCTCTGGATCCTGAAGTGCCAGCAGGAGGGTTTCACTGGGGCAGAGCCTGCAGAGGAGGCCGAGAACTGGCAAACATTCTACTTCCTGAGGAAGAGGAAGAGGAATTTAATCAAGAACCCCTGTGGTGAAGGTAACTGAACTTTAGAACATGTCCGCCTGGTGGTGGAGCGGAGAGGGGAGGACCGGGCTGGTTGCTGAGCTTTGTGCATCTCTGATCACTTTAAGAGGCCCTGGGTTGGGGGGAGATGCAGCACCTGTCTCACTGCGTGGGAGATGAAATCAACAGCAGCTGGCCTGGGGGGTTCCATTAACGGGGGTGGTGACCAGGAGTTGCATCCTCTTTACACAAGCACCTGCTGGGATTTCCAGGGTGGGAGGGGGGACGTGCTCAGGCCCACGGTGGTTACCGGCCAGTGCAGCACATCATCATCACCACGCTCTGTGGTGCTCTACCCTTCCCAAGCACTGGGCAGTTTTGCACTGTGCGCCACCCTCCCCTACAACCTGGGGGCTTCAGCTCCAGCTTACTCAGAGGAGGAAGGACTAGGTGCTGGTTAAGGCACAGGCCTTCAGGGCTTGAGCTCTGGGTACCTTTTGGCTCTGCTATGGATTCAGTGGCAAGTCACTTACAGGGTTGGTTTCGAAGGGTCTTCGTTGGGCCAGGGTTCTGCAGATGGTTTGGTGACTCTTGGGGTCTCAAAACAACAAAACCAAGGGGAAGTTTCAAAGGAGAACATGGGCAGAGCTCGTTTGAAAATCTGCTTTTAAATGATGTGCCCAAGGCTACATTGTGAGTTTGTGGCAGAGTTTAGAGCTCAAGAACCCTTGGTTCCTGCTCTGCCTACAGACCACTGGATCATGCTGCTTCTGGCTGTATCACTCTCCAACACGTGAGCCGATTTGCTTCCAACTCTCCAATACAATTCTGAAAACGCTCAAGCCAAAAGGAAGGGTTGGAGGAGTGCGGGGGGAACGCGGATCTTTTGTCTGTTCTGACCAAGTTAGAGAAGCATTGGAAAAAGAGGCTAAGCAAGGAATGCTGGCTCCCACTTTTAAAAGAAAACCTTTACCTCTCTTCTGAATGCTTCACGAAATATTTTCAAATTTGTAACAAGCTTGCCCTGGCTGATACCAAGTGCTAGCGCGCTGCATTTAATTTCAGCTTGGAGAAGGAACCAGATCAGTCCTCTCTTGCACTAGCCCAACGTGGCAGCACTGGGAAGTCGAAGTCCAATGCACATAGCTTTCATTGGACTTGTTTAAATGATCACAGATCCATTGCAGTCAATGGTGGGGTTTGTAAAAGCTTATTTTTACTAACCTGACGTTTTTGGTATAAATTTGACCCCACAAGCCTCTCTCTAAGACCTGGTCCACACCCAGAGTGACAGCGATTTAACATCACCCCTGTAGTTAAGCGGTTGCACTATGTACCTAGACCAGTCTGAGATGCTGGGCGGAGCTCTCTAGTGAAGGGAGGCTGCTTAGACAATGATCAGAGCACTGGTGCTGAGAATCCAGGGCCAGATGATGATAGTCCCTTGCATTGCAGATAGTCAATGGGCTCGTTTGCGGGGTAAAGCACAACTGAAATCGAACGCCCTGCCGGGCTCCATTAAAGAAATCCCCACGGAGGAAGGTGAAAGATGCTTGAAGCCCCGTGACGATAACCCAGAGCTTCTCTCTTGTTCTGCTACCTGCAGAGGATTTAGAGCACTGGGGGGAAGTGGAGAATGGAGGTGACGGCTGGAAAATTGAGGACATGTCAGGAGACTTTGGAAAGGAATTTCCCAGCGATGGAGTCCACAAATACTTCGTCACCTCCTATGAGTAAGGCCGCCCTCCTCTCTGGCTGGGTTCTACCTGACGCTGGCGTCTGAGGAAACAGGACCGCGCTCACCTGGTAACCTCTCGTCTTGCAGGTGGTGCCGCAAGTCTCAGATCATCGACCTCAGGGCAGAGGGCTACTGGGAGGAGCTGATGGACACAACCCAGCCTAAAATTGTGGTAAAGGACTGGTAAGTGGAGGGGGCGGGGGTTGTGCTGGGAAAGAGGGGAAAGGCCCAAGGAAGTGGAGAAGGGGAGATGAGGAGAAGCCGGAGCTGTGTCTACACTGGGCTTCTTTGACCCCTATTTCCCACCATTGCTTATGTGGGCATGGGTCTGTCAATGGTAGCCGAGGCAGCAGGTCAGTGCTCCGTGCCTCTCGCAGACGCCCTGGTGAGAACACCAGCTCTGGAGCTGCACTAGTGCTCCCTCCCAGCGAGCCGTGGTGGGAGCCTGGAACAAGCTCACCATACTCCAGGCGGTTGGGGCTGCGCTCTCTAGACATGGCTTGCCAGAGGACAGTGCCCAGCCCTGGCCCAGCCGCACTCCTGTCAGCGCCGGGCCTGTCTGCTGAGCGGCCGTGAGGGGCGAGGCTGGCAGCGCGGGTCTCTCTGCAGGTACGCGGGTCGCAGTGACGCCGGCTGCCTCTACCGGCTGCACGTGAAGCTGCTGTCGGAGCACGAGGACGTCCTGGCAGAGTATCAGAGCGACACCGTCGCCATTCCCCAGGGCAACACCGCCGACTGGACCGAGGTGACTCCCGGGGAGCGGACAGGCAGAGTCAGGGCCCTCAGGGGGACGGGACAGAGCAGCGCATGCCCAGGGGCTTCCCGTGGTGAGCTCGGCTGCCAGAGGAGCAGGATGGGGTGAAGGCTGGGTGTGGAGGGGTCGCTCTCCCCTTGGGCTCCATGCAGCTCAGTAACCTGTCAACCGACCCCCCTGAGTGGGTGGGAGAGAGGGAAGTGCACTGAAGGGGAAAGCTGCTGACGGCTCCAGCGTAGCAGTGGGGCCTGAAGGCCCTCAGATAGCCCGTCTCCTCCCCAGCGGCTAGTGACCCCATCCCCGCAGGGCGGAGTCCAAAGCCTCGCTCCATGGAGGGGAGATTCAGGGGTAGTTTGTGACTTCCAGGAAGCCATTGTGTCTCTCTCTGTCCCCTCAGCTCTCCCACACCTTCTCCGACTACGGCCCCGGCGCTCGCTTTGTGCGCTTTGAACACGGCGGCCAGGACACGCTCTACTGGAAAGGGTGGTTCGGGGTCCGCGTGACCAACAGCAGCGTGATGGTGGAGCCCTAGCTGGGCCATGGCCCCTCAAGCCAGACCGGGTCCCATTCACCGCAGCCGACCCCTTGGGTCCTCCATGGGCTTTGGATGGTTTCTGCATGGGGCTGCTTCCAGAGACGAGGCGGGAGCAGCAGGCTGAGAGTACATAAAAAAAGTGTGTGTGTGTCTGTGTGTGTGTGCGAGAGGGAGAGAGAGAGAGAGAGATATTGCATGCAGCTGCCCATCTTTCCTCATTGGCTTTCTCAGAGTCCGGGAGTCGCTGGCTTGGGGTCCATTAATGCACCAACCCTCAGAAAGCTTTTAAAATCCTCACTGCTCTGCCCTGGCCCACTTGCCTGACGCCCTTTCAGCCAGTCGCAGCGTGGCGCCAAGGCTGGAGTAGGGGGAACGAGTGAGCTGGCTGGAAATAATTCCAGGCCCTTCCCTCTTCTTTGGGCTGACGTCACCTCAGACCCTAAACCTCCCTCCCCAGCAGCTGCACTGAACAGTGACTCTCATGGTGCCGCTTACCAGCGTCAGATACAGTCCACGCTGAGGGATTCAGATACTCCAAGAGAGAGGCCTGGTCCTATGGTCTCAACACAGGACCAGGAAGCCCTGAGTCTGAGTTCTGCCACTGAGCCCCTTTGTGGCCTAGGGCAAGTCACTTAGCTTCTCTCCCCATCTATAACAACAGCTGCCTATGTCCTGGGGACAGAGCTCGTTAAAGTTGGCTGTGCTGGGTGGCTGGTTTCTTTACTATTAATAATAATGCAAAGCAGCAGGGAGCGGAGTGTGCCTTTTGTCTTAGGCTGGGCCCAGGAAGGGAACATAAAGATAAGGGCGGAGTCTTCCCTGGAGCCTTGTCTAGTTTTGTTAAAGATGAAGCCGCTTAGCTAGTATGAGCCAAAGTCTGGAGAGAGACCAGGAGCTGGGCCCCAGCAGAGCAGCTGGAAATAGTCCAGATGGGAGAGAGGGAGAGTGGCCTGGAATGGGCCTGGAAGCTGGGCTAAGTCCCGACTGCAGGCTCTGGCTTGTAGGCAGGCCAGCGGGAGGTTCTTAGAAAAACCTTCCTCTAAAGAGCATCTTCTGCCTCAAGGGAACCCTGGTCCTCTCCCCCGTCCTCTGCGTGCTGTACCCCACGGACGAGGGAAGGGCATGCATGAGAGCCGCTCTCGGCTGACACGCCAAGGACTGAACCAGGGACCTCCAGAGCTAGAGGTGGAACCGGCTACCGCTTGAGCTCCAAACCCATGGCTCCTGAGAGGGCGGGGGCTGTTCATATCCTCTACAAATCGGCCTCCCCAGTGTCCACCACTCTGCCCCGCCTCCATCTCCTCCTGCTCCCCTCCAGCCTCCTCATCTCTCCACTCCGCTCGCTCCCCTTGTCACGCGAGCCCTGGTGCCCCCTGCCCAAGTGACCTCAGTCTCCTCCTCCTGGGGACCTTCTCCTGCCTGGACTCCCACCCCGACGCCTCCGTCACTGCTTGGGCCTGAAGCGCCTGGGGATTGTATCTGTGGGCCATACCCAGGCTCCTACGTTGCATGCTAGAGATAACAGGCGGAAGGGAAGGCCAGGCAATGCAGAAAGTCACATGCTACAGAGGCCAAGAACCCACTGCAGCCTCTGAGCTGGGCCCAGGCTCTGCAGCTAGCCTCCTGCTCATCAGGCTTTTGGAGCCAAGAGAAGCTGCTGCTAAGCGTCACCTGCTCCAGGAGGACACCTGGCCATTTACACAGGGCCACTGGAAACTGCAGACCCACCTCTAATGCACATGCCTTTATGCCAGGGAACACTTACGTGCAAACTCCCCCTTAGTGCCTCTTGCCGCAGCTTAGGGCTCTGCCCACAACACGGAACAGAAAGTCCTGAACTTAGCTGAGCCCAGACTAACCCCACACCGCCAGGCGAGAACCTAGGCGACCCCTTCCCTAAGCAGGCTGACTCTATGTGTGTATGTGTGTGTGAGTGAGTGTGAGTGAGTGAGTGAGTGTGTGTCCTCTTTGCCTCTGCTGTCAGGACAGTGCACCCACTATAACCCCTTAGCACCCCCGTGTGCCTTCACCCAATGCAACATGCTTGCGCTTCTTTTGCCAAAGGCGAGAGCCGTGCTTCATTTGTGACAGGGCTGGGCCCAGCCCCTCTGGCCTTGCCGCGTCAGTTATGAAAGTAAAACGATTGCTTGAGCCCCGGCTCCTCCCCCTGAGCCGCCCTCTCGTGCATCCGGCCTCCTGTCGGGCTCTCTGCAAGCGGCTACACTGGGACACGTGGGACCCTCTTGCATCCTAAGCTCCTGTCCCAGCCGGAGGGTGTCTCTGTCTGAAGGCCACAAATAAAAGCAGTGTGTGTGCAAGCCCCGCCTGGAGGGTCTGTCTGTGTCTTCGCGCTCAGCCTGCTTTGCTCCTGGGATGCCTGGGTGGGGCCGGGCTACGCCAGCTGCCTGTGCGTGGCCAGGATTCCTTCCTCGGTGCTGGGTCCCCCGGAGAAGGGCACATGCCAACGGCCCAGCTACCCCCTCACTTAAGGAGCAGGCTATGCTAGGGCGAAGAGGCCCGTTGCCCCGGCTCTGCGGACCCAGTGCGGCAGCCCCACCAATCAAACGTGCAAAGAAGGGCCCTCCTGCAGGCATCGGTGGGGAGCTGGGAGAGCCAGGAGCCGGTCCGGTGCCCTCAGGAACTTTTCACCCAGCACCTGTCCCCTCCCCTCACTTGGGGCTCTAAGATCCACGAGACACAGTTCGGACACAGCTCCCCTCGGGCTGTGAACCGGCCCCTGCCAAGCGGGTCCGAGACCTCTCTCCGCCTGCCTCCCGGGGACCCAGGCTGGGCCTTGGGTCCCCTCCCTTGCTTCACAACTCTGCCCTAGGACAACATTAGGGGACTGAAGCCTGGAGTTAACTCCCTGCTTGCTGGGTAGGTGCCGGTACCCATCCCTGCTGGGCACGTGGGCGCTCATAGCTGCTCAGCATGGTGCTGCCGGCTGCCTTGGAAGAGACAAGAGCACTGGAATATCCCTAGAGACCTGATCTGGGCAGCCGAGGGATCAATGCAACCAGCCACAATACAATTCCTTGCACCCACCCCACGTAACATGGGCAGGCCTGACATTCACCTCCGCAGGCACCGGGTGTCCTCATCGCTCCACCAGCTGACGGTGCATGTCTGCAGCTGGGAAGTCCTCCCGGTGGATGGGCCAGCAGGAGCCCTTGGGGAGGTTGAGGGCAACCCAGTGGCCCAGCAGGGAATAAGAGTAACCAGAAGCCTTGGGCAAAGGATTAGTGGCTCTGTGCTTAGAGAGCCCGGCTGGGGGGACTCCTGCCCGTTCCCAGAGGGAGTTCTCGGACACCTCCTCGACCAGAGCAGTCCGGAGCAGGCACTCTCTGAACGTATTCAGGTGGGATCCTTGTGCCACCCTGCCTGCTCTGGGTGGGGGTTACCCGGGCTGTACCTGGTCCCAACAGGGTCCTGCCTATGCTTTATGCTTATACTCCAGAGCCCTCTGCCACCTTTAAACAGGGGGCTGGATTCCCCCCCTCACCAGCTTGACCTCTGGGTCACTCCACAGAAGACAGGAGAGTCACACCTGACTGACACTGGTGTAAGAGCTCAAAGGCCCAGGCATTTCCTGCTCGGAGGGATAAGGAGCAGCTGAATGGAGCAGTGGCTGGCTGGCATCTTGTGTGCCCAGCAGATGGCTCTGTGGTACCACGACAGGTCCACGACGTGGATTTTCTGAGCTAGCCCCAAGGCCTGCAAGCAATGGCTGGGCCCCTGGCAGGACACACCCCAGCGGCTGCTTTGCCAGCGCTTTGCCCAACACCATCAGGACTGGCTGTCCCCACTGCTGTCCGGGGTCTTTAGCCGCTCACGCCATGCACCCGGGTTTGGTGGGTAGGATGTAACTCACCCGTCAGTCTGCCAGGACCAGGTGCTGGGCGGGTAGAAGGGTATGAAAGCACTGCTGCCAGTGAGGTGCCTAACTCCCATGGAAAAGCAATGGAAGTTGGGTTCCC
Organism: Dermatemys mawii; assembly: GCA_007922305.1. NCBI lineage: Eukaryota > Metazoa > Chordata > Testudines > Dermatemydidae > Dermatemys > Dermatemys mawii. The sequence goes on along the minus strand of ML677380.1, from coordinate 10,392,270 downwards.
GACTCCTTTAGGCCTGGTCGATACTGAAAAATTAGATCAACTTAGCTACATCGCTCAGCCCTGGCACAGATTTATTCCATCGGCCTCGCAGTGTCTACCAGTGATCTGGCTCCCATTTCTCAGCGAGGGGGTCAACAGCATCAGTGGAAAAAACTCACCTGTCAGTAGAGGAGTGGCCCTGCTTCACCGGAGCAGTGCCGCTTGAGGGGCAGAGAGGGGGGCGCCAACAGGGCCATAGGCCCTTCGGAAAATCCTACCTCTCGTGTCTGTTCTTAATGCATCTGCCCCCCTTTGCAGCACAGACGCAGGAACTACAGGGGCGCGGGCCGTTGCGGCACCCCCAGGTTTTACGTGGGGCTCCAGCTGCTGGCCCTGCACCTGGAGGCTCTGCTTCTGGCCCTGCATGTGTTCCAGCACCACACACCCGGCTCCTGCAGCCAACAATGAAATTTGCCCCAAGGACCTCCCCACACACCCCTCTCTACCCCAGCGTCCCCCACTCCACAACTCACATCTACTAGGCCAACTGAGCACCGCTGGACCCATGGGCTGCCCCACGTCACAGGCTTCAGTGTAATTCCTGGGGCTAACAGACCCCCATCGGCATGGGACCCACTGGGAGCTAACGTGCCCACAACAGAGGTGCCTTCACTCATAACCCCCACTGAGCCAAGGACAGCTTCAGAGAGCAAAGAGTTCCCTGCCCCTTTCTGTAAACAGCAGCCTCACCCAGCTTTTACTTATTACTCCTATTCCCATAGTGCAGTTACCCCCGTCACGGCCCAAAGTCCCCTAGTGCTAAGTGTTATACAAAGACAGGCCCTGCTCCCCAAGAGCTTGCAACAGCACGTTCCGTCAGCAGATCTCAAAACATGTTATAAAGCCTATTTCATGGAAGAGGAAACTGAGGCACAGAGACATAACTTCCCCAAGGCCACCGGCCCAGCTGGAAATGGAACCCAGATGTCCTGAGTCCCAGTGCAGTGCCCTTTCACCTCAACCACACGGCCTTACCCAGTGCCCACAGCAGAGTCTGTGTTGACAAAGTTCCTCCTCACTCCAAGCACTTATCCAATGGCAGTGACTCCCCTCAACCAGCTGGTGCAGCGTGACAGCCAGACATCCTCCCTGGGGCCCTTTAGCTGGGTCCTTCTGTGCCTGCATCAGCTTCCATTGCCCACCTCTCCCACTCCACCCATTGCTGCTTCAGCTTCCCTCCCTCCAGGGTCCAAGAACCTCCCCCCCCGCACCAGCTGCTACACTGTGCCCCTGCTTTCTGGGAAACCAACATGCTCCCTCCAGCAACTCCCTCCCACCTTTCCCACTGAATAAATGGGAAGGATGATTCCAAATGGAAAGGCTAAGGATGCTTCAGTTAAGGACATGCACGTTAAAGATGGCTGGATTAAAGGCCCCTCACTTAAGGATGTGTCTGTTAAGGATGCCTAAATTGAGATGATTGTGTTAAAGACAGCTCACTTTTACTTTTGTTCTTCTTTCTTTTGGTCTTCTGCTTTTTAACCCTTAAAGCAACTAACCCTCCTCCCCCAGTAAAATAAATACGAAACCCTGTCATTACTTAACATTAATGCTCAGAAACACCAAACATTTCCTCCCCAGCCTTGATTGCACCCCGCAAACAGACGTACTTTTAAATCAGAGCTGGAGTAGTGAAGCACCTGCCTGTACCAGGGCCAGGAGCAGCCCGGGGAGTAATGGCAGCTCACACTTACACCGAGCTTTGACCTCCAAATTACACTGCAGCCACCTCTAGGGTGGACCATGGCTGCTAACGAACAAGCCCTCAGCAACAACGCCAGGAAATGGAGACGTCTGCTGTTTCTAGATAGAACCTGTGGGAGAAGGGGATGAATGTGGGGGAGATTTTACGAAAGCAGAACAACAATTCAGTTACTGAGACGTGGCAGGAAAGCGGCCCTAACCTCTTTCTTTCTCTGGCAAGAACGGTGATCTTTAACGAACCCATCAAGAGCTCGGGGAGATGCCAGGAGGAAAGCACTAGACACAGCCTATATTCAACCCCTAGCCATCCACAACAGCTGGGGTCCCATCTCGTAAGTGGTATCTGATGCACACAATGGCCAATCACCGGGCTAGAGCCCCACTGTAGTTTTCCTTTCTGAAAAGCCCTCTCCAGCCAGCCCTAGCTATACACACCATGAGAACTGAAAGGGTTCTTTCATAATAGCCCCTGCAGTTAGCCACTTGCGGAGGAACAGAACAGAACCGGATGGGGCCAGCCGAGGAAGCACTAACATTCATCTCTTTGTTGGGCCTAATTGAATTTTCTACATGAAGCAGCTATTATGATCCACAGGGGATTTCTGTGGCCAGATGGAGGAGTTGGCTCCCCTGCCTGGATTCAGGATTGGGCAGGGCAGGGGGGGCGGGAAACAGGAGGAGGAGAGGGGAAATCGATCTGGTATTTCTCTAGCTCAATTGCTTCAGTCAGTTTCCTGAGGAGACTGATTCCCTTGAAATGAAATGGCTTTCTGAGGCAGCCCCAGGGAGCTGGGCATTAGCACACCCAGATACCATGGGGATGGACACGTTCGTAACACCCAGAGAGCCAGGATATGCTTCTGCTCTGATGCCAAGCTACCCCTACCTTCCCTAGGCATGACACGCCCATCCCCTGCTGTCCTTTCTGGGGATCTCTTATCATGAAGACATTTAAGGGGGCAGTGCAGCCTGCTGGTTAGAGCAGGGTACTGGGAGTCCAGAGACCTGGATTCTGTCCCTAGCCCTGCCTCAGATTTTCCCTGAAATACTGGGCAAGCCGCTTTCCCTGCTCCATGCTTCAGTTTCCCCATTTGTGAAGTGAGGCTAATGATGCTTTCCCACCTTTGTGGAGTGCTTTAAGAATCCCAGGAAAGCAGCTGTAGAAAGACATTGTTATTTCCATGCCACATGCTCTCGATGGCTGGAGCCCTAGGGGGTTTTAATCCTCCAGACTCTCAGTCCTTGAGTCTCTCTAAAGTTGGGGATGAGATCCTGGCCCTGTTGAAATCAAAGGCAAAACCCTCAGGGACTTCAACAGCGCCAAGACTTCAGCCAAGCTCTCACATTTTCTCCATTCTCCCAGTTTTGCTGTGCGTTAACAGCCCAAGGCAGAGGTTGTTATAATTCACTTGTGCCAGCAGGGGGCACTCTGGCTGTAGCTTCAGTGAAGCAGGACTAGCTCTCAGGTTTTCCCGGCTCTTTCCTTGGGAGCTGTTAACACTGCAGTGTAAAGTACCTGCAATAATTTAAGAAGTTTTAAAATTAATGCTGTATTTTGATTCCGGTTTCCAGTTCCTGAAGCTGGTCTCCCTCCAGACACAGCTTGGCCTCAGCAATTTCCTTTTCTCCTGCCCATCCTAATTTTAAAAGAATATTCAGTCTCAATTTCCCTAGTCCATTTTAGCCAAAAGAATCCCAAAGCTCTTTACTAACCCTTAAGGACAACTTTGCTTTCCGTGTTCATGAATGCAGCCATCTCTGGCATGGAACACTTTGACACCACACAGCTGCTTAGCACAGGAAGGGAAGGACCATATTACATTTAGTTCAAATTACGGGGGAAGTTTAATGACATAGTTAACCCAGCGAGGACTGAATCCCAGTGTCCTGGCTAACATCTCACTCTTCCAAAGACAGAGCAGTGAAAGTGTTGATGACCACAGGTCAAGACACTCAACGCAAAGAACCTCCAGCTAGGGCGACCAGATGTCCCATTTTATAGAGACAGTCCCGATTTTTGGGTCCTTTTCTTACATAGGCTCCTATTACCACCCCATCCCCCTCAATTCCCATCCCCATTTTCCACACTTGCTGTCTGGTTACCCTCCCTCCAGCAGCACGGCACCTTCCAGCGCTATGGTGGGGCATTGCTTTGATACCACTCAGGAGTAAAAGTACTGTCTACTCAACCACCAGCACGACTTCTGCAGCACTCGGCTTTTCTCTAGTGGTCCCCACTCAAAGTATTGACTCTTGACCCTGCTTACGAACTGACAAACAATCACAGCTGGGGGTGGTCTGTGTCTGTCTCTGGATTGTACCTGTCGGGGGCTGGGGGTGGGGGGAAGGGAACTGATCTGCCTAGGGTGCCCCATTCATTTCTATACAGGCCCAGCTTGACTGATGGCACTACAGGTCACATGCCTTTGAGCAGTTTGCTCGGGACTCACAGAGGTCCCTGTTGAGCGGTAGACCGCTTTGCAATTGCATCACCAACTGATTGCATAGGGATCTGCATGGAGCCTGCTGTCTGTTTGATTTATACCCAGACTCAGAGGGGTAGCAGCACCTGTCTGACCACACGCTCCCCAGGACAGGGATTGCACTGGTTTGATATGGCACTTCTTGAACACAAAAGGTCCCGGATATGCAGGATGGAGACGCAGAATCTGATGTACGCGAAGGCTCAGGGTGCTGCGGGGGAGAAAGCAGGTGGATGCTTTATTGCTTGCCATTGCAGCCAGCCATTGCAGCCCTTTCAGACTAGCTGTCTTGGGGCCTGACGGAGGAGCGGCTCTGAGCAGCAACGCTAATGCTACAGAAGCAGATGGTTTTCTGGGACACTCAGACAAATGGTTTTTTCCCTGAAAAGGGCAGTTCTGCGTCGATTTGCAAAGCTGGGTGGAATTCAGCCACTAGTTTCACCACCCCCAATATTTTCCCCCAAAGGGAAAATGTTTCCTTTGAACCTCGGGGAAAAAAAATGTTTCAACTTTTCATTTTGAAACCACCTTCTGTTTCAAAGCAATTGAATTCGGACCATTTGTTAATTTTTTTTTTTTAAGGGCAAAATGCAGCCCGAACCCAAGCGACCTCAAACACACACAACTTTCGGCTGAAACAAAATATTTCTTTTGACCCAGGACAACATTTTGCAGCTTTTTCATTTTGGCAACAAAACCACCAAGCCTGGCACCTCTATAGATTGGATGTGAGTTTTCATCTCACTGCCTGACCTGAGAAATCAACGGTCTGCTCAGCTCCACTCAGCAGGGCGGGTGCCAAGGGGAGGTTAGCTGGCACAAGAGAGAGAAGCTGCGGGCTGAACCCAACCGCAAAACCCTCCCTCACATTCCAATCTCCTGCTGCCGTTCGCCTACCCTCACGGAGCCAGTCGCCCTGGGCCTGGCCTATTGGCGAGATGCCTACTGGAGGCAAATGCACATCAAAACATGGACACAGGACATAGGCCCTTGGATAACCTCCTTTGCATCATCTGAGCAGCCCAAAGTTATCCAGTCGCCACTGCTCTGCTTGCAGGAATAAAAGATCCATTAAACAGCAAAGCAACCTGTCACCCTCGAGGGGACGACAGAAAGGGAGGGCCAAGCAGAAACCAGTGCACAGAGAGTTCCGGGCCAGACTGACGGGAGGCTGGGGATGTGTTCAGTCACAGTGTAGGGGGAAGCTCGGTGATCCCCCAGTGGAGATAAGTGGGTTTCGGTAATGAGACAATCTCCCAGGTAGCACTTGGGAGCTGTGCTCCGCGGAGCTGCAGGCAGAGGAAAGAGACATGCTTGTCGTGCCAGATCTCTGCTACGTTGGGGCCTGAAGCTGACTGGTTAAGATGTGTGTGTACACACGTGCAAATCTCTACAGTTGCTCCCCTGGCATGCGCACACCCACACCAAGAACTCCTTGACCTCTGAAGCCAGACTCCCAACCCTTTGAACCCCTTGTGACAGGACCACTCCAGACAGTATGAGGCTGTTCTGTCGAGAACACCTATCAGTGACGTCTCTCCTGCTTTGAGTTACCTTGAGCCAAACCAGACCTGCCTATCTTTAGAGATTTCTTTCTCCTGGGCCACTCTGCCCTGTGGGTGTTCGCCCACATCCTAAACCCCATCGCCCTAGCGGCTGATTTCAGCTTGGGAGCACAAAGACTGAACTCGCCTCTCACCCCAGGGCAGAAGGAGCCACATCGGAGGGGCTGTTTGGTGGATGCCAGCCTGCCCGTGCTGCGATGTGGTCGTGCAGCAGGACGCAGAGCAGGGAAGATCCCTGGGGATCCTTCACCAGGTAGGTAGAATCTGTCTCAACTCACTTGCCTGCCTCTCACCACGCCATCCCCAGGGCTCTCCATCTCCAGCGGACCCAGGAGATCAGAGCGGAACGTCCCTGCTGTACTGAGCCTCCTGTCTCTGGGAAACAGATTAATCCCCCCCAACCGCCCATGAGAGTGGAATCCCCCAGGGTCCTGCCACGAGGAGCGCTCCTCTTGTTCACACTGCCCTCCTGAGCGTTGCGAAGTGAAGCAGATAACATCCTGATCCAGATACGAGTAATGACTTGGCATTTTTTTTTTGGTAAATTAAACCTAATCTTGTGTTGACTCTGCTGTACAAGAAGAAATAATGAAAAAGATTAAGATGAGATCTTGTTCACTCTTGCTGAACAAAAGCCAATTAATTGCCAGCAAGCTGACTTTGGAGTCTGATCTTAGACAAATACAGGCAGAGAGGGGCCAGGTGGAAGTGGCCTGCTTTGGTGAAGGGATAACTCTGGCAGGACCGATGAATTTAATGCGAAGAAGCACTTGGCCATGCGGTCCCGCCTCCCTTCCCCCCCGCCAGCTTCCCAGGCATCCCTCAATATCAGGGGCTCTGCAAATGGAACCAGGAGGGAGGGAGGTTTCTCACTCACCGTGCAAAGATGGCAGGATGTAAGGAGAAGGTTCCAGTCTGGCTTCTTTGGCTCCCCCCGTCCCCCAAGTTGTGTTATTGGGTCAGTGATGGGAAATCGGGGAGCAGGTCCTCTGAGACTGTAAAAGATGGAACCGAAACCACCGCTTCCCTGAGATTTCACTGAAAACCATGGCATAAGGGCCAGCAGAGACCATGGCATTTGATGAAAGACCCTGGCAGTGGAAGACCATGGCACGGCATGAGAGACAATGGAGGAATGTGGTGTGTGAGGACTGTGGCTTGTGACGGAAGCAGACGGCCCGTAGGGAAAGACCACGGCAGTGGTAGATGGTAGCACAGGTTGGTGGAAGCTGATGGGCCTGGAGCACCGTGGTACCAGGTGGAAGCCAGTGGCATGGGATGGCAGAGCATGGCACTAGAAGAGGTGCTATGGCATTGGAAGGTCAGGAAGGCCCACCTCTTAGTCACTCCCCCATGCCTGACTGCAGTGGCCGAGTTCCAGCCAAGCAAACACCTGGTCAGTTCATCACCACTCCCCCACGTTGACAGCTCCGAGTGCCCTGCCAGAGAGGGAATCCATAACTGCCAGAAATAAAAGGCGCAGAGTGAATTTGTGGCCGATTTAGTTGGAGTTAGGGGAAATACTTCTCTCTCTCACACTGGTTCCAAAAAACAAAAAAATGGAGCCCATTCGAGGCCCGCAGCGCTCACACTGACAGACAGAAATGACTTCAAAGGTGAAAAATGGGCAGGGAAAGCGATTTTCTTTGCTTGCATTGCCCGGGGAATTAGATCTCGGTTTTTTCGTCACTACCAAGTGGAATAATCCAATATATTAAAGCTAATGTGCTTCTTGTATTTATTGCCGTGTGTTTGACCTAACAGAGTTTTATTTCTACATTAAGAATGAAACCATTCTGGGAGGCAAGCTGCAAAGCCCTAGATCAATTACTGCCTTCTTCAAACAGCAGAAAAATGAATTATTCCTTGTAAAAAGAAAAAAACATCTTGAAAATAATAATAAAAAAACCTGATCGTCCATTCTGCTCATGCCATGAATCCTGCACTGCAGATTCAGCTGAGTTAGATAAAATTGAGTTCGGTCTCAACATTTAAAAAGCAGACAGTGCTCACACAAACACATCACCCGCTCCTGCCTCCCAGCTACCCTGGCTCTACGACCCCTGGCTCAGTGGAGCCCAGGGCTGGTTATAGGGCAGACAATAAGCTGGTAACAGCACACAGACTTAATGCTGTACCCATGTTAGGTCACGTTTTATTAAAGTTGCAGAGAGTATACGGGAGGGTAAAAATCTATACAAGAAGGCTGTAGGGTAAATAAAAAACAATCCTTGCAAAGCCAGGGTGTGAAAGTGCTGAATTTCACCTTAACTCTGCCCACTTCCAGCTTGAGCCAAAGCCAATTGAGGCCAACAAGGAAAGACTTCCGTTCAATTGAATAGACTTTGGCTCAGCCAGCCTCCCATTGTCATGCACACAGACTTACACCAATGTGTGAAATTTCTTTCATGCCTGTGAGTTTCCAGCACTAAGGACAATGCTCTGGGGGATTCTCATATAGGTCTACACAAGAGCTTTAAAGCTACATTAGTGACTTGGAATCATCAGTGCTGACCATGCCCAGACTTCACAGGACAGGCTCTTAAGTGAGCTGTGGGGAATGACTTCCCTCAGCGGAGTGTGGGTCTAGTCAGTCTTGACTGGTGGGTATTTATACCGCATAACCAGAGTATCTGAGTGCTTCACAGTCAGTGAATTCTATCCCACAACCTCCTCCAGGTGGAGAAGTGTTACCCAGGGGCACCAGCAGCTGGATGTATGTTACTCATGGTACATCCCCATTGGAGGGGCACCGATTTGAGGGCAGGGCTGCCCAGAGTGGGGGCTAGAGGGGCAGTTTGCCCCAGCCCCCCATTTGAGAGGACCCTCAAACACAGGGTCACAATGCCACTCAGGTTTAGCCCTGCAGCCCCTCTGTTGTGATGGAGGGGCTGCAGAGCCAAATTTCAGTGACTGCCGGTACAACCCAGCGCCGGGCACTATTATTCTCACCCCATCTCCTGTCACACCCTGCACGTTACTCTGCTGGGTCCTGAGAAGCCTCTGAACCATTTGGGGGCTTAACTCTAGCTCTAGTTCCCGCTGAAGATTCTCCCATCACCAGCCGAGTAGGCCAGAGGCTCCGGACAACAGCAAATGCCCAGGATCTCTCCGCAGCTTGCAGCCGCTGTGGTGGCCTGCCAGTGACACATGCCAGCGAGCAAGCAGATGGCTGCACAGACCTTTGAACTGCAGGAATAATCAAAGCTGCCCATTCCTCTCTTCCACACGGTAGCACAGGCAGGCAATTGACTCAGAGAACATCACCGCAGACCAAGACACAGAGCTCCTGCTCTTTTTACTAACGACAGCTATGCTGAAACCCAGAAAGCCACGCTGCTTCTAAATCCTCCCATTGCATTTTCTTTCCTTTACATCTCATGAGCATGGGATGGGAGAGGCAGGTGGCAATTCTGCTCTGCGGGGTCTAATGTCCTTTAGTCCTTTTTCGTCACAGATAAGCTCTCTCACTCTTGTGGCTGAAACCATCATCAGAAAGTTGGACAAGTTTCCCCCAGTCGCAGGACAGCAGCACAGGGAGGATGGTGGGAGGCAGAGAGAGGGGAATGGTATTTGTCACAGTAACAGCACTGGATCCAAGGATCTCAAAGCACTTCAGAAAGGAGGGAGAGTCCCAGTAGGCCCACGTTACAGATGGGATAACTGAGTCAGGATTTGCCTAAGGTCATGTAAGGAGTCAATGGCAGAGTCAGAAACGGAATCCACTTCTCATGCTGTGGGCCACAATGCTGCCCCTTTGGGAAGGGAATGGAGCATCTGGGTTGGCACCGATGGGATTTCCCTTTCGGGCTGTGCCATTTCAGGGACTGCGCTGTGATCCAAATTCCTAGGGCCATGCACACCAGTTCTTCCCAGGGCTGTGGCTCCTGTATGTGCATGAGCCTCTGTCTGTCTCAGGGCTTGGTAAAGTCCTGATGGAGTGGGCAGCGCCTGCTCCAGGGATGGTTTCCAAGCTGCTAGGGCTGGCTAAAGAGGGGGTCCCAGGACTGCTGCCATACTAGTAGGGGGAGATGGCCTGGCACATGCATTGCCAAGCCACCCCCAAGCAGTCACTAGGGTTTGACAAGGCTGGCCCCGCTCCCAGCCTTTCGCCGACAGCCAGCTCTGCCACCTTGTGCGCAGGGTGTGAGGCCGGGCTCGCAGTGGAGAATATTTTGCTACAATGTGAAGGGGTCAGATGTGTGCGGGGAGGAGTGGTAGGGGCTCTTGGTACAGGGATAACATTAGGGTGTAGGGCAAAATTGCGTGTTGCTCCGGATAGTATCAAAGGTGCAGAGGCAGGGTTGGGGGGCACAGCTGCTGTTGCACTGCGGGGCCTGGTCCGGGGAACGTCCCTGGGTCTCTGAGGTTTATGGCCGTGCCAAGGGCTGGGTCCCTTGAGCACATGAATCTCCTGCAAACCTCTTGCAAGTTCCCTCAATCCCGACGGCCTGGTGCCTTCTCCCTCCACCGCAAACACGCCCTGCCCCACTATTGAGATGTTAGCCACATCATTACATCGCTGGGTACCTGCCAGAAAGCCGCGCAGCAGGTCTGCTTTCCAGCTCCTGCCTCCAACACTGATTCCTTTTTAACCCACTTGCCAGCCTCCTGGTTCCGGCCCTCCACATCCTGCTCTGCCGGCAGCCAGCAGCTCGGGAAGAGGAACATCCATCTCTAATGACACCGACCAGAATCGATTCCGTTCTACCTGTTTAATTATGGAGATTGGGGCTTAAAAGCTTATTCAGACAGTCAGTCTAACCCGCAGCTTCAAAGAAACAGAAAATAATACACGCAGTGCTTGGAATATAATTCCCAGCTCCAGCCCAGGAACAGTGCTAACACCCTAGCACGGGGATATCGCTCCATGAGCGCCGTCCTCCACTACCCGTGACGTGGGTAGCTGTAACACCCTCCCTGTGTCCTCAGTGCTGCAGCACAGACCTCTGCCACTGGAGCGACTCCATTAGCTAGTCTAGCAGTGGTAGTAGGCAATTATGCTCTATCACTAGTGGGGGACGAGACACACATTTTTCCTATGTATGCCTCTGCAAAGCAGGTGCAAGATGCTATCCACACCAGAATTCTCCACTCCACCAGGGAGAGGGGTTCACACCCACTTTGCACAAGCGTAAACAGCAAGACAAAGGTGCAAGGCAGCACAATCAGACCCCTTCTGACCCCAGTCTTCAACCAACGCAGCTTTGCTTTAAATCCCACAAACATCCGGGACCTCATAACGAGGACGTCCTGTTGTCACCCCTTGCTCAGCCTGCTGTATCACTGCAATCGCACCAACGTTGTCTTATTGCAGGGGAAGCGGTGTGGATTTCAGGTCCACTTTGTTTTATTTGGCAGTACTGAATATTGATAATACTGTGTAACACAGCAGCATCTAAAAGGCCCCGATGGAGGGCAGGGTCCCATTGTGTCTGGCGCTGTACAAACACACAGGAAGAGATTTCCTGCAGCACAGAACTCACCAACTACGTAGACCAGACTAAAGAGTGGGAGAGGAAATAGAGGCAAAGTGTCACACAGCAGAGCTGAGAATACAGCCAGGTGTTTCACAGCCCCTCCCCACTAGGCCACGCTGCTGGTTTCAGGTTCTGACCCTCCCACCACAGAGCAATTGATGCTCTGTGATTCATGCCTCTCTACAGACTTGGGAGAGCACCTTCCAACCGACTCATTAACCCCGCAGCCCAGCTTATGCCTATGGAAGGCCTGCCATCCTCAATATGCAGAGAGGTAATTACCTGGCTCATCCACACAGGTAATCAAGAGTCTGAAGCTGGCCTCAGAGACCACGTAGACCAATTAGCTGCTCCAGACTATCACATCCCCACCTTGCAAAATTACCAAATGTGTATCTGCAAAATCGCTAGACAAGGACCATTAGTTCCAACAGAAAATAGCACGGCCTCCACAGAATGGAGGTGGTAGCAGTTTATAACAGCTGTGTTAGCTCAAACCATTGGGGCTGAAATGAGATGTAGTAAGGCGGGGGAGAGGAAGGCCAGGTCAAAGAATGGACTAAACTGGCTGCCAGCCTGCGTGTTCGGTACACCCGTGACTGCCTGCACACATGGGCCCATGGACACATGTGGGCAATGCCTATGTACCGATTTAACCGCTTCATTGGAACAGGCAGCCAAGCTTTCTACCCTTGTGCACAGCAGGCAGAGTAGCTAGCCCATGCCAAGGTGCCCTGCAAGAAAATCTAAGTACAGGAAGCAGATGCTGAAAGAAGGGAATCCAGATTGTGTACCGCACGAATGTGAAATAACACCAAAGAAGGAACCCAAAAGGAGGACACAGATCCCAATGTGTTCATGAAACACCAGAATTTAACCACAAAAATCCCAGAATTTCTTACACCAAGACCCCTGACATTCAGTTAATCGGTAACACAGATCTTCGCACCAACATTACCCAAAGCAACCTTCTGCCTGGCTGCCAGACAACAACTCAGTTTCTGCCACTCTTTCTCGTATGTGCCTTTCCCAGCATGCTCTCTGCAGCCATTATGGACACTAGCTCCATCCCTTCCCCTTTGCGTTTAGTCTAGCCACTATCAGCCAATCAAGTCACAAGCTAACCAACATAGTGGATCTCCAGATGAGCACGATGACGACCCAAACTGCTCTTAGCCACAGCAGACCCAGCACACAACGCTCCCTAAAGGCTGGGGCGTTTTCCTTTTGCGGCCTTCCTTGTACATCAATTCCAGCAGCCTCATTCTGAGAAATAAATAATACAACTGCACATGTCAAGCAACGTCCTTAGGGAGGAAGTTCTCCTGCGCCTAAGGAGAGCCTTTCAGAAAACACTTAACGCTGCTGACGGGATTAGTAAATAACGAACGGGAAACTGCCTGCCCAGCGCTGGGTCAGAGGAGGAGCATTAATAATTTACAGCTGCTAATGAGAGAAATGAACACCCACACCCCGTCGGCTGCTTCTTCCGGAAAAAGCTCAATTCAGGTCTGGAAACTCCAGGTCCCATGCCCCCAAAAGGCACTCTGGAATGGAAACAGCAGTCGAACAGCCCAAGAGGCGTATGCAGGCCTGTGCCGGGCTCAGAGGGAGAACGGCTGGACTCTTCCGCTTGGATCTCAAGACTGACCTCAGGCCTGGGACAGGTAAGTGTCCTGAAGCGCCCTAATACCTCTGTGCTTCTGTGACAGCATCCTGGGTCCAGCAATTGAGGGATTTGGCTGCTTCATGGGAGAGGAGGTGAGAGTCAGCCTCCCAGGACTCCCGGCCCCATCACAGCCCTCGCTCTGCAGATCACAGTTGTGACCACGCTGCTTGGCCGCTCTTCTCTTGCTGCCTTGGTCCTTGCCAGCTAAAGAAGATCCTCCCCTCACTGCCAGCCCCATGTGGGAGGGGTCGGCACCCAGGAGATGGCTAGGGCTGGGGAGAGGGGCCTCTCTCGGTCACTACAGCTCAGAGCACTCCAGAGGCACATGCATCCCCAGGAGGGGCTTGGGATCCTGGAGTTTCATGGGTCAGAGTCCAAAGATCCTTCCATCCCACCATGGTGCCGCCTTTCACTCCTCTCCCCATTAATCCCCAAGTGTTCTGCCCTCACCTATCTGCATGCATGGAGCCTTCCTTCTGCAGTTTCCTCCCACAAAGGAAAGGCATAGCAGGAAGCGATGGGGAAGTGGAAGGATGATCTGGGGTGCTAGCTGAGGACTCAGGACACCTGGGTTCAATTCCCTGCTTTGCCACCGATTCCTGGTGTGTCCTTGGACCAGTCACTTAGTGTGTCTGTGTCTCAGTTCCCTTCTGTACAATGGGGATTGTAGCACTGGCCTGCCTCAGAAGGCTGTTGTGAGGACACTTATATCACAGGAATGTGTGCGAGGGGCAGGGGGATATAAATACTTAGCTAGATAGAGGGGAATGGATGAACAGGTGCTAGCATGCGACTCTGTGCCAGTCTGCTAGACTCTGGTCCACCTCCCTGCCAGGGTACCGCCTTGCCCATCAGAGTGCTCTGAAATGAGGCCGGGGCTGGAAGAACTCACTGAGCTGAGTCACAGTCTCGTGGTGTTCATTTCTGACGAACACCACACATTTCGTTAACACCTTTCATCCCAGCAGCTCAAAAAGGTGCAAGTCTCACAACAAGCACCAGTGAAGTCATGAAACCCACCACACTACTTTGAAGTCAGTAAGGAATATAGCACGATCACTTCATAGCTGGTAGAACTGCAGCCACCTCTGGGGTGGAGTGAAAGCTGGTAGAAAAAAGCAGAACAAAAGCATTTATTTAAATGAATTTTGCCTTCTATCCCTCTTCGTGAATCATCAAAAAAAATCAAGATTTTTTTTTTTGGTGCAAATTTTGTTATTCACAATTATTTGCTGAATAATTTCCACGAAGGATTCTTGGCCTGCGCTTTCTTGTGTATGAAATTCATGCCAATTTGATTGAACATGTAGGTCAGTTGGTAGGTTTCCAGACCCTTGATTGGACCCGTGGAACTCTTTGGATCCCCGGTCTTCAGTGCTGTCATTTGCGATAATGAATTTGACATTTTCAGTCTGAATATTCAGAAGCAGTCACTTAAAATTCTCTGCTTCACCCCGTGTTCCTATGAGTCAACCCCTTTGTGAATGCCAAAGGGCACGGACACAGGTGAAACTGAGTTGTTGCAAACTCAAATATCGCCCACGCTGGGCTAGTTCCAGGTGAAAGAAGCTGCTCATCTGTGCAGCTATAAAGCATGAGCTTGAGACAGGACGTGAAGAAAAGCTGAAACTGCATGTGTCATGGACAGGACGTAATTACCCGAGTTGAAATTTGGCCAGGATACTGACGTTAACATACCATCTATTGTGAACAATGCCACGGACTCTTCAATTATTTTGTCCCTTGGTCCAAGCAGTTAGCCAATATTCGGAGCCTTGCTGTGCTGTTTCCATTAGGAGGATACGTTGAGGCAGGTATATTCTTGATGCAATATTGTTTATTGACAAAGAATGTACACAAAGTCCTGTTTGAACACAATAGGAACAAAAGAGGAACAGCGCCGTTGTGCACAAATCCAGGCTCGCCCTTCTAGCCAGTCCTGTGTCCAAAAGAAGCTCGCTCTCTCGGCTTCCTCCCACAACCACACTCACCAGTGCTGCACAGGCCTTTTCGTGTGCTGTTTGCTTCTTACACACTCAGGTCCAGCCCCTGTCCTGGGAAACCCTTCTTTTTCTCCCTGAGTTAGTTCTTGCTCAGGTTTTCCCATGCAGTCCAGAACCTTGGGCAGTGGCTTCTATTGTTTCAGCTCTCTCTAAACAAAGGGGCATTTAATTGCTCCATCAATTAACCTGAATGCAGGTGAGTAACACCCCCAGCAGCTTCAGTGAGGCCTATGATTACTCACGGATCACAGACACACTGGTGGTCAGCCATCAAACACCCTCCAGCTTAACAAAACTACACATGGTCAGACCCAAGGGTTTAGGTCTCATCCGAAAGACCTCAGCAGTAAAGGAAGAGAGCCCTCACGGAATCACCAGCACCCACTCAATCCCAGAAGATCTCCTATCC
Organism: Dermatemys mawii; assembly: GCA_007922305.1. Classification (NCBI taxonomy): domain Eukaryota; kingdom Metazoa; phylum Chordata; order Testudines; family Dermatemydidae; genus Dermatemys; species Dermatemys mawii. The sequence continues at coordinate 10,376,918 of ML677380.1, read as the reverse complement.
ACTAATTGAGGCGACCTGCGCCTGCTGAGCGTGCAATCACAGCACAAGGTGACCCAGCTGCACAGCCAGCCCACAAGAAGCAATAGGACCCAACCAGCCCAACTCTTCAATTAGCTGCTGAAATCTGGGGTCGCTCTGGCCACCAGCCAGCACAACGCCGGAGAAGAATGTTATTGTTTCTCTGGCTCCTCCCAAAGGAGAGGCATGTCTCATCCTCTTCCCATTTACACTGGCCCTTCAAGGAGAGCCGGCACCAGCCATGGTTCTTGGCGCTCGCCCAAATAATTCCCTGAAGCCCCGAAATGCCAATTGCCTCCATCAGTCACATCCATCCTCACACCTCTCTCAGCAGCACTGACAGGATCGATTTTCTGCCTGGCTTTGTTTTCCTGGCATTATACCAGCGCAGCCCTCTCTGCTGATCAGGGCACTAGGGGGCATGGTCCCCCAGAGACACAGGAACTGCCATGTGGGACATTTGATTCAGGGCACTGGGGCACATGATGGATGAGGAGAGGCTGAGGGAACTGGGATTGTTTAGTCTGCAGAAGAGAAGAATGAGGCGGGATTTGATAGCAGCTTTCAACTCCCTGAAAGGGGCTTCCAAAGAGAATGGATCTAGACTGTTCTCAGTGATACCAGATGACAGAACAAGGAGTAATGGTCTCAAGTTGCAGTGAGTGAGGTGTAGGTTGGATATTAGGAAAAGCTTTTTCACTAGGAGGGTGGTGAAGCACTGGAATGGGTTATCTAGGGAGGTGGTGGAATTTCTTTCCTTAGAGATTTTTAAGGCCCAGCTTGACAAAGCCTTGGCTGGGATGATTTAGTTGGGGATTGGTCCTGCTTTGATACCTCCTGAGGTCCCTTTCTACCCTGATATTCTATGATCAAGGCTGGTGCTCCGCCTTCAGCCCTGGCCCAAGGGCGAGGAAGGCACCAAGCCTTCCAGCGCACGTGACCAGCTGTGCAGAGCTGCAGCACAGAGGAAGGGGGAAAGAAATTGCTTCCTGATCCCCCGCAGGAGCTCGGCTTATCCCCGAAGCATGAGATTCAATTACCCTTATCATTATGGTCACTTGTATAGCTAGGAATGTTATTAGCAGTGATGAAATTATCGAGCCCTGTTTTTCAGCACAGAGAAAGGGGGAGGTTGCTTGTGACAGCTGCCATGAAACAATCTCCTCGTTCTGCTCCGGGTCACCTTTCTGGGTCTCTCCCGGGCTCCCCTAATGCCCAACAGTCTCCTTATTCCACACTGGTCATTTCCCTCATTGGTTGCTACCCAGACGCGGAGGTAGCACCTTTCCCCATATGTTGGGTTACGTACATGGAGGACAGCATACTGTCGAGCCATAACCCCAGCAACCTAGGAATCCCTCCAGGCCAGCGTGGGGAGAAGCACCTGGATATGGAGGGGTGGAAACCCACATGCTTCAGGGCATAAGCCAATCTTTCATTAATGGAGGTCAGGAGGCAATTTTCCCTAGGGGCATGTTCTTCTGAGCCCTGCAGTGCACAGCTATAGAAGCTTTTGGGCCAGTAATCCATATGTCCAAATCAGGGCTGAGGGGCCCAAGGCTGAATTAATGTAACAACAAGCAGAGTGGGGGCCATGGGAGAGGGCCTAAAGCTTTTTCCTGAGATCCCACCCCAGGTACCAGAACTGCAGCTTTGAGCACCTAGGGAGGAGAGGCATTTGCTCAGCTTCTCCTCATGGCAGGACAGCGTCCCTCCCCGGGAGCGCTGCTCGCAGAGCCAGTGGAGAGTACCGCCCACTTTACGCCAGGCAAGTGGCAGTCCAGGGCGCCTGGCAGGGCAGAATTGGGTGTGCAGGGGGAGGGTTTTGGTAGTAGACTTAACCCTAGCCAAATAAACAAGCCACAAGTGCTCTTCCTCTGCTCCCACGGGTTATCCTGGGATCACCACCCTCTGCCTCCCTGGGGGAAGAGCCCCTGGGGGCTTAGGAGCTAAGTTACAGCTTCTAGGGACTGTAAAAACATACAAAGCTGCCTCGACGGGTCACCAGCCAACAACGAACAGAGAGAGCAAAGCAGAGGCATCGGGGAACCCAGTAAATGGTAACAGATAATTCCCACCAACTCCCTTCTGGTCCCCTCTGGCTGCTCTCTGTTTGCAGCGCTGGCTCCATCCTCACTCTTCTCTGGGACACCCCAGGCCCAGCGGGGCGGGGTTTACCCCAGAGAGGAATACGTGTGTGGCAGGGGACTAAACACAGCTGTGTGGATCAGAACAGGGATGATGTAGGCTGAAAGGAACATGGGAGCAGTGGCATGGGGAGAGATGTAAGGAGTGTGAGTGTGATTTGGAGGAAGGGCCTCGGGTATTGGGTGAGGGCAAGGAATGTGAGGCATGTATGGAGTAGTCCTGCAGATGAAGTGTTTGTATGGGTTGGAGGAATGTGTGTGTGTGTGTGGGTGTGGGTGTGTGAGAGAGACAGAGAGACACACACACACACACACACACACACGATGGGAACGTATGTCCGTGTGAGTAGCCCAATCACATGTTATACCAGAGCTCCTGCTGCTGGAAAGGTGGTGTGTGGTTTATGCAGAGGAGCTAATGACGCCTGGGTGGGGTGGGAGCATGCGTGTATAAGTGTTCCTGTCGGGAGTGGGGGTGTATTTGGGAAGGAGGGGTATGGGCTGAGATTAGAGGAGTAGTGTGCAAGAGGACTGTGAGTATATGTTGCACGCGAATGGCGTGCAAGGTCTGGTGCATGCGAGAGACAGAGCATGGGCGCTGGGAAGGAGAAGGCGGAGTGTGTCATGCACAGTCACTTACCGTGTGTTGGAGGCGGCTGGGCGTGCGAGGGACCTTGCCTACCAGTCGATATTGTGGAGTAGCGGTCACATCTCACCCCAGCCTTGGGTCCCTCTCCAGTGGCCAGCTCCGTCCCTGCCCCCTCGGAGCCCCCACTCCCGCTGTTGGAACGCGTTTGAAATTCATCACTGTTTGTAAGAAAGCACTTAAAGAACAGAGCAGAACTGATAGCTAAATTAAACCTGCTGAGAGCGCCTGTTTAATTGAAAATGCCATCTGTAATTTAAATGTCAGAGCCGGGATGGTTATTAAAACCCTCCTTGATTGCTGCGCCTCATTTCACAGTTTCAAAACAGACAAGGGAAAGCTGCAAATGGGCCATGTAACATGGCATTGCCGAGCAATTAATAACTCCCTCCGCCCCGACCCGTGCTCGCTCCCAGCCCCATTGCTCCGCTAGCCTGGCTAGCAGCATCGCTCCCCTCGCCAGGCCGGCCTTCTGCCTTGCACGGCCCTAAACCGCTGGGAGGGAACTTCTGGTGGCCCCATTCAGTCCTGCAACTGGGTGGGCGAGAGGACCAGGCTGGGACGGTCTCTCTCTACTGGGGACGGAATCAGGGCCACCCTGGGAGCTGCAGAGCACGGCTGGGATGCTGGGTGGCCTCTTGCTGTGGTTGTGTGTAAGGGCAGCTCCCTCCCTGCTTTGACTCTTCCTAGCTGGCAGCACATGCTACCCGCACCCCCCCGTCTCTACTCCCCCTGTGCAGCCCTGGTGAAGCCTGAACTCTGAGCCCCTTGTGGTTACAACCCGGCAAGATCAGAGCCTAACTCCGGCTGCTATTGAACTTCATGGACAAACTCCCACGGACCAGCGTGGAGTGGTGGGTAGGAGTGGGAACAGGGCCCTTTGATCCCCTACATACCGGTGAGGGTGGTGGAGGGGAATAGCACAGAGCGTGGAGCTGTTCTGGCTTTGCCCCCCTCCGGCTGTCTACACTGCAGCTGGCGGCAAGCCTCCCGCCTGGGCCAACAGAGTTGCACTAGCAGGACTGGCGCAGGCTTGCTAAAAATAGCTGCATGGATGCTACAGCACCGGCGGAGGCTCAGACAAGCCCCCCATCCTACCACCCAACACTGCCCCTTGGGAGCAGGCCAACCACTCCCACAGCTCTAGTAATAAATACGAACAGGGGGCGGGATGGGTTGAGGAGGCGGGAAGAGAAACTGCCTGGGATGATTTGTTTGAAGCCCAAAGTGATTTTCCAAACAGTTGCGGCATAATCCTTTCACGGTCACTTTCCACGAGCATTTGTGTATTCCTAGTGCCACCACTTCTGACAGCTCAAATATTCACCAGGAGCAAGTTTCCAGCCACTGTGAAATGCACTGTGCGCATTGCGTATGTGACCCATCCATCAGGGAGCAGAGACACCACCTGATACAGAGCCTAGCCACATATAAAAAATGAAAGTGGAGATTGTGGGGTATTCACATGACTCCAGGGGCTGGGACTTTAAGAAAAACAACAGGTACTGTGATGTAACTGCTGGAGTTGGCAACAACAGCTGGGTAAACTCTTCATTGCAAATCATTAGGGCATCGAGTCAAATCCTCAAAGCACAACGAACAGTGTCGGTAGCAGTTTCCGACCAGATGAGGGAGGAGCCCATTTGAGCCCCCATCACTTTCAGCACATAAAACGCGAGACCTCCATGAGCGGCACTGCTGGACTGGGGCTACCCTCCCTTCCCAAGGCACAGCAGTGTAGGGCAGACCGGTCTCACGTGCCCGTGTGGCGGGGACAGCAGACGGAGCGCCATGTCTGATGCAGAGCCGTGCGCGATACGGCTGCTAGGTACGACCCTGCGTAGCGCAGAGCTGTCTGGTGGAGAACTGGGGGGGCACCACGCAGGAGCAGAGTAGTGGGATGAGGGTAGTGAATCCCCGCAGAGCTGCTCTGGCTCTTGTTCCTTTCCTTGACCAGCCCAGCACCCCCGCCTCAGTCTTCAGCCTGCTCTGAACCTCCCCTGCTCTGACCTGCCACACAAGCTGCATCCCCGGCACCTTACTCGGACTGGCCCTGTGCTTCCTACACACTGACACACCAGCCTCTCCTGCACGGCCCGTCTCTGCAGCCCACTGTGCACTGGGCTGCTCCCTCTTTGGATTGGACCTATTATCACAATCCCCCCACCCCTGCTCTTCATCCCCCTGCATCCCACTCCCATCCGCGTGGGGAGCCAGGCAGAGCAGGGCACAGCAAGGAGACCAGGGACGTCGGGACATGCAGAGCAGCCAGCAGAGGAGGGCAGTGATGGGCTGCAGCCCAAACCGACCCTTGTTCTGCTGCTCTCTGCCTCCCCCTTATTCCCAGCCCAGCGACGCTGTCCGCTCAGCTGCCCGCGTCCTCCCTGCGGGCCAAGGAAAGAGCAGGATCAGCAGCAGCGCGAGAGGGATTGTTTGCATGAAGCAAGAGTCATTAATCATCTGCAGGCTGCAGTTAATAAGCTCCAGGGCACCAGTCAATTACAAGCCAGTGCCCGAGGGGCCACGGGGTCACAGAGGTCACGTGGACCACCGGGAGCTGGCTCTACCAGTCAGCTCCTACCAGCCTCCTCCTGCCCCCTGCACACTTTGCACCACTGAGAGCCGGACAGCCCCCACCTCCCGCCCAGGGCAGGGGGAGATGCTAGTAACGCCCTCTCTCCCCCTTGTTCATTTCACCATCATGTCCCACCGCTCGGAGGAACCAGCCACTCCTTTAACCCCCACCCCCCCATCGCTCAGCAGGGGTTAGTGTCCGGGAGGTGCTGTGACAAACAGGGAGAAGGGTGGACATGATCTTAAAAGTTTCCTGTTAGGGGAAAGGCTTTTCTGAAGGGAGATACCTGGAGCTCTAACCTGAGGTGAGGCGAGGAGGGGAGTTGACACCTTCGGCCTGGGAAGTGAACAAAGGAAGGCAGATGGGTGGAGGGATTGGGGTCAAGTAGAAGCGGTCTGGGAAAGAGAAGTGGGGAGCCTGGATTCAGGGTCTCATCTCCCTACCCCCCAGAAGGGCCTGACTAAGGGGGCCTGTTTGTACTGACAAGCTCGGAGTTGGATTGTGTTCCTGGCATCTCCAATAAACCTTCTGATCTACTGGCTGGCTAAGAATCACTGTGAATCGCAGGAAGTGGGGGGGGGGGGGGGTGTGGGAATGGGACTCCCCCACCCCCCTGTGACAGGTGCCCTGTGCATTTACTGGACAGGACTGGGCCAAAGGAAGTGGCAGGTGGGGTCGGGGTGGAAAGAAGGGGACGGTCCCCGGAAATGGGAGTGAATTTTCACATGAACTATCAAAGCGCCAGCGATTGGGGGATTCTCTCTCTCCGTGTCCTGTCCTGGAACAGCTCCCTCCGTGTCAGGTGGACGCACGCGCCATCTCCTCTTCTAGCAGCAGGGGACACCACCTGCCCTGTGCAGACGGCAGCAGGACATTTCGTCTGGGAGGAGCTGCGTCCACAGGGAAACGTTCAAAGGAGGGCTGGATCCAGAGGGGCCTGTATCCCTCAGTTCCACTCCCCATTAGCTCAGCTCCCTTGGCTGCAATACGAACCTGGTGCCAGACCTATTCGATTGGAGACCTGCCGGCTGGTTCAACTTCTGAGCTGAGCGAATCCCGGAAAGAAGGGGACAAGCAGGTCAGCACAAGAGCCTGGTCTGTGAGAACCACCAGGAAGCCTCCAGTGTTGCAAAGGGGGCTGAGGCCAGCTGTGTGCCAGTCACGTGAAGCCCTAGGACCTAGCCCCAGCCCGGAGAGTTCCCATTCCCAGCAGCCAGCATGCTATTTCCTTAGGCAATTCTACAAAAGGCCCATCGATTTACTCGTTCCCAACATCCCTGCTCCCGACTAATAGGAACCTCCACCTGGCTCTGCGCGGATACTGGAAGTTCTGTAATTGGGTTTGATTTATCTGGCTTTGGCCATGATGAATAGCAAAGTCATACAACAGCTCAATCCATCAGACAGATGCCGATGCCTAGTATTGAAAGGTCTCTGTTTCCCCAGCACCCCCCTCCCCTGACTTTCGCAGCTCACACCAATATCTGCAGTTGGAGGAGAAATCGGACCTGAGCTGGAAGGATCCATTTCTCCCCCTCTCTAAACAGTGGCAGTAGGACTCTGCCATGGGCTCTCTGCACCACACTGCTTACAACTTACAGATCCAGAAGTGCCGAGTGCTCGGCTGCCGCTGACCAGCAGGCCCGTAACCTTTCGTGCCCCATTTAGGCTATTGGTCGAACGAGGAGGAGACCAGTCGTTACCTCCCTTCCCCATTGCAAAGCTCAACTCACAAACGGCCCCTGACAAGGGGTGATCGGTTGGTGAATTCCCACGGACAGGCCCATTCCTGGACGAGGCTCTGGCTGTGTGCTTTGAAGGACCCAGGGACCTGTTCCGGGTGACGGTCGCGGGAATATTAAAGAACTCATCACGCCCTAGAAAGTTCAGGATCTGCGTCTTGGTCGAGATGGCGGAAGCTCTAGACACAAGGAAGTGACCAAATCATGACAAAACAAAGAGCAGCAGGGACAGAGAAGTGATGCTTGCTGGCCCTGAATGCTGGGGTATGTGTTACCCCAATAGGGTCAGGAGATACGAACTCTTTCCCCAGGCATCAGATGCTCATTTCACAGGGCAAAGGAGCATATTTCCTGCCCACAAACTTTCTTCTAATGAGAGTGTATCCTCCTCACTCTATACAACACCTCTCTTTCGAAGGGTTAGTCTTGATTTGTGACAGAGCCATGGCAGTGATTCCCAAGCTACCACTTCCCTTGCTATCTACTCCTTCCATCCTTGCCCTCACACCTCCTTCTGTGCTGTCCTTTTTGTAGTATGGAACCTGGTGGGAAGAGCACAGGTTGCAAGAGGGAAGAGTTTGGAGAAGGCACTCGGCACTCGGTCTGTGTGCACATGGCTGGAATGTTGCCTACAGTTGCACCATCTCTCTAAATGGTTCTCTTAATAAAGAGCCAGTCTAGTTTTAGAAACATGGAGTCCTCTCATGTTCTTACGCAGCACATGATACATGCCTCGTGCTGCTGGTGGTCAAGAATTCCCCTTCAAACCCCTCCTCAAAAGCCGCTTCCCCTGGTTTTGGGGCCACCACTATGCTAGAGCTTTAGGCACCAGATTAGGTTCGCTGCCAGTGAGAATCAGTTTCTCAAGTAGCGGGAAAACTTTCAACAAGCCTGGTGTGAGTTTACGGCCAATAATGAAACACGCCGCCAGTCCCGTGCGATGTGGCCTCCTTGTGACTCTTTCACAGGCCTTATCTTATCTTGCAACCGCTTTGAAATCCTGCTGATTTGTCACACTTTGCTCTTGTACCTACGGTAAGGTGCATCCTCAACAACGGCAAGATGGCAGCTTCTAATCTGACGGGAAGGAAGGATTTTTGTGCACTTAAGGTATTGGTCTGGTCTTGGGAGATCTGGGTTCACTTGCCAGCTCTGACACAGACTCAGCGTGACACCCTGGGGAAGTCACTTCAACTCTCTGGGTCCTAATTCCCAGCTGTAAAGCAGGGAGAATAACCCTTCCTTTCTTCTACCATTTCTCGGTCTCCCCTATTTAGACCATAAGCTCCTCCTGACATACGTACAGCACCTAGCGTAAGGGGACATCAGTCTCAGTCAGTAGCCTGTAGGTGCTATAATACAGATAAAAATCCGTTTTTAGACAAAACTGTATTTAAGACGCGGTGGCAGGTCGGGGGTAAACCCCTTTAGAGCCCTGCCAAAATGCTGACTGTGGCCTGTTTTCTGGCCAGGAGCAGAGATGCAGGGAGCCCAGCTGCAAGCCCTAAGGAAGGCTGGCTCAGGGAAAGGCACTGAGCTAAGTGCTGGCAGCTGGGCTGAGACAGCAGGAGGGCTAGAAAAGCCCTGGGTAAAGCCCAGCAGGGAGGCTAGGCTGAGAGGAGGCAGGCGAGCTGTGTTGGTGCCTCCTTGGCAAGTGAGGAAGCCTCAAGGGACAGGAGACCCTAGAGAGGGTCTGGGGAGTCACTATCTGTTGGGGGATTTGGGGGACTGCACGAGCACTAGGAATAAAGGCACCTGGGTGAAACAGCACAACGGCGTGGAGGACTTTTGATTTCACCAGCCCAAACACAGGGTGCAGGCACCAGAGGGTGCAGACCAGCGTGACCTCACTCCCTGAACGTCGACGATCCAGATCAAAGCAACTCCGATTGGAACAGTCCGTAGTTTGGGGCTGTGATGCCAAAAGCCACTGATGAGGTTTTGAAATAACAACAAAAAAATCCACTCCCCGACCTTCTTGGATGATTTTAATTTGGTTCCTTAACTTCACAGGGCCAGGACATGAAAAGAAATAATTACAAAATTAGAAAAGCCACCCAGAGGGGAGCAGGGGCAGAGGGTAATTAATCCTGTCCCTCAGCTAACTCTGGAAAGTCCACTGTAATTAGATTGTAAAGTACATTTGCCAAAAACAAACAAACAAACAAAAAAAAAAAAAAACAGATTTATGCTACAGAAATCAAGCCCATATTAAAAAAAGCTTTAATCAAACCCAGATTAAGCTATGACAATTAATGAAATCCTTCCTAATAACATCTTTCGTTGCAACATTACACAGCAGCCCTGTTCTTAGATAAGATCATCAACACAGGAGAAAAGATACTGGAGAAAGAGAAAACTGGGGGAGCCCATGGCAGTCAGTTCCAGTTTTCTTCAGTGCACGTGTGATCCATCAATGGAAAGGCCCCACATCAACTGCAACCTAGTCTGTAAGGCCCAGTCTTATATTCCTTGCCTGGGGTCGTCAAAGGGCATTTCGGATATGCAAGATCAGGCCCTAAACTGGGGATTTTCAAAGGAACCTCAGGGAGCTGGGCAGCCAAATACCACTGAAATGAGCCCCTAACTCCCTTCAGTTCCTTTGCAAATCACACCTGAACCAAGGGTGACCAGGTGTCCAGTTTTCGACTGGAATACCTTCAACCAGCCTGTTAAAAGTCCAGTCAGCTGGGCTGCAGAACTAAGGCAGGCTAGTCCCTACCTGTCTTGGCTCTGCGCTGCACCTCAGAAGCGGCCAGCAGGTCCAGCTCCTAAGCAGGGGGGCCACGGAGCTCCATGCGCTGCCCCCTCCCTGAGCGCTGGCTCCGCACTCCCGATGGCCTGGAACCGCAGCCAATGAGAGTTGCAGGGGGTGGTGCCTGCAGGCAGAGTAGCACTGTGCCACCTGCCGTGCCTCTGCCTAGGAGCCGAAACTGCTGGCTGCTTCCAGGGTGCAGCGCGGAGCCAGGACAGGCAGGAAGCCTGCCTTAGACCCCTAGCTGTGCTGCTGACTGGGAGCTGCCGGGGCTCAGCCGCTGGAGGTAAGCCTGCACTCCAACCTTGAGCCCCAACCCTCTCCCCTGACCCCACACAAACCCGGAGCCCTCTCCTATACCTCAAACCCCTCACCCCCGGCTCCAGCCCAGAGCCTGCACCCTGAGAGAGAGCTCTCACCCCCTCCTAGACCCCAACCCCCTTCCCCAACCCAGAGCCCCCCCCATACCCTGAACCCCTATTCCCTGCCCCCATCCCAGAGCCTGCACTCCCCCAAACAGAGCCCTCACTCCCTGCACGCTGAACCCCTCTGCCCCACCCCCACAGCCTGAAGCCCCTTCCTGCACCCCAAACCCTTCATCCCTAGCCCCACCTCAGAGCCCACCCCCACCCCAGATGGAGCCCTCACCCCCTCCTGCACCCCAACCCTGTGCTGGAGCCTGGAGCCTCCTCCCGCACCCTGAACCCCTCATTTATGGTCCCGCCCCAGAGCCTGCACCCCCAATTAGAGCCCTGACCCCTGACCTGCACCCCAGCCCACTGTGAGGGAGGGAGGGAGGGTCGGGGAGAGCGAGCCACTGAGGGAGGGGGAATGCAGTGAGCAGGGGGTCTCGGGGAAGGGGCCGGGCTAGGGTGTTCGGTTTTGTGCGATTAGAAAGTTGGTAACCCTATCCAAACCTAGCCACCAGAACAGCGGATCTCAGGCTGGCCACCCTTCCACTGAAGTCAACAATTTGCACTCTCTTCCCCTTACATTTGGCATAGAAGAAATAAAATAAATGCTCTGATCTTAACAACAAGCCTAGCAACTGAGAGGGTGTTTTCCAAGCAGTTGAGAGAGAGAATACTTGACCTTGAAAGGTAAATGTGTGCAGGTAGTGGGGGTGGGAGAGGTGGGGAAGAGAAATCATCTTTGCTTTAGATCACGAACATTTTCAGGGCCTCATGACTGCTCCACACTGACTGCCTTTTGCAACCCCCCTGGGAGACGCAACCCATCAGCTGAGAAACAGCAAACTAGATCAAAGAACACTATACAGGCTGTCAAGGCAGATTCCCCACTCTGGCACTTCGAGTGCAGAAGGTGAGGACCTGCAAGGCTTCTAAAAATTAATACTGGCCACTCCAGGCTTGTATTAAACTCCCAATGCTACAGCGTTTCTCTGACCTTAGATGGGTAGATGCTGCCACCACCCAAGTGCAGAATCCCTTTGAGAGCCCAGGAAGGCGCACTGGGGAATTCCTTCCTGGGGGGTACCCTCAAGGCCTTTCATGCTCCTTCTGTGGAAGAGCTGAGGAAGAAAAAAAAATAGCTGTTGCCAGCAGCTAAACAAACAGGTGCACAAACCTCTTAAGACGCAAAAATCCAAGACAAATCCAAAAAGAGTAAATACTATTAATTAAAAAAAAGAAAGAAAAAATACATTTGGGAACTCAGGCGATTGCTAGATTTTAAAAGAGCAACTACAAGGATTAAGCACCAAGAATAGCTTTCTTGGAGGTCCAGCTTTAAGGTTACAAACAAAACAGAAAGCACCTGGGATTAGCACAGAGGAATCCACAAGCCATAACAAAATAAAAGGGATAAACCTTATCACATCTTCCTATACATTTCCTGATCTACTTACATATCTGGGGTTTTAAATGAGTAGTTTCTAGATATGATACTGACAGGTTTTCATACCTGGCCCAAGCTTCTTACAGCATAGTTCTGCCCTGTCCACTCTCCCCAGGAGAACGGACAGAAGGGGAGTTTTTGTTTCAATTTTTTAAAGTTCTAGCCCTCTCATTGGCTCTTCTGGCCAGGTGCCCACTCACTTCCTTCTACCTATGCACAGCAATGAGACTTTTTAACCCTTTATAGGTAGAGCAATTAGAGAACAGCCACTAAAAGGTATTTTATAGCTACTGGCTGGGTGTCCATAAAAAGGGAGCTACCCCCTCTTCATTTGTCACACAGGCGACCTCATTTTAGCAGGAAAAGTACAGACTTCCTAGATCTCAAATCAGAGAAACCAGCTTTCAATGAGAAGAGGGTTTCTCACGCCAGGCCTGCACAGACCAGGCTATCCACGTGTCAAGGCGGAGATAACAAAACTCAGCCCTTTACCCAAACTGCTGACACTGTCGGACCTTTGGGATGTTCAAATCTGCACCAGAATCATGCAGCTTGAGGGTGGAATTTTCAAAGCTTCCATAGGGCATTTTGATGCCTAATTCCCCTTCAAATAACCAGTATCCAAATCTCTTTGGCAGCTTGGAAACCCTCAGCCTATATTGTTTCTATTCTCTTCTGCTCCCTCCCTCTCCAGCTGTGAGTGGCATCAACACAGAACAGCCCATCCATCCGAAAGAGGGTGCTTCACGGATTCATCTATTCTTGCAGGGACCCGGGACAGCAGCCTTCACTTTCAGGGCCAGCCTGGCTCACAGTGGGGATGGGGACCCGAAACACATACTGGGATTAGCTAACGTAGTCCACATCCTCCTGCCAGGCACATTCAGGTCTCTGTTAAATGGGGTTAGATGTAGGGTCTGATCTTGACTTGTCTAGGTTGGTATGGAGCTCGCGGCCAGTTGCTGTGGCTTTTCCTTGCATGCAAAGGTTTAGCTGCTCATCAAATTTGGGATGGGGAAAGAATTCCCCTCACCCCTCATGATATTGGGCAAGGATTATGGTTCTTTTCCAACGTCCACGGGGCAAACCTTAATGGACAACAGGTACCAGTACCCCAGGCAGTCACAGGAACTGGAAACTGGTGGATCTCAGACTTACCCCTCTTCTATTTATCTCTTAGCATGGCGCTTGTAAGATGCCCTCTAACTGCTCTGGCTAAAAGATGATCTTTTCCCTTTGTAACACCCAGGGCCTGGGGAACTGTACAGACCAAACAGGCTTCTGGATTCCCTTCTGCACTATCAGTTCCGTGCAACATTAAACCTGGCTTCAGGGTACTGTTAACATCCAAAAATAACCATCTCCTTTATAATTAGGCTAATTTATGGCATGCTATGAAGGTAACAGATTCAATTAATTAGCATCATAATAGGAATCAGCAATTATTCCTAGCTTGGCTTGGAAACGTATCAAGATTCCTCGCAGGTGCAAACCAGACAGCGTGATGGAGAGGCGCCATGAGGGTCGAGGGTCAACCTAGGGATTTGTTTGGAAGCAGCAAGTTCCACCTGGCAAAGAGCCAGCAGGAGTAAGGAGACAAGAGTGTCTCCCTCATTTATGGCTCGATCCTGCAAGCAGCTGAGCTCTCTGGTCCCGATCCGGCAAAGCACTTCCATTCATGCCTAATTTAATCACAGGTGTAGTGGTCGCACTGACACTTCTTTTAGGTTTTAATAAGAAGAATAAGCCGTGTATTGAGTGCTCAATGCTCAGTACAGAGATGAACTAACCCTCACACCTCCCTGTGAGGTGGGTATAATTATCCCCGTTGTGCAGATGGGAAAACTGAGGCACAGAGACGGTAAAATGAAGCTACTTGCCACATAGAGAGTCAGTGGTGGAGCCAAGGATTAACACACAGGATCACCCAGCTCCCAATCTGGTGCTAAATCCCCCAGACCCCACTGTCTTCCTGAAGGAGAGCACTAAATGGATCAAAGAGTCTTTTGCCCGCTGTGACTTCTGTGCCTGGGGGATCAGATGCAAAATTGCAACTGCGGCACCAAGGAGGTTCCCTTCCTGCTCAGTTTTGCAGAGAGCAGGAGGCTCGGCTGACTCCACTGCACATCCAGTCTCAGAACCTGCAGGGTTCCTCCATCACGGCTATTTAACCATCGCCCTGAGCAACTGCCCTACTGTGCCCCACCCAGCATCGTAGTGACCCATTAACCTCCCCGCCCTCTCTAAGTACACCCTCCCTACAACACAAGAACCTGGCCAGGTGCACTGGGAAGAGGGTTGATGCTCAGGGTCTTTCATCCAATAGGTGAGGAAGCCGGTGGAAAGTGATAGTCCCTGAGATGGAGTTCCCCATGGTACCAAGGACAAAAGAAGAGGGATCCTTTGTGCTCACCTGAGTTAACAACTTAGCACTGTTGAACGTGCTGTGCTTTCAATGAGACAGGTGCTGTTTTAACGGCCCATTGTCCTATGGCCGCAACAGTGTAGTACATGTACTGTGCAAATATTGCACTTCTCAATCACAGATCTCAAAGCTTCGTACATAGATGAGAAAGGGCCCAAATCCCTATTTTACAGGTAGGGAAACCAAGATACAGAAAGGCTAAGTGACTTGCCCAATGCCAGGCAGTAAATCACTGGCAGAGCTAGGACCGGAATCCAGGTCACCTCATTCCCAACTCTATGTTCAAACCACCAGACCACAGCTGCCCTCTGCACAGCTTCACCACTGGTAGTCGGCTGGCCAACCAACATAAGGATCTATAGCGCCAAACTCGCGCACGGATCCTGCAACTGACAGCACGGGGGCAGATTGCGGAGTTGCGCAGCTCCCCACGGAAGTCAATGGAGCATCGTGCAGATCTAGTGCTATCAGCTGACTTCTGCCCCCACATTCAGCTTTGGTGGGTTTACCAGCAAGCCCTCGGGAGCGCCGCAAGAATCCCAGGGCTTTCAGGCGTGCAGTAATGGTGAGGCCACTGCTCCGAGCTCCGTAGCCAGGACAGTGACACTATATATTTCAGAGGAGGGAGAGAGCTTCCAACTGGCCATCTTGAGATGAACAGCTGAATCTTGACTCATTCATTCTTCGCCCCAGTAAGTCACTAGTTCCTGTATCAATCAATGAGCTCACTTGGGCTTTGTAACTGGATGTCACTGGATTCAGAGGGGCTGATCGCACCCATCTAGTGACACTCCATTGGAGGGATTACTCCACCTGGTGTAAACGCAGTTCCTCCTGGGTTACAAGCAGAGCAGAATCAGACCCTATTTGTCTATCAGGATGCTCTTGATAAGAGAAACACGTGCTAAGTGCTTTGTGCAGGAGACAGTTAAATCCTTTTTATTGTCATTTTTGCTTTACATTTAAAAAAGCAGCCAAGATCTCAAAGGCTTAATACAAAAAAAAAATCTATTAATAATCCTAAGAAATGCCCTAAAGATTTTTATTCTGCACCTGAGCATGTATTTACATGATGGATTCATTATACTCCATTGAGCAAAGGATGGCACATTTTAAAAACACTTATAAATATGTATTCACTTGATAGACTGGAGGAAATAATCTACGTCTGAAAAGGTCCATAATTATGAATTTACAAGCTACTCCCTAATTGTCCCAGAGGGATGGGCTGCGGGGGAGAAGAGAGGATGAGGAGCTGGAGTGACAGAATAATTATGTGCCGAGTTGGAGACGGTTCCGGTTCCTGGAGGATCGCTGTACAAGCCATGTTTGAAAAGAAGAGAGGGAGAGCGGAGCTAATAACCAGCACGCCGCTCCTGCAGTCACAAAAAGAAAACGCAACATCCAGGGATATGACCAACACCAAAAAGGGAACTAGAGTCTCTGAGGCCCAATCGTCGGGCACCTTTCGCCAACTTTAAAATCCACTCGCACCCTCCTCACGCCCTGCAAACCTGGATCTTCTGTCAGGTTTCAATTCTTCAATGATTTCATTAGCTGAACAACCCTAAAGCTCCCATTCTTTGCTCTCTGTTTGTTTGGTTTTAATTAGGGATTCCATTGCTGGAGGTTTCCGACTGAAAGCCCCGCAAGATCCCCACCGCTCAGGTGCTTCTCCTATGCTGCTTGTGTCTCGTTCCTGGGCTGGCAGGACCAAAGAGGGTGAGGGGGTCATTCACACTCTCTAACTCATCAACCCTCAGCTCCTCTGCTGAGGCCAAGTGGTCCTAGTCCACTAGGAAACAAAGAAACCTCCAGCCCAGCCTGTGCATCACCAAACAGCCGCCAGGTGGTAACCTGTCCTCTCTGCCACCCCGCGCTGCGTTTAAACAGGCAGAGAGGCTGCCCTAGCCCAGGATGCCTGGGGGATCTTTCTCAATAGGGAGGGCTTTGCAAATAGCTCAGTGACAAGCTGAGCCCCTTACAGTCTCTGACTAGAAGGAAACCAGGTTTCCAGGACGTTTCCACAGGTGTCCTGGGCTAAGGTCTCTTTGCTCAAATGTCCAAAGGGAGCCACTCAACACAGCGCCACTAGCATCCAGACTGCTCTGCAGGCCTCAGATCAGATCCTTGCAGACAGAGGACTTACCCTGCAAACACCACTCTGATACCAGCTCAGGGGTCTGGCGCCAATGTGATTGGTGGGAGGGCTCTAGGCTCCTTTGTGGGGCACAGAGCCACCCAGCCCACGCTGCAGAACTTGGGGCAGGATTCTACACTTACACCGGATTTAAGCCACTTGACTTCAGGGGAGTTACTCCCAATTTAAACCAGTCTGGAGGATGGGGGGAGTCAGATGCTCCTGCCCGGTGTGCAGCTTACAAAGGCCACCCAGTGGCCTTCACGGGACACCCAAGAGCTCTATTGCAGCTTGTTGGGCAGGAGGAGGAGGGTGCAGCTAATTTTCCATGCAGTGAGACTGACTGCAGCTATCCTGCTCCTAATGAATGCCCTGACACCTTGTCTCATGGAGCACTGCATGCCGAAAACCACGATCTCTGCCGGCCACATACCCATATTAAAGAGGAGGGAGGACCATGGACCACTCTGTGGGCAACCTGCCCCGACGTGGCCCATCCAGGGCTAAGGCAAGGGACTGGCCCAGAAGCAGGAATGCAGGACATGCACTATTCCCCCCATGGTTTATCGTTCAATCACGTTTCCTTTTCCTAATGATGCACGACCGACTGCTGCATTCACGGAGGCAAAACCGATCGAGCAGCTCACAGCTCCAGTCTCTCCTCTCCTGCGGAGCAGGTTCTACGGCTCTTTCATCACCGTAAAGTGAAGCCCTGCAGAGGCCCAGGACAAACAAGCAGCGGTGGGATGGCAGAGGGGCCAGAGCCGGCTGGCTTTAATGGGCAAGGATTGGCTCAGCAAAGGGTCTAAAGACACAGCTGGCTTTATCGGGCAGCCGGCATGGTACTGGCAGAGGATCACAGATCACCAGCGGATTGCAGCTGAGCTGTTGGCTTTATTGCCCTTGGTACTAGCAGCTTGGCAATGCCAGTTGCATTAAGCGCAAAGGTGCAATCCAACTCTTTACATCTGTAGCAGGAAGCCGGGCAGGAGAGAAGGCCGAGGACGATTCTAGGCAAAAGCCCTATGGTGATGCAGAAGGAAATGCGGGGCAGCTTCTATACTGTTGAACTTATCCCCATAAATCTCCTTGTTCAGAGCTCGAAGAAAGCGACTCCCCCATTGCCATGAGAGGGTGGCGGCTCTTTGAGGCAGGAACCATCATTTTGCAGTAAGGGACCCTGGACTCAACTGCAGCACAAACAGAGAGGAAGAGAAGACGCCCAAGCTCACAGCTATCCCCCAGCCCCAGCCTTTCAGCCCTATCAGCCCATAGAATGGCCTGAGCGGCAGGAGCATTTAATAAAAGGGGAAGTAGGCTGATTTTAGACAGGTGTCCCCATCCACCATGAAGATGCCATTAGAGAAAGGATGACACCTGTTTTCTTATCCAGGGACTGATGACCCCCAGATGCATTGTTCTGTCTCGGACCGGGGGTATCAATGCGGTGTATGGTTATATTGGGATGCCTGTTTAACTATTTTATTTTAAAATGAAGTCTTTAATTTTAATCACTTGTGTCATTTACAGTCCTCCACTAAAGTAAACCATCTAGGAGTGACCGGGAGGCTCCAACCTTAAAGAATTCAATTTGGTTTTACTCCTGATCTTTCAGCGACTAGTTGGGAACACAACTCAGCAATTACGCATGCCCAGAAGGTCACCAAATTCTGCCTATTTTGGACCAGGGGGTGGAGGAGAGCAAATCCCAGACCACTAAAATGGGGGGAATCCGGCTTGGCATCCCTGCTTATCACAGCTGAGGCAGTGAGAGACAGGAGAGAGAGGCAGTCCCTCAATTAGGCTGCTTCCAGTCCATTGAGGGCTTGATCGGTACCTGAAACTCCACCTGGAGACCAACTAAGGCAGCTAAGAGCCAAAACCCTCTGAGCCGTATGCAGCAGAAGAGTGACCCAAGGCCTCTGTTCCAGCTCCGGGGTGAGTACAACACGCCAGTCAGCAGCTCCATTTCAAAACACTCTGCCTAACATCTCCCGCAAGCCCTCCCACGCCGCCTGAACCTCCCTCCCCTTCCCTCACTGGGAATTCCCAGGGCACGCAGGCCAGAACGTCCAGAGACAGAGCTATGGAGCTCCAGCTCCTTCTCCCCAAGTCGCCCTCTCAGGAACTGCTCCCTCTCCATCTCCACAGACTCTCTGGCCCCCCATCTTCCTTCTCACATCATCACTCCATCATCCTCTTGCTCGGTCACTCTCTTCTCCATCTGCAGCAGGCAGTAGGGAGAATTCCCACCCTGGGCATGTAGCGATCACAGCTTGGGGACAGCACTCCTTGCTCTCCAACCCTGCTTTCCCCAGGCAGCTGGAGTCCCACATTGGGGGAAAGCTGGGCCCTTAAGATCATACATTTGAGCTCTCTCATAGGTGTAAGTTATATTTTCTTTCCTTTGAATCTGCACTTTATATTCACCCCACCCCACACCTACCCCCCAGCTTGTGCTGGGACTTTTTCCTTCCTTCCCAGAGATACTCAGGTTTCTAATTAACCGGGAAGGCTTTTTAGTCCCTACATTTCTCCATTAATAATAATGATACCAGCTCATAAATGAAAATGGCTTTTCTGTTTAAATTCTGATTTTTTTTAAAAAAAAAAAATTTGGTGGGTAACGGGAAGGAAAGGAGGTAAGAAGCAGCCGCCCTTGGGTCATTTGCAACTTATTAGTTTCCAGCAGAGCTCTTAGCTAGCTTATTAACACTGAGCGTATTACAGCCAAATTTAATGGCTGGGATATTAATTACCTCGCAGGCTCTTTTGTATCGAAAATTATTTATTTTTATGTTACAAAGCAGTGGTGGTGGGGGAATGCTCTTAGCAGCAGTACTAAGGGGCTATGCACAGCCCGAACCTGGCACACACTGCTGACAGAGACGGGAGATGTCACCCCGTCACTCCCAGAGAGAATCTGAAAATTGGGCTCTCTCTAGCCACGTGCATTGCGGGCTCCTATTTTTCACCTTCTAATTTGTCCTTGGTTTGGAGACCCTGCCAGGCCTGATTTTTTGCTGAGCAACTGCAGGCCTGGGGGCGTTTCCTGGAGCTGTGGATGACTAAGCACCGCTGAGAGTCAGGCCCACCAAAGTGGATACTATGACCTAAGAAGCACGTCGTGCCCACTGACAAGGCGGGGAGACAGGTGTATCCTGATTCTGGTTCACCAAAGAATGTGATGTGAGGCCTTAAATTAAAACCGAAAATGGGGGGAGGCCCCTGAAACGAGTGGACTCTCTGGAAAGTTTTGGCCCATGAGTCTCTCTCTAGCGCAGTGAATCCATGGTAAGAGTTGGGAGTCAAACTCAAGAGTCCTGGATCACAGCTGCTTGCTCTGAAAGCGCAATAAGCCAAGGTGACCATTTACTTCCCACGGCTCTGGCATTCTCCTGCCTCCTCCCTCTCTGATGCACATGGACAGAGTGTCTCTTTCCAGTTACTCTCTGCAACGCAGGGGAGCTGCCTAGCAAGTTAAGGTGTGGGAACGGCGTGGTGCAAAGCCGAGGGCTGTGCCAACCGAGGATATAGGCTGCAGCACCACGGATGAAACAAACACGCAAGAGACGCAGGCCATTGATAATTCTGTATAGCCAATATACTATCTGTGTGTGGCCAACGCACCTCTTGGGCAGTGGGGCAGCCCCAGTACACCACCATCCTGGGCTTGGGGGCTCACTTCGCCCCCTACCCTGCCTAGAGACCTGATCTGAAGCCTAATGAATCAAGGGGAGTTCCCCACCCCCAGTGATTTCAGTGGGCTTTGGAGCAGGTTCTAACTGCGCGTCCCCAGCCTGTGCTGGAACACGGCTTAATCATGGAGATGCAGAATACGTGGCTGCTGCCTGGCTGGGGTAGGAAGCGTCGTTTACACCCCCCTGTGGGCTCTGCGGGACAGCGTTTCCTATCCAGGATGCCCAGGTGGCTTTCCTAACCCCCTTGGCACGCGGCCGCAGTCTAGCTCTCCACACCTCCCCTTGAGGGGAGGCTGCCCCTGGGGATTACACCGCAGCACCGAGGGGGCGCAGGAGATAGCAGGCAACAAAGCGGTGATGTTTACAGGGAACAAGGGGAGGAGCGCGTCGGAGCTGTTCAGGTGGGAAGAGGCAGTCGCTGGGCAGAGGGCAATAGAGACCGAGTACAAAGGACAGCCATCGCGGCTGGCCCTGCAAGAGACCCCCACCAGGACTGGTCCCGCACTGAGGACAGTCCAGACACTGGAGCCCTGCAGGAACAACCCACGCTCATCTCCTAGCAGCCAGGTGCTGACCGGGCACCGATGCAGCAGTGCCCTGGAGCCACCCTGGATACTAGAGCCTTCCTCGGGGCTCCGG
>ML677380.1:10344481-10356263 GCA_007922305.1 Dermatemys mawii | reverse complement strand
GGAGCATGGAGGTGAATGAGGTGAGGGATGAGGGCCAGGGAAGGAGGCAGAACACTGGACACCACAGACATCATGATGGACAGAGAAGCCTGGAGCAGCAGAGACTGAGTCAAACCCCTACCGGTGTCTAAATTCTGCCTTGTGAACCCCACGAGATCCCTCCAGCGCTCTTAGCTCCTGCGGAAATACATCCTCATTGTTCAGAGACGCAGCCTCTCCTAGCAGGGTAGCTAGTGTCGATGCCTACTGTCCACATGCTGCAGGGCAATGGCTTTCAACCTTTTTTTCCCACTTGCAGACCCCTAAAAAGTTTAAAACGGAGGTGCGGACCCCTTTGGAAAAAAATTAGCCTGCAGACCCCCAGGGTCCACAGACCACAGGTTGAAAGCCACTGGTATAGGGTGTTGGTGCTAAAGCACAACAGGAAGACAGGCCCACTAAGACCATAGATGGTTAAAACTAGAGCAGCGTCTAGGATGCTCTTACATGGATGGGTCAGAGCTGGCACAAATTCACAAGGAGAACCAGGGAAGTGCAACTTGCTCTCTAATGCTCCCTCCTCCCATCTTGCAGGAGCAGATCTGAGCCCAGGAGATACTCTGGGTCATGTGTGTGTGCGTAAGACAATCTCACAAATCACACAGCCATCGTACTTTTAAATGGTAATTTATTTTAAATAGATGGGCCCGTCAATTTCAGTGAAACATAATTCACAAACCACATAAATGAGTCTCTGTCACCCACGCTTAGAGGAGCCAGCTGCCTCTGTCCTCATTGCCACTAACTCGGCCAACCAGAATCCTACAGCTGCCTCTACGCAGGATGTGGGTCAGGCAATTAACTTTATAAATGGAAAATAATAAAATATGACAGCCTTTTACAGCCCCTGCCCAGAGCCCTGCAGCAACAACGCTCTGCTCAGACGCCGAGCGCTGCAGTTTTCTTTGATAGAATTTCACTCCAAGCAGGGGCTTCAGTGCAACCAGAAATGCCATTTCCATGATCTGAAGGAATCTGGCCGTTCCGTTCTACCTGGCTCCCCTGATACCCCAACCCCCTCTCCATATCCATGCAACACAGGTTCTTAGGCAGCTGCTGTTGTCAGGACGTTTCAGGAAAAATACTGCAGGCTTTTCCCCCTCCCTCCTTTTCCCCCTCCCTCAGACTGAAAACGGGAGGTCATAAATGTGGCAGGTTCATTAACTAGAAAATACATTTCACACCATACAAATAAAATCCAACTGACTGGCAAAACAATGAGGTTTTTATTGCATTGCTCTTCATGGGTGAAAGAGGAATTAAGCATAAGCTTAAAATCCCAATGAATTCAATGGGGACTTAACCGCATGCATCTACTTAAACATGTGAGCGAGTGCTGTCCTGTACAGGGATGCTTGAAGGCCCTGATTTAGGAAATTACTTGTCTCCCTCGTTCCAACCTGATGTTCCTCAAAGGGACCCCAACCCTCATACCGGGGGAAAACGGGACATCCAAGCCCCATGTTCGTTAGACATGCCAGAGTGAGGAACAGACTCTCGTCAACATGAATTTGGAGAGAGGATGATGCATCGGTTAGGGTGCTGGCCTGGACCTCGAGAGACAAATTCAATTCCCAGCTCCATCACAGACTTCCTGGGGAAGCTTTGGAAGGTCATTTAGCCTCTGTGCCTCAGTTTCCCCTCTGTCTGATGGGTATAATGGCCCTGCCCTACCTCAGAGGGGCGTGGGGGGATAAATACATTAAAGATTGAGACACTCAGATACAATAGTAACAGGTACCATATAAATACCTACAATAGGAGACTTTTACATGTTGAATTAGGTTTCCTCACTTTTCATCTTTTTCCCCCCTTTATTTTTTTTAAATTTCAAACTTTTATTAAAAAAAGGTCCTTTCATACTCATCTCTTCAAACCAAGTCAGATGCTCTGTCTCTCTCTCTCCCCCTTTGTTACTTGTGCAGCAGCAGCTGCTGAATATGGAGGAACGTTCCTTTTATATTCCACACTCAAAAGGATCAAAACCAGTATCTCAGGACTGTGTTACCAGTTATTATTAGATTAGGAGACCCAGAAAGATACGTGTGATCCAAACCTTCCTAAATTCACCCTTGGGTACCTCACACCTCGGCCTTCATCCAATATTTGTCCCCATCTCACCAATTTCATGTTGCAGCAGCCACTGGAGCTAGATGAAGATTTTTCCCCATCAATTTTTTTTAACCCAGTAGACAATGAGACAGATGTAACAACCTTTCACAGGGGGGAAAAAATCCAGTTTTGAACCGATAAGTTCAGATATTTGTTGGGGGAAGTTGGTTGTGTTTTGTTTTTTTAATAAAAACCTGAAACACTTTACCATGTGGGTCAATATTTCATAGGTAAACGAGAGAGGACCCAGCCAGCTCTTACTGAAAGTCTCCATGCCCCACTACAGCTACTACTTATTTTTGAATTTCTTTTCTTACACTAGGATCATTTGTCCAAGCTCTCCGAAAGCTCTCTCCTCCCACTGTTTCAACATTGGACTTGCCTTTGTTGGACTGGCTGGCTGAAACATTGGTGGAGGGAATTGCTAGAGGATGCTCCAATTTGGGGGCAAAAGTGGGGAAGGAACAGCAGTATCCTCCTCCTGCCTACAGTCAGCTGGGGTTTGAGGCAACAATTACCTCTGTTTAGTGAAAGGTCATTAATTGCTCCATTTATTGGACCAGCTTCTGTTGGTGAGAGACAAGCTTTTGAGCTCACACAGAGCTCAGGTCTGAAGAAGAGCTCAGTGTAAGCTCCGCAGTTTGTCTTGTTCACCAGCAGAAGTTGGTCCAATAAAAGATATGACCTCACTCACCTGGTCTTTCTACTATCCTGGGACCCACATGGCTACAACCACCCTACATACAGGAATTCCTCCAGGCATGAGAGCTCAAGGGTGAAAGAACTTTCCGCACCGAAAACAATGAGAGCAGGACCACGCCGCTGGGCCTTCCCTGGTTTTAAATGTCTCCTCAGAGGGCATTGCAAGAGTGTCTGTTGTGAGACAGCTGGAAATTATGGGCAGTTCTTCTAGAAAGACTCTTTATGGTGCAGATAGATGCTCTAATCGGTTTTAACGGGTTTTCCAGCCAAGCCTTTGACACCATTCTCATTACATTAGGGCGTTAATGCCGAGAGCATTCAGAGGATTAGGGTAACGTCTTCAAGAGCTCCTCGTCATCGAGAGCTTTTTATTTCTATGCTGATTGTCAATGTGCACAGCTGGGCCCCCATTAAAAAGCTGCCCGGTACAGACAAAACTGGGCCCATTCCAGCCTTTTTGCAAAAGCAACTTCTAAAGACTAGGCTAGAGCCACCGCTGGGGTAAATTGGTGTCGCTCCTCCAAGGCAATATGCAACGGTCCAGCTGAGGTCAGCAGCGCTGCGCCGGGTTATCCCAGAGGAGGATCTGGCACGTTATAGGGTGCCCACAAGACGTGTGGGCTCCCCTCCCCATGAATTTCTCTCTCACGCACACACAGGTTCTAAACCATTTCCACACTGTGCCTTCCCTCCCATTCAGCAACATGGGACAGGGCAGGGCAGTCACGACCCTGACACCGATACAGGAAAAGTCACAAACCCCCCATGCGAAGAACTCATCCTCTGGCTTTCCCTTGTCCTGGTGTCTAGGGTTCCAGCTGCTGGGATTTAGACTCAAGTGCCTAAATCCCTTTTGAAAAAGAGATTTAGGCTCCAAATCAGTTAAGCGTTGGGACACTGAGTGCAGCAATGCCTGCAAAGTGTTAAAAATCTCAACCCGAGCGCCCCGGGGCAGGGTGTACCTTTGGCTTTGCACGCTGTAGAGCACGGAGCCCATCACCAGCCCTCAACCGACGGCACTAACTGCCATTTGCTGGTGCTGTCCGAGAGAGCAGGTGGAGAGCGGCAAGCAATCGGGGCCCAGAGGTCTGACTGTACTCCTGCTTAGCAGGATCTGGGTGGAGTGTCAGTCTCAATGAGAAGAATGGCGATTGTGCGGGCCCAACTGGTGTAGCTTGAACAAGCTGCGATCACGTGGGTGTTGTCTCTTTCCTTTAGTGTCTTCAACCAGCCAGAGCGGCTGGGGCCAGCCTACAGGAGGTGGCGGCAGGACACCTGACAGTGCTTATGTGACCCAAATAAGCTACTGAAACATCTGCTCCAGTCAGCTGTGGTTTATGGAGCTTTAAATACAGCCATGCCTGTTTTACACTGACCCCACTGCTGGTGGGACCAGAGGCTAGTGGGGGCTACGGAGATACCCAGACATGATCAGTGCCCTGACCGAAGGAGCTCTGGGTACCCAGACTGGCAACTCTGACCGCTGAACAGATCAAAGCCTCTGGAGGAGTCAGCACTGGTCCTCAGTCCTGTCCGAAGCGGCTGGGAGAAGAGTGTGGATAACAGGCAGAGGTCAGGGGTGCTAGAGGCACGTGAGTGATGGGGAGAACACACACAAATGCCCACTGAGCTGTGAAAGAAGATGAAACGCGTTCTCCAAGGCTGCCAGGGTGAAGCCAGCCGTGAGTTCCCTCCCCGGAAGAGTGACAGTTTGCACGAACGTACAGGGTGTTCGGGTTGCAGAGACACTCCGAAGGATGACAGCTGTGACAGACTAGAACGAGGCTCGCCCCACGGACACCCACAGAGGCTGGGCAGAGACCGCAGCACAGGGAGGAACAAGTGGGGCGCTCTTGTCCTTCGCTCCTTCCAGCCTAGGCAGCAGGGAGAGTCCAGTGCAAACCATAGAGACCTTTGAACCAAAGGCAATGGCTCAATTCTACAGCCCTGAAGGGAGTCCCCAAGCTCTCCCTTGCCAAGGGGACACAGGGAACGTACCCACCTTGTAAAAAGAGGCTGCACCCGCTGAGCTCATGGAAAGTGCCGGAGAGAAAGACAGGGGCATATGATCTGCAATGTCTCCTGAAGATTTGGGCCGGTGCCAGGCAGCCATAGCGAGAGAGGATATTAATTCCCCTGCCCAACCAAGGGCGGCCCAAGGACTGTACAAATTACTGAATAATCTCGCTCATTGCTCATGCAAAGGAAGGGATCTGCTGCCAGGCATCCTGGGAAGAGCGGCAAAACACCAAATAAAAGCAAAGAAGGGGTACTAAAGAAAGTAGGACACCATTGGGGGGGGAGGGGTCAGGGGGACATGAAATCAGCCATTTGAGACCAAAATCATCACGGAGGAGAGCAGGCAGACGTACGGATCGAGCAACGCTGAAGCTGTGTCAAAGAGCCAAGCGCATAAGGTTTGCTAGATACAAAATTCTCCGGCCTGTTTTACTGGAGGGGAACTTTCCTCTGCAGGTTTGGTGCCAGTGTTCCTCACGGCCTCTGTTGCGCCCCAAGGGGGAGAGCAGCCAAGGCAGCAAGAGGCAATGCCCAAGGGTTTACCCCAGGGAAGGAGGCCAGCAAAGGGGCCTATCACACTGCACCAGCTTATTCCCACCCTCCGGTCATACGCGTACCGCTCCGATCCTTTGGTCGCCGCGGCAGGATTCAGAGCGGAAGGGAAGCAAGCGCCGTTGACGTGGTCTCTGTTCTGCCGAGTCAGCTCCAGGAGAAGGAGCAGCAGGAGGCTGGCCTTGCTTTTGGAGCACCTGAGAACGGGAAGAGGACGACTTTTCAGCGGGGAAGCGGCCGATTCCACGAGACAAAGGACAGGACAAAGCAGAGGGTTTTCTGCTCCCCACAGCATTCAGAAACAGGACAACGGGTTGGCACCTGGACACTGGGCAGGCCTAGCTCACCCTGCAGAGAACCTGGGTCCCAGCGACAGACGAAACAAGAGCATTAGAGGAACGGTTTATTCTTCTAACGAAGGGCAGGGGCCTGTCTTCATTTAAAGCAGGATAACAGCATTAAGTGCGGGAGGGACTCATTTGAATACATGGACAACAGCCCAGCTGGAGGCTGGCATGGATACGGTGCTTTATTTACAGAAAGGACCTTCAGAAAGGTTAGCCAGAGACCAGCGAGCTTGCGGGTGAGCGAACACACACTAGTCCGGGACCCACGAGGGTGGCACCTGTCCACATGATTCTACATCGCCTTCCAGTAAAGCCAGAGAAGAGAACTTCTCACGCAGCCCCTTGTAGTATCTCAAGTGCAAAGTGGCGGCGGGGGTGGGGGTTGTCAGACAAAGGGGCAATGAGGTTGCGGGGGAAGGTTTTGTTGCCTTAGGAACAGTAATGAAGTTGACTGGTATTTTTTAATTAGCTCAGCAAACACAAAAGCAGCTCTTTGGAGCCGGTGGGACAGCACAGGCTTGGTCTTGGGTGGGGGGCGTGGGATCAAACAGGGGATTTATTATTTGGGGTGTGGTTGCGCTTAGGGGCACTAATCAAGGATCAGGGACCCGTCGGACTAGGCGCTGGACAGATCTGCAGCGAGAAGATAGGTCTTGCCCAAGAAGTTCAAATCTCAGATCTGTCCACTGCCCAGCCCGACGGGTCCCTGATCTTTGATTGATGCCCCTAAGCGCAACCACACCCCAAATAATAAATACATAAAAGTCTGGTGGGATTCCAGGGTAAGAGCCAGATTCACTAATATTGGTGCAGGAAGCGGACGTGACACTGTCCAAGCAAGGCGAGGGGCACTGACACCCTGGGAGGACAGACAGCGTCTCCACACGTCCCTGCAGGTTCTCCTAGGATATGGGACAGATTTAGCTTCAGGGCCAGAGCTCCACGAGGGCTGAACTGGTGGAGGATACAGACCCACCACATTTCTTGGCTACGCTCGTTTCCAGTTAAGCTTGCTCACTTCCTAGGTTACCTGCCCCTCCAAGCACATCTGTAGACTTCTCTTTGGTGCATTTCTCCGCACGAGGGCCCCTCCACCAGGGATTAGGCCAGCACCAGTAAATCCAATAACTAGCTCTACCTGGTGCCCAAGAATTTTGCTTTTAGAAGTCTGTGCAGTGCAGCAGCTCGAGAAACTGTTGCCCATTTCAATGAGAAAATGGAGCTTTGTCTAACTGACATTTCCAGTATTGGATGTGTCAAGGGGGTTTACTAAATCAAACCCTTTTTGAACGAGGTCCCATTTCTCCGAGGGACATGGCAACACTTCAAGGATCTCTTAGGAGGTTGGACCCTGCTTGACAGAATCAAAACGAAGAGGCCAAAGCCCCCCGCCCCCCACCTCCATTCTCAGTTTTACTGCAGTATCTTAATCCTAGATTGCAGCCAGTTGCGATATCACAGTGGGAACAAGGGGCAAGATTTTCAGAACTGCCTCAATGATTTAGCAGCTTAAGCCCCATTTTCAAAAGGTGTTCGGGACCCAAGTGTCGCTGAAAGTCAAGGGGACTTTGGTGCTTTTGAAAATGTGCCGCTTTTTGGCCTTGGGCAACATCAGCTGCCATTATAGCAGGGAGCCGCAATCCATATTCACCCGGAAAAGGCATTTTGCTCCTGCTGATTTCCAGATTCGGGCTATGATGCCATATCGCTGCGCTATCCCCAAACGTGCTCCACACCCTCATCTTGGAGTCCCGTTGTTCTAGAAGAAGCTACTCGGCCTTTCACAGGAGCACACAGCACGGATCACATGCCTAACTTACCTAGCCCCAGGCATATTCAACTGGCAGTATAGAGATCAAATAACTGAGCCATTTATTATGCCACCGTTCTCTAGCCATCGGAACTGCTCCCAAAGACCGGCAAGCCTGCGTTCAGGAGGACTCCTTACAGACTTATCCTGGACAGGCAAAGGGAAGGAAACCAAGGAAATAAACTCCTGTAAAGTGAGCTGGGTCTAGACTAGAACTCCTGAACGCAGGGAAATTCCAACCACGATTGGAATAGAGATTTGACATCTGCAGGTCTGACCCATCTCATCAAGTGTTACAATACGGTGTCACGCAGGACAAACACAAGAGACTGGATGAAGTAAGGTCCTGATTCTGGGCAGTGCTGGGTATATGCTGGAAAGTGTCGAGTGCCCCCTTTGCCAACTAGCTTCAAGGAGGATTTGAGGCCATCTGGTACCTCAGTAATCCCAGGAATCTTTACTTTGAGTGCACTGGCTTTGGAACTGGGCCTGGCCACGCAAGGGATTGTGTCTCCAGGACAGCACTCACTGGGGTCTGGGTCAGGGCCGTTCAGCAATCAAGATGGTCGTTATCAGGTTATGCTTCTGAGAGAGAAAAGCTCACTGCCTGCAGCTGTGTGTGATGCGCAGACGCGGAGAGGGCAGGGTGGCACTAGCGCATCCACAAAGAATTAGCGGCCACAATTAAAAAACACACAAGTGGTGGGGGGAAATAATCAATCAAAACCCAAACAAACAAATTAGGCAAAGGCGCAGACAGCATTCGCAGGGATCCCTGCCCACCAGCTGTCAGCATGAGCCATTGCTTCCCTCTCATCGGGTTTATCATTCCAGAACAGGCTCATCAGCGGCCATCTCTGCCATTCGCACGCACCGGGCTTTCATTGCGGGAGCCTCCATGGGCTCCCAGCGCCTCACAATTCAACGCCCAGCGCACAGTCAGCACCGCGGTTAGCCACTCGCAGTTAGGATTAGAGAAATTTATCTCCGCCGCTCTCCGGGATGGTGCAGCATCACCATCTGGTGCACATGCAGCTTCCCAGCACGGACTAGCTGAGGACACATTCGCTGCCGAGACCGACAACTGCATCTCTGGAAACGCCCGGCTCAGGCACTGAACTCCCCTGCCCTGCCCTGCCCATTGCGTCCCACTGCCCTAGGCTGTCCCGGGCTCCTGCCGAATGGAACCAACATCCACAAGCGGATTAACAACAAAATACCAAGTATCAGCTGGACACAAGGGGCAATTCAGGAACAAGCCAACTGGGGACTGTCCCGTTAATGAGAAATCTGTCGCTTGAAATGTCACCACTGATGGTGTAACGATTACATCCTGGCTGAGGTCCCCAGCCCACTTATTGACTGAATCCAGTGCCCTACAGCGACAGCAGCCTGCGCAAAACGCAAAGACAGAGAAATCAATACATTAGATGAGTTGGGCCAGGGAGATACAATTGAAGAGGTTGTTGATGGAACTAGAATTGGCAAGAACCTCTCCCTCCTCCCCTCAACCCCAAAGCACTCATAATGGGTCTACGACTGTAGGTCCAACCAGCTATGGACAACAGCTGGGTTTTATTGTTGTCCAAAGGTTGCAGGCTGTGGAGAATCAGGCCTCAGGAGACTGAAGGGGATATTTAAATATCATGGGCTAGATCTTCAGGTGCACCTGAGCTGGACTTAGCACATCTGGAGACAGGCACAGCTGGCTTCCTAGCACCTTTCGGACCTCCAGATCTTGAAGGTAGCTGGGTGTGCTGGTATGGCTTCTGTTACAGCGGCCTCAAGGCTCAAGAGAATTCAGCATGCTCTGGCCTTACCCCAGAGATGGGCAGTATCGAGCTTTACACAACTTAGGGATTCCCCTGCCCTGTGCGCGTCGCTCTCCACCCAGGGTGTGCAGGGATCGCGGCTGGGCCCGTACGCCAGCGCCTGTGCTAGGGTGGGGAAGTGAGAAAGGCCTGCAGCCGTGCTGGAGGTCGGCATTCACCATGGCAGAGCTGGGGGCAGCTGGCCCGAAATACCTGTCCAATGTCACCAGACTGGGGCTGGGCGAGGAGTTTAAAGCCTCCGGGTTCACTCAGCCCCCAAACCCTCTTCCAGCAACAGATCCCATCCCTGCACCCAACCCTGCCTGGAAACCCAACCTCTGCATTTAGCAAAGCTGTTGAAAGGGTGAGCGTCCTGTCTGCTAGGAGAGATCGTTATTGAAGCTCTGTGCCATTAACGGCATGTTAATGGCTAATGTAGCATTTGCTGGAATAAACCTCCATTTATCCTCCCTTTCGCCCTTGCTCACGATAAAGGCGAGCCAGGAATCCCCAGTGGGCCCCGGCTTCGCGTTTCTTGGGTCGCCAAGCACCCTCTTGCCCTTCTGCTCTTTTCTCTTTCCCTGCTCAGGAACTGAAAGGAGACTGCTAATGAACAAGCATCACAGGGCTGCCGAGCAGTGGCTAGAGGCAGAGAGGCTCATGTAGGCGGCTAGTCCCAGGGGTCAGCTCTGCATTCAGCTCGTTCATTCATCCACCATCTCTCCGCAACAGGCTAGAGGCCCCTGCAGCTTGGCAGAGAACTCTGAGCCCGTCTCCCTAGGTCTGGCGGTGCACAGCCACAGACAGGCCGGAAGCTGCTTCTTCCCTCGTGAGGCTGATCCAGCCCAGGAGCTCCTGGGGAACAAGTGTGACAGGTCCAAAAACAAACAAGTCTGACAACCGGTTGGGAAAACCTAGGTTTGCGAAGAGATTGTTCCCCAAGAACCACCAACGCTCAGCATGCGGTCGTGTCTCCGGTGCTCGCAGGAAATGGCGGGAACGAGCGTCCCTCTAGTTTGCAGCCAACAGAGAAATTGGGCTGTGGAAGGAAAGCCAAAGAGGAAAGCAGAGCACACGGATCACAGCTTTGGGAAGCTGTAATGCTGCCAGCATCGGCACCAAGGTCCCTTGTGTTTCAGGAATGGCCCCGCTGTCGACCAGAACCCCCTGCGGCCAGGCGCTGTACAAACCCAGAGCACAAAGAGCTGACGATCGAAAGCGTAAGACAAGAGACAACAGCTGGAGACAGGCACAGGGGAGAAGAAGGAGACAACGAGGCGGTCTATGGGGCAGCATGACGGGCAGCAGCCTGTCTCAGTGCACCGGTGGCCGAACACATGACAGGAGAGCTTTAAAGAGGGCAGGGAGGCAGCTTCTCAGAGGTTTACAGGGAGCTCCTTGAAATGAGAGGGCGAGAACTCAAAGGGGCTTGATTGAAAATGGAACAGAGGGCAAGAAAGTTTGGCATCAGGGCACATTCGAGAGCCTTCTAGGCCCTGCGGCTTACTGAATCGAGCTGACAATCAAGGACCTGCCGCTGTTCCCCTTCCCCTAACCTCTGGATGTCAGACTGCGAGCTCTTCAGAGCGGGCCCTGCAACACTGGTGAAGTGACCAGAAACCACACACCAAGGTCCCCTCCCCCTTTTCACTAAGGGGGTGCTGTCGAGATCAAACTTATTGCAGGAACTGTTACCGTCTTTGAGGAGTTGTGGATCTCCTCTGGACATCAAGAGCCATTAGGGGGGTTGGAATACCAACGTACATTACATAATCCATCTCGACTAAGCCACAGGGGGTGTGGGAAGGTTCAAAGTGTTACACACAGAGAATTGGGAACTCCAGTGACAACAAGAAGAGAGGAAGGATTGTCCAGGGGCTAGAAAGCCTGGATTCGAGTCACTGCAGTGCCAGACTCCCTGTGTGACCTTGGCTCAGCCAGTTATCCGCTCTGTGCCTCAGTTTCCCATCGGTTCAATGGGTGGAACAATACTACCCTGCATTCACAGGGGTGTTGGGAGAATGAAGATTGTGAAATGCTCCGACACGGGGGCGGCGATAGGGGCCAGGTCAGTACTTAAGTTATTACTACTATTAGTTTTATCCTAGCACCCGGGAACCCCGGTCATGGGCCAGGCACTGTACAAAACACGGAACACAAAGGCAGCCTCTTCCCCAAAGAACCTACCATCTCGATAGTCTGTCCGCGTCTCATTACCCCTCACAGGAAAACCAACCAACCACCTGCCAGCCACACCGGGCGCCAGTGCCACGTCAGGGCACTAACTGTCACGGAGTCTGTCACGGGGGGTGGGGGAGTCCCATTCCCACACCCCCCACTTCCTGGGATTCACAGTGATTCTTAGCCAGCCAGTAGATCAGAAGGTTTAT
>ML677380.1:10300484-10344471 GCA_007922305.1 Dermatemys mawii | reverse complement strand
ATGTCCACCCTTCTCCCTACTTGTCACAGAGTCCCCGGGGCGATGGTCTGGACCTGCTCCCTATGAAGCCAGTCAGGACTCTGGGGGGAAGCTTCTTCTCCGTAAACAGCCTGTCTCCAAGGCTAGGAGCTTCACAGCTTCCACGGTCTGACTTCAGAGCATTCAGCACCTTCTGCCCCTCTGTGCGCTTCCCCCAGTGAGCCCAGCCAGGCAGGGTCCTGGGGAAGCCCGTGTGTTTGCACCCCAACTCCACAGTCAGACGTGACTCTCAGCCAGCCAGTAAAACAGAGGTGTATTAGTCGACAGGTACATGGTCTAGCACAGACCACACAGCGAATGCGACCCCTCAGCTGGATCCATTTTGGGGGCCAGAGAGCCAGGCCAGCCTGCCTGTAGCTCTCTGCCTCTTCCCAGCCAGACCCAGACTGAAAATCACTCCCCAGCTTCTTTGTCTCCTTCCCAGGCAGGAGGTCAGGTGACCTCTTCCCCCCACCTGAAGTCAAGTTACAGCTTCAGGCATGGACACCTTCACACAATATAGTCAGAGGAGCCATTGAGAGCATTTCTATTCCCTCACACTAACTCAGTACCGAGAACCTCACCTTTCCTCTCCAGTCACTCACCCTGCATCCAGGGGCGCCTGAAAGGTCTTTGAAGGTCTCCCATTGAAGCAATGGCCAGGCCCTGACAGCTTGAGCGCGGTAACAGCGAGGCTCAGACAAAGGGGATTGGTTTCCTGCCGGGACGCTGTGAGGGTTCTGCAAGGTGATCTTAATCCACTGGGCTCTTTGTTGCAGGGTACCACTGCAAAGTGGGGGAGGGGAATACCCCAGAGGGAGGACAAATCTCCCCCAGCCTCGAGTCTCTCCTGCCGGGGTGTTTGTCTGGAAATGGCTGGCAATAAGTCAGCCTAGCAAACAGGAGTAATTTGGTACTGCTGAGCTCGGAGTGAGCAAAACAGAAAATCAATGAGCTGCTTTGGATTTGTGTCAGAGCAGCAAGCACAACAGCCCCAGTGGGTTTCACGCACTTGGCTCTCGCGGGGCGCCGGCCTCTTTTCCACCCAGAAATGAGCCTGAAGATTGAATCCCCTCATCACGTCCTGCAAATCTCTCACTATTGCTCTCGCTCTCTCTAGTGCCTGCCTGCATCTGGCCTCTTGTGACTTCCCTTAACAAATCGCCTCTCTTCAGCACTGAAGAGCTGATCCAACCAGATAATACCGGGACAAGGCTCAGGGCCCGGGGGTCTGAGTAGCACAGAGAACGGTGGACACAGACTCAAGGAGCAGAGTGCTGGATTGGCAGATAAAGAGATCATCCTCATAGGAAACTGGGTTTTCAAACCGTACTGCACCAGCTGGGGAGGGTGGAGCTCTGGGAGATGGGGGAAGTCTCACGGGGAAGAGGACGGGCACTCAAATCGTTGAGGAGGAGGATAAGGATCTAGATATGTACCCAGGCACGTGAATCCATCAGTGGGAGGGAGAAACCCAAATAGGGAAAGACGGAGTCGTGTGACACAGAGTGAGATAAGAATGTGATCCAGTTAATGAGGGACCAGGAGTGGTGGGCTTCTCGGAAACACAGGAGCTGCATTGCTGGATTAGACCGACAATGGTTCCCACAGGTGTTTCAGAGGACGATGCAGGAAACAGCTGCTGGACAGCCAACGCATAAGGAAATTTTCACACTGATCCCCTTAGTTGGAGGAGGATTGTTGACAAAGTCAGAGCATTTAAATCCCTGCCAATGTTTGTTTTAAATCCTTGCTGTACTATCACTCCGGATGTGCTTGTCCCCACCAACCCTGAATGCTGGAAACATCCCAGCCTGGTAAGTGGCCCATCATGGCCTGAGGGGGACCAGCGGACAAGTCTGATAACTCATGAGCCACTAGCGCTAGAAACTCCTGCTATGAGACATAGGGAGTCCCAGCTTTCCAGTGGCTCAGAGAGCTATTTCCTGGCTTTGCTGGTTAATGAGAGATTTGACACCACAAATCACACTGTTCAGCTTACATCTGCTGCATGCACACTGGTGGAGCAGCAGCCTGGCCTGTAACAGATTCTGGGGAAAGTGGCTTGAAATACTGTTCCCCTGCACTGCGGGCCAGGTGAAAAGAAGCAGTGAGCCCCATCTGGCCAATGGGGCCCCCCTTAGCTCAAGACCCTGGGCTGCAGCCCCTAAAACCTGTGTGTCACTGCTGAATTCCAGTCACCATCTTTGCCAAGCAGATCGGCGTGGTCCTTTAGAAACGGCTCCTTCTCGGGGGAGAGGGAAGCTTTCTAACCAACATGAAACCAGTGCAGCCTCCCCACGGAGCTGACCCACAGAGTGCTCTGTGCATCCCCTTTGCTGGACAGAGCAACCGACACGTGGGATTCGGCAGGCCCGGGAGACGCCAACACAAAATGCAAACTCAAAAACGCCACGGTAAGTCAGGACCAGAACTAGCCTCCTCATTTCAGGGATTCACTTTTGGAGCGTTCCCCACCCCCCGGCCCAAAACTCCGATTCCTGACATCTCTCCAGCCAGCATTCGGGACAGTCGCTCCTTGAACCTCTTTTCTCTCACCTCCCTGCACCCCCACGACAGAGCGCCAGTTTCCCTGCTCCCCCTCTCTCCCGACAGCTGCTAGTATGATGCTGGACTTACTAGCGGATTATGTTATCAGACCTTCCAGGGTAATGACACCTGCTGTTTCTTAACCTGCAGTTCTGAGCTTGTTCAGTCCCTGACCTCTGCTGTTATCACCAGCTAACGCCAGCTGTGTCCCCAGACACCCTGATCTCACGCTCCACCACCACTGAAGCCTGCCAGCCACTCTTCTGAAAAGCTGATCACTGGAAATGGTGCTGTGGGACCTAGCTGGGGGTGAAGCGGGGGCCCCTCCCTGCATCCCACAGCCCATCTGCTCTATTTTTATCCAATACATCTTAGCCCCATTGAGAATTAAACAGCCCTTTAAAAATCCCTTCTAATTATCCAGCATGTTACCCAGCTCTTACGTATCTGCTTTCTCCAAGCAACACGCTCACTCTCTCCTGTACAGACCAGACAGGCTCCCTTTCCACAGCTTTCCAGTGTAAACGGAGGCTACCCGCCTCACTTGGCTGACTCGCTTAATGAGGCTCAGCTGCGTCTCCTCAGACCCAGCCCAGCTAGGCGGGAGGCATTTGGAAAGCCTGGCTGAGACCATGGGACTTCGGAACAAGTTCCCAGGCAAATACCCTGTGCCGTGCAGCTGCAAGCAGCCGATAGCCGACCCCACAGTGGGGATGGGGCCATCCCCCATGGTGGACGAAGAAGAGCACAAGAGGGGTCTGTTTCACAGGGATCCCACAGGCGGTTTTAGGTCGTTCCTCACATCTATACCATTTTGGATACGAGAGAACAAAGCCAAAAAGGGCTCACAGATGACACCACTGGCTTTGCACTCGGGAACCGGAAGCAGGTCATTTTTACACTAAGAGACTCCGATACAAGAATTCCTTCAGCAGGAGGCCCCACAACATCCAGCGGCCCTGGATACGCTGGGCTAGCACTGGCTCCGACCAATGCAGCGGTGATGCGACACGACCAGCAGAGCGTCTGCAAAGCAGCAGAAGGGGATCCGGCGCCAATTCCCCACGGAGCGAAATCCCTGCCACGCTCATAGCGCCGCCAAAGTCAGGTCTGTAGCTGGATCCCAGGGCACCTCCCGTAAAGCTGCGCTGATGAAAAGGCCCCAGGGGTCGCTCAGGAAAGCCAAGCCGGGCTGCATCACAATGCACTGGACAGAAAGCGAACAGGACTCCCTGCGGTGACAGCTGAAGAGTCAGTAGCTAAAGAGCACCTGGATTGATGCACCTGCTGCATTCGGGGAGGGCTGCAGATCCCAGGACATGAGAGCTGTGAGCCTGGTTCCTGCCCCCATTGGCTCTGGGCTTGGCTGGATGCCCAATGCGCCGGCAAAGGTTAGGAGCAGAGAATACCTTCCGCAACCTTCCTAGCAAAAGGCCAGCGAGGTCTGAATCCTGAGCAGCCCCGACGACAAATAGTAATGATCCTAATAAAATAAAAAGGGTAAAACACACCGGAACCAACATCTAGTGGGGAAGGGAAATTTAACTGGAAATGGCACCTCCAATTTAAATGTCATCGGAGACATCATTTCCGCACTTCATGCTGTTAGCAGCTATAAACCGGCAATTTCAGTGGCTGAGGAGAGACAAGGAAGCATCAAGGAGGCGCTTTGCATATCTGCGCCCCTTCACCCTGGCTGCGGGGCCTAGCTGGGAGAGACACACCCTGCTCAGGACTGGCTGGTGGGACGAGACCGGTGTGTGTGTGCCGGGGGGTGTCTCCTATCTGACGCAGGAGGCTATGCTCCTCTGCCAGCTCCCATCTGGGCAGGTTTGTGTGTCGCCCCATCCCTTCACTCCACCTATCTGCTTCATTCTAGCCAGCAGGAGCGAGTGTCCTGGGGCAGGGGAGGGTGAAATGGATGGTTCAAGGGAACAGAGCCCATCGCCCGTACGTCACCATTCAAATCCAGCTGGGTGGGTCACGGCACAGAGCTGCTGCTATTCATCAGGTGCAATGTGTGACACGAGTTTGACAGCCTCAGGCCTGTTCCTAGTGCCGAGGCATTGACACCATAGCAAGCGGATTGTGTCTCTCAGCCGTGAGGCCAGAGCACCAGAACTGCCCATTCATCCCCACAGATGGCCAGGGAGGAGGCACATTGATATGGGGGCCCAGTGGGGTCAGTTACTCTGCTTGGACTAGACACCCCAACGCTGTCAGGCACCAGGACACTCAACACCTTTCCTTAGCAACAAAAAGGTCCTGGTTTCTTTCTGTACTCCGCCCCCCACCCGCCACCAAGCAACCGTGACCAATGGATTTATTAACGTCTTATTCCACACCGGGTCACAGACATACCCTTAGCAGCTCAAGAGGCCCCGATTCAGCCATCCATCGCTATTCAACAAAGCACTTACGCACATGCTTAGGTCCCTTGACTTCAGTGGACATTAAAGCATGTATTTGAGGGGCTGGCTGACATGGAGCCTTAAGGATGAAGATGATATTAATGCCTTCTGTGTATTTACTTACTACAAGGTCGGGCATCTGAGGGATTAACATTCTTCTCCTCGCCCTTCAGATTTTACTTCTTTCCTGGGGCCTCCATCTCCAAAACCCAGCTTCAGAAGGAAGACTGGCATGCTTCTAGTTCAGCATGTGCGAAAGGGACTTTGCTCCTCAGATCTTTGGGGGTAGGGACAATGTGGAACATTCTCAACAGCCTTTAAGTGATTTAGGAGCTTCAGTGTCCACGTCCCTTTGAAAACGGAATTTAGAGCCGGGATAAGATTTTCAGGAGACCCTTCTTGTGCTAGGCACCCTCCAAACAGCCTGGCGGCACAGCAGGGAGGAATCCTAGCACGCACTCACCTACTCCATACAAGTGGTTCTAACGTGCTCTGAACACAAATCAGCAGCTAAGGGCAAAGCTTTACTACTACTACTAATTAAAGTGTCATATTTAGTCCTCTAAGACATTTTCTTACATTACTTTCTCTCCAAGCAAGTTCCTAGGCGTCTCTCCCCCTGCAATTCAAGCCCCTCTTACCACCCCCTCCTTTTCAGAGCCATATTTGCGGACTTCACCATCAGCCCAATCAACTCACAAAGCAACGCCGGAGGCTACTGAACCGAAGCAAAGCCCAAACCCAAACAGTATATCAAGCTCAGCCAACGCCAACCACCAGCTCTTGTAATGTGGAAATAAATCGTGCGCACTCAGCAGAAACTGCGCTCCCGGTGAAGATTTGTTATTAAAATGCACGTTCGGCGCCTATTTAAAATCCAGAGGAAAGCCAGGGCCTCGAAGGTCTGATATGCATGGCCAGATCCTGAGCACAGTTACACCAGGGCAAGATCAGGAGCAGTTCAATCAGCTTTGGTGAAATTACTCCCCCAATTTGCACTGGAGTAACCAAGATCGGAGCCTGGCCATGAAAGAGTATAAAATACAGGAGTTTTATTTATAAAGCCGCCTGTCCTGCCAAGTACAATCATAAAAAGTCACTCAGCCCTCTTAAAATTCAAGAGACCAAGTGCATGGAATTGAGAGAGGAAAAAAAAATAAAGAGAGAGGAGGGAAGGTGATAAATACGGGACCCTAAGAGGCTGCACCAAACATGCCCTTTAAATGATTTGATCAAGGGGAAGAGAGGGAGAGATCCGAAGGTGGGGAGGGAGGGAGATGGAATTCCCACACCCTGCAGTACAGATCTCACCTTCCCACTCAGGGAGAATGTTTAGACTCCACAACGTTGAGAGATGAGAGTACGAGTAGTAGAGAAGGACTAAAATCTCCACTCGGAGGGTTACAGAGGCTGATGCACCCTCACTGAAATCGACAGGGGCTTTACTATTCGCTCCCATGGGTGCAGGATGAAGCCCTGTAGGGGAAGAAGTGTCTAAACTGGGACTCCAGAGAGGTGGGCTCAATTTCTGGCTCTGCCACCAATTTCCAGGTGACCCGAGGGCTGGAGTCCAGTACCCCGACTCACACTGACAGACACGTCCCACCCCACGGCCGGCGTCTCAGTTCCACAGCCGGGCACTCCCTTCACCCCTCTCATCTATTCGCTGGCTTTTCGGAGCAGGAATCTCTTTCCCAATGCAGGTGTACCGCACCTAGTGCGGCCAGGGCCTAATCTCAGCTGGTGCCTCCGAGCACGACTGTCTGACAAACAACAACAGTGCAATCTGCAAAGCCTGCTGGAAGTGCTCTGGTTGTCCCAACCCGGAACGGGTCTCCGGCGGATTCTTCCCAAAGGAACCGAAAAGCGCCTTTGAGAAGTTAACTTCACCCGTCCCCTTTTCCGGGCTCTGGATTTCCCCTCCAACCCTGGATAAACTGCCTTCTGCTCAACAGGGCATCGGAGTGTTTATAGATTACAAAATACCATCTACTCTAGAACACAATTAGCTGTGCTCCAAATTTATGAGAGTAATTTGCAGCGCCATTAAAGCACGAGAGCCGTGGCTCGCACACAGTGGTTGTTAGCATCTCTCTAAATGAGCCCGGGCAGGGTACGCTGCTAAGTTGTGAAGGTTTTTTTTGCGGGGGAGGGAGGAAGACTGTTGTCCTTTAATTGAAGAGGCTC
Source organism: Dermatemys mawii (assembly GCA_007922305.1). Lineage (NCBI taxonomy): Eukaryota > Metazoa > Chordata > Testudines > Dermatemydidae > Dermatemys > Dermatemys mawii. The sequence goes on along the minus strand of ML677380.1, from coordinate 10,337,305 downwards.
TTCCAGGTGGAAGATGAAGAGCGCATTATTGGCCTTTTCTGAGGGCAAACACTGGCGCCAGCAGCAGCAGCAGCAGCAAGGATGCAGAAATCATAGTGGTGGCAGCAAAGAACTCTTCATAAAACGGTACTAGAATCACAGGCCACTGCAAAGCACCGGCGCTCGCAGCAGTCCTGAGTTGAAGTCAATGGACCGACATTCATTTCCACCAGCTGAGGATCTGGCCCATGATGTGTCAGAGCTAACACGTACACACACCCCGACGCGTCTTTTGGGCGGCTAGATCAGGGTTTGCCATTCACACTCTTTGTACAGCTCCTAGCCCAATGGGGCTCCAACCTGGGGGAGGTCTCTTGGCTCCATGGCAACAGAAGTAGGATCAGTAAAGCCCCACCTTCTGATTGCGACCAATGGACAGCAGCCAGGCAGGGCCAGATCTCCAACCCAGAGAGTCTTCCATTTAGCATTTGCACCCAAGACAGTCGTAGGTCTCCAGTGGCAGAGATCAGGCAGGTTATCCAGATAAGGAGGCCATCAAAACCAGGCAGAAAGCACCCAAGGCATGCGTGGCTGACCAGGAAAGGACTGCAGAGAGCAGATTGAAGGAGCAGTGCACTGACAACAAGGCACCTGACAGTTGCCTAGCAAAACGTGCCACACGAGCGTCATCCCCTGGACGTGCACCTCCCCCAGGTGTGCCCTGCACAAGTGGGACATGGGTGTGCGAGTTCTGCCTTGGGGGGGTGTAATGGATGGAGCGCGAGAGCGTTACGTGGGGAAGAGCCGGATTTGCGCTGGCTGCACAAAGCTTCTCCAAACGTGGAAGCTTCTTCCCTTCCCATCCCAACTGCAGCCCCCAGGCATCCTGCCCTTTGACCACAGCGTGAGCCAGGATCATCTGCCCGCTAACAGGGCCATCTCTCACCAGCTGTCCCAGCAGCTTCCTGTCCTCTCTCTGGAGCTAGAACAGATCCACCCAGGCCCAATGCAGGCGGCAGGGGAGGCGGGAGGGTGTAATGAAGATGGCCCTGGCAGCGTGTCCTGCTAGGACTGCAGCAGAGATGCTAACGTCACACTCGCTCTCTCTGGGCAATAAAGCAGGAAGCGGCAGCAGCTTTTTCTGCTCTCGGATCCAAGCCGAGCCACACAAGGGTGGGAGAGGAGGGCTGTTTGGTTTGGGAGAGGGGCCTTCTAAGCTGGTGCTTCTCAACCTATTTCCCTTTGTGGGCTGCACACGCAGCTCGGTGCGTGTTGTGTGCACCGCAGCCACACTTCCTTTCAAAGCACAAAAACAAAACTTTGCTCTGGTACCCGGCTTCTAATGGGATCTTTGCTGCAGTCCCCCAGGTTACAGCCAGACAGGGAGAGAGTGCTCAGAACCGTTATATCAGGGCTGGGTACAGCTTTCTGGATGGGACAGTCGCAGAGAGGCCAAGGTCAGATTTGCATGCGGACCTCTCCTGGCCCAACCTCCACCACGCTGCAGAGCCCCAGCTGGAGTATCACTGGGAGTGGGTGTAGCATTTTGTGGGGGTCCATAGGGAGCAGTCAGCCCCCATGCAGCGCAGGGCTCCATTGCAGTGTGCAGGGACCGCTTGGGGACACTGGAGGGGGCTGGTGGATCTTCTGGTCTTTCCCCTGGTATCTGCAGGGCTGGGGGCCACAGCACTTCCCCAGCTATTAGACTGAAGATGGTCCTGGAGGGAAGATTCCTTCCAGTAACCAGCAGAGAGAGACCTGCCTCTCCCGGACATTTCCCAAGGTTTTCCCAGGAACCTTCCTGCGCCCCTCCCCCAGAGCAGTGGCAGGAGCCAGGGCTCAGTAGGGAGGCGGCTAGAGGCTTCTGGAGGGACAGAGGAGACATTTCAGAGAGATCCTCTTCCTCCCCTGCTCTTCACCCTCTTTCCTCATCCCCTCCTCCTCCTCCTCTCCCCATGCACGTCTCCCTCTTCCACCACTCTCCTAGGCTCCCTCCCTTCACTCTATCTGGGCTTCTCTGCCCACATTTCCTCTGCCGCATGCTCTACCCTTGCCCCCCCCCCCCATCCTCTCTTCCTCTCCCATCACCCTCTTCTCACTTCTCCCCCGCTCTCCCTCCCTCCTGACTGTGAAGGGCACCACAGCTATAAAAAGGAATGAGGCTGCAAATTGCCTAGTTAGATCTCTTCCCTTTGTTCCAAGGGGACCAGCCATTCGCCGCTCCCTGCCTCCCATCCTCAGGTAAAACCTATCGTCTCAGAAAAGCCATTCGTCACCTTTATGGCTGATTCAGAAGACACAGCTCTGGCCTAGCTCAAGGTTCCCATGAAACAAACCACCCCTCACCACCAACTCACTGCAAGTTCAGGTACATTATCCTCCCACGGGCTGGAGCCAATCAGCAGAGCTTCACCGAAGAAAACGGCCAATAGTAATCCTAGCTCTTACATAGCACTTTTTGCCCACAGATCCCAAAGTGCTTTATAAAGGAGGTATTATCTCCATTTCACAGAAAGGGAAACTGAGGCACAGACCAGTTGCAACTTGCCCAAGGTCACCTAGAAGAAAGTATCAGGGCCAGAAATGGCACCCAGGTCTCCTATTGCCCTACTCACTAGCCCACACTGCCTCCGTCCTGCAGATTTGCACCTTCTGACAGCTGGCCTATGGACCCTGATTCTATACATCACTACACTCAAGCAGTCCCATTGGATTTCAGTGAAGTCGGGGGGGGGGGGGCGCGGGAGACCAGGGATGAGAATCTCGCCTTGTATTTTCACTGCTGTGTTAATTAGCCTGAGTTATATTAGCATGAACTCAGAGAGGCAGCTGCAGGCCAAGAGCACAGCAGAAATGGAAGCTATTCATTTAGAAGGGGGAAGAGAAAAAAAAGTGACTTATTTTAATTTGGAAATGAAAGAAAATGTTTGGAAATTGTCCCCCCAAGCACAGTTCTTAAGTAAAAGTCACTGGAGTCTTATAAGAAACGATTCGCTATTCTCCGGAGAGGAGCCGGCTATTAAAAGAGATGAGCCTTGATGGCATTAATGGTTTTTTCTTGTTACCAAGATCCCCAATGAAAATGAGAGTTCATTTACATATCCAGCCACTCAGCACCAGCCCTGCATCAACCAACCATCAGTCCTGACCGGAGAGAGAGACTGAGGAAAAATAAACAGGCAGCAAGAGAGGGGGAGATGAAATAAAATAAAAGTTTCCTTCCCATTTCCCCACTTTCTGCCTCCCAGTTTCACTGTCAGCACCGCTGCATACCGTTCCCTGAGCAAGACAGCATGGGTATGCATGAGGTAGTTCTTCATACAACGCACAGTCAACCTGTGGAACTCACTGCCAGGGGACATGGTGAAGGTCAAAAAAGTGTAACTGAGTTCAAAAAAAGAATTAGATAAGTTCATGGATGATAGGTCCATTGATGGCTGTCAGCCAAGAGGGCTAAGCCTCTGTCAGATGCTGGGACCAATGATGGGACAGACCACTCGATCATTGCCCTGTTCTGTTCATTCCCTCAGAAGCATCTAGCACTGGTCACTGTCAGAAGACAGAGTACTGGGCTAAATGGACCATTGGTTTGACCCAGTGTGGCCGTTAGACGAAAGGGGCAGTTTTAAAATCAGCTGGAAAAGCTGGTGAAACCAAGGGGAGGTTATTTTAAAGCATGATCTCCTCTCTGGCTTTGTCTTGTTCACGGTTGCAAGGTATTTACCTTAATGCTAAATGGCAATTGCTTGCAAGATACTTGTATAACAGAAGCTACCCAGAGGTCCTAGCCACTGAACCTAGCCTAGCTTCCCCTCTTCTACCTTCCTTTAGCCCCATCTCTTTGGAATGGGGACTTTCAGGGGCAGGGCTGATCCAGTCAGTGGGAGCCTTTCCATGGGTTTTTAATAGGTTTTGGATCAGGCCTCAATGACACAAAATGAAAAAGCTTGATTATCTAGCGAAGGCTTTTGACAGCCAAGCACTTCTGACGCAGCTTTTGAAAGTGGCCCTTCTCCCAACGGTCCCCACCCCAGAGGAGAAATCAAGAGCATTGGCTACCCTGGCTAATCCCAAAAGAGAGTCTTTATAGATTAAGAAAGTGAATACATTTCAGCAATGGTAACCTACAGGAACCGCAATCCCTCTCCCTGCACACAGCCACACATCCTGCCTGCCAGAGAACTGCATTGTGCTGAAGACAGATAGTCCCATCAGGTCACAGTTCCTGTGGACTCAGAATATGTGTCTGAAGCCAAAGAGGCAGAAATAAATCAAACACATTTTAATGGGAGAAGGAATTTACACAGAGAACTAAATATCGGCATGACCACAGAAACCACATGTCATCTGCTAGGATGTGCAGGAGGTCCTGGCACAATTTCACTAAGAAACTCAGCCGCTTACATCTGGAACACAGGGCAAATTCTCCTCTCTGGTACACCAGGACAGCCCCACTGATGTCAGTGGGTGGTAGGTCATTGGCTTCTCCAGGAACAGGACTGAGCCCTTAGGAAGCCCAGGGAAGTGAACAGAAAGACTGCAGTTGTGGTCAAGGGCCTGCTCCAAAGCCCATCATATGCTAACCTATGCAGGGTGAGAACTGTTGCAGCTGCAGCACTCAGGCTGCAGGAAATGGAAGAACGAAGCAGACACGCCGGCCCCTTATCCTGCTTCAGAAAGGGATCAAAACTCCACACTGCACAGGCTCCATCATGCCCCTCTGAACTCGGATGCAGCTACTAGCTTCAGAACCAACCCAGCTACTAGTGGGAACATCGCAACTCCCCCTACCCACCCACTCTGTGGAAAATCCACCCCTGGTTGGAGCATCAGCATATGGTCTGTGCGCCACTTAGGCAGTGCCTAGGCAGGCTTCGTGCTGACCCTCCACTCTGGGGTCAGTTTGATCTTCTGCAACTCCTGCCTGCCCCTCTCCTCTGCACTCTCCACTGCTTGGGGTTCTCCTGCTCCCCCATCTCATCTACAAAGCCCAGGTCTTCCCCCAGCACCAGGCCACTCCTCTTGAACGCCTTCACCGTCCTTCCTCCCCCCACCAATTCTCCCTGTTGCTTTAATTGACTCTCACTGTAAAACACATCGTTATATTTCACACAGAGGAAGAGATATCTCTATAAAACTAAATTGTATTGTATTGTATTGTGCTGAGATGGGGCTTTAAATCATTAAGCTCCTCTTCATACACATCTTATGGCATCAGCTTTAAATGGTAGGAGCATGTCTCCAGATTTATGTGCATCGTTAAGGTCTAATTTACATTTAAAAAAAAGAAAAGCACAGAGCATTCCTTATGCCCTGAAGGTGCAACAGACACAAAGAGGACACCTAATAAATTAAGGATGTTTGGCTAAAACTTATATGAAAACTCTTACATATGCTAATAAGATGAGAGACTATAATTATGAGCTGAATCGTGTACTCACAGCAATAGACTGTGTCCTTGAAATCAAAACATATTGTGAGGAGATACTCCCTCAAATCTATCCCCGCAAATCGTTTAACACCTACAGAGAGCAGGAGATGCTAAGCGAGGCTTTTCTCATTGTTTGCATAAATTTCATCTTTAGCAGGATCACCCTTATTTGAAGGCATCTTTCTCACTTCGTGAACAGCACAGATATACACTAATCATAAGAACTGTGGGTCAGATCTCTTTGGTAGCTTTTATGGGAATGATCTGCCTGAAAGGGGAGGGGGAGTGCAAAATTTTCTCCAACTTCCCCCTCCCCCATACTCAATTTTTCATCCAATATCAATTTTTAATAAAGGAGGAATTTAATTGTGTTATACAAAGCTTGGAAGCAATCGAGTTTGTGTAAACAGCAAGCCATCGGGAGACTGCTCTTCACAAATATGTACTGCCAACAAAATCCATTTCCATAGCTGTTTAATTCACAAGTCACTGTCTGTGGTGCTGAAAGTACAATCCTCCACAACTCTAAATTAAACCTAAGTCTCCATCCATGATGCTGAATAATAATGGCCCAACACTGCCCAGGCTGTTCCCAACTCATACTACAACTCATAGTCCCACTGAGGAGAAGGTTCAGTGTGTGATTACAGCACTTGACTCAAGGGATAGGAGTCTGTTCCCAGCTCTCCCACAAACTTCATGCTGTGATCTTAGCCAAGTCACTTAAGCTCAAAGCTTCAAAAGGTAGTTAGGTGCCTAGTGCCCACTGATTTCAATAGGACTTAGGAGCCTAAACACCTCTAAGGACCTGAGTCTTCTTTCTTCTCTCTGGTCCTCAGCTATGTAAAATGAGGAAAATAATTGCTTACTTCCCAGAGGATCGATTCATTAATGGACAATAGACACAACGTGGCAAGAGTGCCCAGATTTTAGTTTTGCTTGTGTGAACCAGGAGTAAGGCCATTTAAGACAATGAAGTTACTCTGCATTTACACTACAGGTCCACTAAGTGACCCATAATAACTGGCCAAATGGAGAGATTCATTATTTGTATCACAGCAGCACTTAGATGCATCAAGCTTCCGTCATCACATAAGCACTTGGCCCTTGCCCCAGAAGGCTTACAACTTAGACAAGATGGAACAGCGGGGCGGGGGAGAGGCATGTAGAGGTGAAGTGATTTACCCAAGCTCACTTTCAGAGCTGAGAATAGAACACCAGTGCCTCAACTCCCAGCGTAGGGCCTGCTCCACCAGACCACGCTGTTTCTGCAGCATTAAATTTAGTTTCACAGCCTTTAGGTGACAAAATAATGCATGGTCCCACAAAAGAACTGACCTAATTTCTGCTCATGGCCTTCTAAATCTAATAGTCTTGGGCTGTCCTCTCATTCCTTAGAGCTTGGAAACCATGCAACCACCACTGAATTATTTTAATGCTGTTGGGGAGTATTGTCCCCTTATAGCTAGGATTGCAGTGTTGCTGAATAACTTTTAATAATGCTATAAATTGCAGGGTTATTTAACAACACCAAATCAATTGGATGCATTAGCCCATTACCTGGAGCTAACATAAAGCAAAAGAAAGTTATTTCCTAAAATAAACAACAATGAAAATATGCCAAGGTTGTGGTATTGTTGTGAGCTCCTCCCTCCCCACCCTCCACCCCTTCTTGGTTCTACTGATAGAGACAGCAAGCAGTTTCTCTTTACGCAGATCAGTACAGCTTTCGAATGTGACCATCAATCCAATTATTGCTTCGATAACAGAATGAAGAGTTGGTTACTGCAACCTGCCCCTTTATTAAAAATATCACGCCTGTTGCCCATTTTAAATGATACTCGTGGGGGTGAAACATTAACCCACTAATCTGAAATCAATTTAAAGCACATTTGCCTAATGACATGAGAATTGTAAATTATCTATAAATTGTTAATTTAGGAGAAAATGCCACGCTAGATTTGTGTGTTTTGTTTTATTAATTGGCTTTTCCAGATGCATGTTGTTTTAAAGCTTCATAATCCACGCCTCTTGGTGAAAAAAATATTAAACCCCCTTAAGAGGTCTCTTAAAAACAAGAGTAAAACAACTATAAAGCCACTCATGAACATGATAATGGGAGGGTTTCTGTATCCAGCCTTCTAATTAGAGCAGGGGAAATCATGGTAAGGAAAGGGCTGTTCTGCAAATCTCTGTGTATGTTTTTAACCAAAATTGATTTCGGCCATATTTGCATTTTTTATGCACTTCACCCCTACGCAAAAAGTCAGCATGAGGCCTGTATATAGCACATTCACCTAGGTCCTATTTTGAGGAGTTAAATAGTCCTAGACCTCTGCACAGGGGGGAATTCTAACTCTTGTCAAAAAGAAGAACAGATCTTCACTAGCCAGAAGCATTCACAGACAGTGAATTTCAAAGTTTTGATCTAAGGTCCAGATCGCAACTTCTAGATTGCCAACGGGTGTTCACAGGTATATTCCCACTCACTTCAATAGATCTGTTCCTGTCAGTAAGGTCTCCAGAGCCAGGCCCTACATGACTATACCAAGTTTCTCACACACAGTATTCACTCACTCTCATACATACACATCAGAATTGCTTGTGAACTCACCCACACTGTCCAATCACACCTAAGCAACATTGCTGAGATTTGGAATATTTAGATTAATATGCAGAGTAAAAGAATTAAAATGTGAAAACTGGTTGATTGAATGAGTCTGACCAGCAAATAAATCCAAGGAAACCGCACTGTGCTCTCAGATAGTCCACAAGCTGAGAGAGAAGCAGCAGTCACTGAATACAATTATTTGTTGCAAATTGTTTGCTTGACTCAACTTTTGGTAATCACATGCGAGCAGTCAGGAACGAGATCTGAAGCTTTCAATATTCTGGATGGGAAGGGAGGGAGGCACAATCATTTAATTTTCGCTGGAATTAGAAACATTCAGCACATTATTAAACACTGGATTCTCTGGCTATTTATTTTGTCTCATTACACACAGTCAAAGGGGAAAGAGAACTACAGGAGCTAGCCAGCCAGCTGCCATGTTGATGATCAGCAGACCCAGCCAGGCCACTTTGGGGTGGATCTAGAGGAAAGGCAGCTGTGCGGCTATGGTGCCTGAAGTTAGAAGCCTAAGTCCTTAATTAGGGGTCTAAGTGGCTGGACGTTCAGGGGTGCTGAGTACTCTGCAGCTCCCTCTGAGGTTAAGATCAGCACCTCTGAACCCCTGGACTTAGACATCTATCTTGGGGCACCCATTATTTCTACTCCACAGAGGTTCTTCCAGCAATGCAATGAGCAAAGTGGCTATTTGTCACATGGTCTGTTCTCTCTCATGCTCTCCAACAGGGCAAATTGAGGTAGGGTTTTGGTTTGCTTTTAAAAAAATAAAATTTTCCATGCTGCTCTGTGTTTATGTTGGAGAATGCAAGGTCAAAGAAGCGGGCCTTGCACTTGCAATGGCAAGTGGGGAGGCTTGTGATGGGTCATAGTTCCCGGAGGAGTTCTGTGACAAGCAGGGAGAAGGGTGGACATGATCTCAAAAGTTTCACTGGAGGGGGGAGGCTTTTCTGAAGGGAGATATCTGGAGCTGTAACCTGAGATGAGAAGGGGGAGGGGAGTTGACACCTTCGGCCTGGGAAGTGAACAAAGGAAGGCAGACGGGTGGAGGGATTGAAGTCAGGTAGAAGCGGTCTGGGAAAGGGAGGTGGGGAGCCCGGATTCGGGGTCTCATCTCCCTGCCCCCCAGAAGGGCCTGACTAAGGGAGCCTGTTTGTACTGACAAGCTCGGAGTTGGATTGTGTTCCTGGCATCTCCAATAAACCTTCTGATCTACTGGCTGGCTAAGAATCACTGGGAATCCCAGGAAGTGGGGGTGGGGGTGGGAACGGGACTCCCCAACCCCCCGTGACAAGTTCATCCCCTAGTCTCAGAGTGGACACTGAGAAAACTCAACCTCCTGCACAGATAAGCTTCACCCTGATGGGTCAGAAGATCCATTGTGCCAGAGGAGCGGAACTGTTGACAAAAGCACTTATCCCTAGGCAATTATTGAATGTCTCAGCCTATAAATGCAAGATCACTGTTGCTTGTGCTGGTTACTGCTTCTTTGATCTTCTTCACACCCTCTCTCCAGCTTCTCCCTCCCTGGCAAGTTTTGGATCAGTACCGTAGGGAAAGAAAGAGGGACGATTTTGCATGGCCCCAAAGCCCGTGCTAAGCAGGTCTCACATGTGAGAAAAAAATTTCGAGCCCTTTCCTGTATTGCGTTGTCCAAATGATCCAAGTTTGCTGTTTCCAGCAGTTCATTCAATAAGTCAGACTCTGCTCTCAACTCCCCTGGTAGGAATCCAGAGTCACTGCAACAAGGATGCTCCAGATTCACTCCAGTGTCCTTGGAGCAAGGTGGGCAAGTCAGCTCTCCACGTGTGACATGGGATGATCACACTCCCACCTTTCTTCCAGCTGGTCTATGTAGGACCTGATCCAAAGCTCAATGAAGTCAGTGGAAAGACTCCCATTCATTTCAGCGAGGTCTGGATCAGAGCTTTGGGGCACGAGCAGTAGTCCCTTGTGTGTTTGTACAGTACCCTGTATGCGTGCCCAAACTCGATTGGCACCTCTGGGCACCCCCTGGAATAGGCACACCTGCAATCTGAATCCCTCCTCTGATTGATGTTCCATTCAGACTGTATTCGTTGACTGACAAGACCACTCAGCTGCAAGCTCATCTCCCAGAAAAACACTTAGCAGCTTCATCCCAAGAGCTGTGAAGTTTAAATACATGCTGGGCTCACCATGCAGAGAAGGAAGGTTCTGCAGGGGGTCTGGAAAGCTCTTTTTACACGAGGTAGAAGAGGGGCTGGTTCTTTTCCCAGATTCCAAGGAACATGCCAGATCCTCAGCTACTCTAAATCAGCGCTGCCTCATCAAACTTCCACAGCGTGGTGGCAGGTTTGCACCCGCCGAAGAGCCGGCCCCTAGCTCTCTTTTCTCCAGCAGCTCCCGATGATGCTCTGGCAGGACGGATGCTGGAGGTAATTTAGTTAAAAGAAAAATTGCCAGCGGAAGACTGGCCCTGAGCCCCCAGAAACCAATCCAGCTGGAAAAAACTCTCGCCTGCTGATATGCTAATATTGTTGGGTAAGCTTTAATCGGCTTCCGGATGCTGGTACGTAATGCAGTTCCCCCGTGGGCTGCCTGCCAAATTCCATTTCCCCAGCCCAGTCTGACGGCACTGTTCTGTGCTTCGGTCTGGAGAGGAAGAAGGAAGGAAGGAAGGAAGGAAAGAAGGAAGGGCTGGCTTCTACCAGCCTCTGGTTCCTCACCCCGTGTCATTCCAACACACATTTAGTCTGGTGTGAAATCACAGCACCACCTGTTCGGAGCACTTCACAGTCTCAATTGAAGAGGAAAAGTTCTCACAGGGGGAAAAAAATCCAATCACCCACATGCCGGCTGCTCTCAAAAACAGCGGGAGGTACGGGGTGTGCGTGGGGCAAACAGTCGGGAGTCATTCCTCCTGAGGTTAGCTAGCCTCAAAATGCCCACTACTTTCACACGGTTCCTGTGAGGCCAGACTCTGAAGTCCGCGACGCCTCTGCACTGTTCTTAGATAAGCTTTGGGTCTGGCCCCTTGTTAACATACCAGAACAGGCCCGTTTCTAGCTGTGGCTTTTCAGAAGCAGAGAATTCTGATCTCAGACAAACGCATTTAAATCCAAACTAACTCCAGTGACACTAAGCCAAGTTACCCCAGATTGACACAGGTGGGAATGAGAAGAGAGTCTGGCCTAGCTGATACCAGGGGGATGGTTACCAGCTAAAACCCTACACACACAAGAATTTAAAGTGATGCAAATTGTGAAACCCAAGCGGCTCAGGGACTGATCATGCCTCCCTGAATCCCCTCCCTCCTCTCCCCACAATGCAATATGGCTTCATGTTGGACTTGAAGGGTCTTAAACCTCGAATCTAGTCCTGTTCCCCGTTGAGGTTAGTAGCATAACCTCCATTCAGTGACATAGGCTCAGGCCCCTAATAAATATCCAAGCCAGGGGAGAAGTTGGGGATGCTCTCCTTGCACTGACCCAACCCCAGATAAACAACAAGCAGGGGCCCTACAAGCCACACAGAACTAAGGAGGCCGGGGAACCATGAGGCCCACTTCAGTGATGGGCTCCTGGGGAAAAGGGTCTCGGAGTCACAGTCCGTCCGCACGCATGGCCCTGCCCTCCAATTCTCATGATTGGCCTGGCAGCAGCTCTGGCCTGCTACAGCAGGGCACAGGGAAGCCTGCAGCTCCTCCAGCAAGTTGGTCCCATATTGCCAGCTTCCCCGCTCAGACAGGCTGAGGCTGCACGGATGGTTGTGCTCTGCGGTTTTACAGCTCTCCAAGTCCAGAGTGACTGGGACGTCCCCTCTGACTGAGGGCCCAGTTACATCGCATGGAACCCACCCAGCTCTCAGGTGATGCCAACAGGTCACGAGCCTTCTCCGAGTCCCAGTTCAGAGAGTCAGGCCCATTGGACTTACACCAGGAGTAGATTTGGCTCTGTGCAGCTAGCCAAGAACTTTTCATGGGGAAACAATGGAAACTGCTAACAAGTCATCCCTCCAGTCTCCTAACATCTCTCCTGTGCCCGCTCCACTGCCTCCGCCCCCTCCCTCCTCTCATTCCTTCCTCCCTTCATTTTCCAGCCTCCCTCCACCCGCAGCAACGGGCCTTGGAGAGAAGATAGCGTAACTAATAGCCCACTGCAGAGCACTTTCCACAGCTGGCGCCAGGGGTCTTCTAAAGTGGTCTCTCCCTTGGCGGAATGAATGGCCTTTGCCTAGTCTCCAGGAACCACTGGTGCTTTGATATTTATTTTTCCGTGTGATCATGGAGAGGGAGAGAGAACGAAGAGACTCATCACCATCCATCATGTGCTTCATTGTTTAGTAATAAGATGTATTACTCCCTCGCAGCAAAACAACATTCCAGCCAGCGGGCCCATTTGTTATGAGCGAGCTGACTGGGACAGCTGGTGGTGTCAATTCTGTAAATATTCAATTCGGAGGCCAGACAGCACATTTTCAAGCGTTAATAAATAGGACGGCGGACTCCCGCGAACGTCAGGGGTGAGCAACGTCTGTCATCACGGGGCAGGCAGGATTCCTCACGGAATCCAACGTACTCGGTGGAAATATTTGCAGGGAGGAGGAGACGGGCACCCGAACGGCTGACTGGGCCACTCACTGTTTGGGAGTGGCCTTTAACCTAGCCTGTGGCGGCCCTCAGCTCGGGGAGGGCTGTCATGGGATCAAAATTCCTGGGTGCTGGTCCCAGCTCTGAACCCCTGATGAGAATTCACCTCCTTGTGCCTCTGGCTTCCGCATCTGTAGTCACAGGGGCTGAGCCTGCTGGGCGTGTGGAACTGTCAGTGCCCCCCGAACCACTTGGAGAGTCTAGGATTAAAATTGCTAATTGCAAACAGAGGATTTGGCACGGCAATGCGACGTTTTGGCCACAGGGCTTAGCGTGCTGAAGCACAGGGGGTTTGAACACCTCTTTAGCAAAGCGAAAGCAGGGTGCTCTCACGCCTGCCCTACCCACCAACTAGAGAGCATGGCCTCCTCTTTTCAACCCCTTTGCCTCTCCCGAAGCCTCGGGTGCCCCTGGGGAGCAGACAGGGGACGGTTCTTCCTATTTCCTTGGATCATCGTCGTTTTCAGCAACCTGTACAAACAGGGTGACTCTGACCCAAGACTGAAGCCTCCTTTCTCCTGCTCCCTCCCCCTACCCCACACACACACCGTGGTCAGAAGAGTCTCCCCAGGCCAGGATCTACAAGTCAACCACGAGCTAGAATATATATTGCAGGGAAAGGGGAAATCAAGACTCCCGTCAATTTGGGGACTGGAGTCAGGCTGGTCTCACTTGGTTTCCAGTCACGAAGCGGGAGGTGGGTATTTGGTTCCAATAGCCCCTCCCTCCAGAGAAGTCTCTGGTGGTCAGCTCTCTGAACGACAAGGGTTGAACTAACAGGTGGTGGGGTTGGGATGTGAAAGGAGGCAGAACCATGACAAAGAATTAACTCCTGCCTGGAGCGCAGCAGGCCGGGGAGGCAGGCAGGTTCCCGCTGGCTGGTTGTACGCCGTTACCCCCTGGAATACGTCTGGCATGTGCTGCAAAAAACAGCCCCTCGCTCTTACAGTGATCCCTGGATAGCAGGCGCCAGCAGCCAGAGTGGAGTCCTGCCAACGCATTTCGCCCCCGGCACTAGGGACAGGCCCAATTTTCTTCTGTAGCTTGGCGTGAAATGAACGGTTCCAGACAGCAAAGCTGCTCCGGCCCTCACAATTTGGCCATGTAGACTTGGTTTTAAGGTCACCCTCTGTCCCCAATCTGGCTCGACACACTGCAGGAAGCAAACGCTTTTCCCCAGCTCAGAGGGGGACGAGCAGGCGTGAGTACAGCTCAGCTGCAGTCTTGCAAGGCTGTTAATATTACACTCCTGCAAAGGGGGTCACTCACTGCAAGAGCACCTCCTTGTGGCCAGGTGGGGTGAAGCAGCAGTTCCCCCAGATGGCACCCGCCTGCCCACATTCGCTCCATTGCTGCAGTGATCTCTCTTCCTGCCACTTGGGCCTCTGGCCAGGTCACTCTTTGGTCCACCCCTTCTGGGGGTAACAGAGTCCAACCAATCTATAGCCCAATGGCCAGTCAGAGGCCTTCCATTACCCACCAAAAACAGCCTCCAGAGGCACAGCCTAGCAGGGAGCTGCAGATCCACACTGCTGACCTTTACCAAGAGCCAACTCTTGTCTCCCTTTGATCACCCCCCACTACGGAATCAAACCGGCCCTGCTCCGGCAGCTGTGCTGACCACTTCAGAGACCACGTGTGCTCAAGGCTCAGGTTGGCATTTATCATCGGTTTGTTCAGACACCACTCGCTCTTTCTCAACCTCCCACCTGCTTTGTGCCCAGAGGGAAGGAGGGTTTGTCTTACTCGACCTGCAGAGCAAGTTACTGCTCCTTGGGAGAAAGGATCCCAGAGAATTCAGGGAGGATCCGTCCATCGATGGCTATTAGCCAGGATGGGCAGGGATGGTTCCCTAGCCTCTGTTTGCCAGAAACTGGGAATGGGCAACAAGGAATGGATCACTTGATGATTCCCTGTTCTGTGTATTCCCTCTGGCATTGACCACTGTCATAAGACAGGATACTGGGCTAGATGGACCTTTGATCTGACCCAGTACGGCCCTTCTGATGTTCTTAGGGGCATCATGCTTGTGGAGATAGTGAGGGACTAGACACAGGAGAACTGGGGGTTTCCCCCCTACACAAAGCTATAGAAAACCTTCACTGCCGCTGTTTTCCCTGCCCATTTCCAACCGCAGAACCTTGCTTGGACAGTTATGACCTGGGTTTTGTACCCAGACCAATTCTACCTCCTGCCTCAATTCCGGCCTCTGTTTTCAACAGGAGTCAACATCCTCCACATCCAGTCTCCAACTGTTGTTTAGCGCTGCTGTCAAACAGCTGATGCATTTCACCCAGCAACAGCTGCATTTTCCTGGTAGATTAAGCACTGATTCCCCCTCCCACGCACCATTGTGGATCACTTCCTGGGACGCGCACCATCTGCATCCTCTCCAAAACCATAGGCAGAACTCGCGCAGCTGTGAGCACATCCCAACTCAAGGCTTGGAATTTGAACCCTCTGATGATCCCATAGCCCACGTCAGAGGCTCAGCGGATCCACCCCAGCCAGACTTTACTGGGTCTGTTTTTTATCCCTCATCTCTTTGATTGTGTTTCCCCTGACAAGGGGACAGTTTATCTGTAAATATTTCAGCAGCTGGCCTCACTGGCCCATTGCCTGTTGTGTGCAGTGTTATGCAATATATTTCTGTGCCTCGCTGGAAGAACAATAAGCTGTCTGTAACTCAAGACAACTAAAGATAGGCATTCTGGACTGGCACTCAAATACTTGTTGCAAACCTTCCAAGTGTCCCTACATTGTCCTGCCAACTAAACACCAGCCTCTCAAATCCATGTCCTTCACCCTTTCCTAGCCAAAGGCTTCAGTGCATGCATCATAGCTGGAAAACAAACCTGAACTCCTCCAGAGAGGGATGAAATGGAGGATTACAAGGCAAAGTGCCTCCAAAGCACTCCTGAGCCCTGTTGTTCTTCATTTGAAAGCTGTTTGGGCCACTGAGATGTGTCATCTAGGCGGAGACAAATTGCCAGGGAAAGAAAGAAAATGAATCATCCTCTTTGACTGACCTTCATGTCAGTCACCAAAGGGAGAAGGCACTTCCAGACTCACTCAGATGCTGATAATGAGCCACTCAGGTCTGCCTGGGAAGCAATGATTGACTGAACTCAATAACTACTTGATGCAATTGTCTTCCACACACACCCCACCACCACCACCACTACCCCCGCTTCTGCTGGGGCACGGGGAGTGGCTGTGTTTATGGCAGAGAAGAACGTGTGTGCACACACGTGTACACACACCCACACACCACATATAAAGGTTGCTGCATATAGGTGTGTGTGAAAGAACGGGCAAGTGAACAAGGGATCATGCGTAGAAGGGAAGAGTGTCACGGCGTGAGTTACAGTTCGTGTAACAACACCATGATCAGGAGGGCCCAGAGCTCATCAATAGCATGCGAGGCAGAGACCCCCCCCCCCTTGCAGCGTCAGATTCCATCGCTCTGTATTTCTCTGCGAGAGAGGGGCCAGGGGGCGAATTTGAAGACCGAAGAGCTGGGAGAGGTTGGGCCCAATTCTCTTTACAGGCGCATTGTTGTCAATCTAGATTAAACGCCACCAGAGTGAAACTCTGGCTTAACTATGGGGGACTCCAGAGTGGACTTTGCCCCTAAATGTAGCACTATCTCTCTACCCCACTTTACGTACCCCTGGGGTCATGCACTGTCCAGCTGGGAGCTCCCAGAATCACCCCGCGCTGGCCAAGCTCTGCTCCCACTGTACTCAGTGGGGTTTTGACAACCGACTGCAGTGAAGGCAGCATCGAGGGCTTTGGGAAATCCACCCTGAGGCCTGATCCAGAGCTCAATTACCCGAAACGGTCCCTTTCACACCCACTGGCTTCAGCTGGGGCCCTCTGCGCACAGCCTCACCTCGCACCTCCCTCCCTCCCTCACACCATCTCCAAACCAGGACTGCTCCGATTTACACCAGTGTAACTCAGTGTCCCCAGTGGCACCACTCCGGAGTTATACCACCAGCAGCAAGCTCAGAGGCAGGCCCTGGAAACACGGGCTGTGCAGCAAGACCAGGAGCCACCGGGGACCCTTAAACATGTCAGCGCCATCTTCCTAATGATCCATTCCCAATCTGCTCCAGCACACAGCATGCTGGGCTAATCCCCTCCTGGGAGAGAAGAGTGGTTTCCTGCGAACAGCCCTGGCGCTGGTTGCAAGGATGAGCTGATCGAGGCTGAATGAAAACTAATTAAAGGCTTGATTCCCAGCCTCTGTGCCGGGTCCTAACGTTTCCAGTTGGTTCTGAGGCAGCATTTGAAAGAGGACAGTCTCCTCTTCTCCCTCCCATCCCCTGTAGGGTGGATCAGGCCACAGGAGCAGCAGCCCTGGCATCTGTTGGTTTTTAGCCTGTTGCTGGCGCTGGGGTCAGAATTAACTCTACTTTTACAGCGCACAGGAAATTTCTAGATGCAGGGCTGCCAGCGGGGGTTGCGTGCACGGTGTGATTAAAGATCCAGGCATAAATCTCGGCTCATGTGACTGGAATCATCTAGCCCAGACACAGGCAAGCGTCAGCTGGGAATACGGCCACCATCCACCATGTCAGATTCTAAACAGGTTGGCCCTGGCCCAGGACAAGCTCACCAGCTCCTCTGCAAGCCAGCGAGTTCAGCCAAGATTCCCCCCTCCGCATTACCCAATGCTTCAGGCTGGCCCTTCCCTCCTCTCCGGCTCCTATTCAGTATGGGCCAGTGGGTAGAGCAGCCAGTGGGTAGAGAAGCAGTCTGGGACTTGGAGACCCAGATTCTACTTCTAGCTTGCCACTGGCCTGCTGGGTGACTTGGGCGAGTCACTTTCCTTCCTTGTGCCTCAGTTGTCTCCAACTGTAAAATGGGGATAAAGATACTTCCCCTCCTTTGTGAAGCACTTTGAGAGCTATGGCTGAGAAGTACTGTGCAGTGAGACAGGTGTTATTTGTATTCACTGTCACTCTCGGAGGATGCCCGGTCTCCCCGGGTACATCTAGACTGCAATTAAAAACTCACAGCTGGCCCATGCCAGCTGACTCTGGCTCAGACTAAAGGGGCCGTTTAATTGTGGTGTAGATGTTTAGGCTTGGGCTCTAGGACCTTGCGAAGTGGGAGGGTCTTGGAGCCCAGATATTTACATTGCACCTATACAGCCCTTAAGCCCAAGCCCCCCATGACCTGGGCCAGCTGGGGGTTTTTAATTGCAGTGTAGACATACCCCAGAGATCAGTACCCTAGGACTCCTAGAACAATTTGCTCTTAACTCTGTCTCCTCTACAATCCAGCAGTCCATGCCTCTGCCCTCAGAGCGTTGCCAGGAGCTCCTTTTCAATTTAACGGCATCAGGAGCTTTGATTAATGCAATAGCCACAACCATGAGAGGCTTAGAGAGTGCTCAGTCCAGCAGGCCCCGTTGGCTGATTAATACAACTGCCTTTCAATAAGGGAACCACATTAAAGCTACAAAGAACACTGTGCACTGGTGTCCATGCCATTGTGCATGGCTCTTGAGGTCCCCATACCCTGCACTGAGCATGCTCTAAATCAGTGGCTCTCAACCTTTCCAGACGACTGTATCCCTTTCAGGAGGCTGATTTATCTTGCGCACCCCCAAATTCCACCTCCCTTAAAAATGATTTGCTTACACAACCAGACATAAAAAAACAAGTGTCCCAGCACTCTGTTACTGAAACATTGCCGACTTCTTCATTTTTACCATAGAATCCTAAAAGAAATGGCTTGGAATAGAAATATTGTACTTACAGTTCAGTGTATGGCATGTAGAGCCACCTAAACAAGTCATTGTATGACATTGTAGTTTGTACCGACTTCGCTTGTGCTTTTAATGTAGGCTTTGTAAAACTAGGCAAAGATCTAGCTGAGTTGATGTAACCCCTGGAAGACCTCCCCACGTACCCCTGGTTGAGAACCACTGCTCTAAATCCTGCAGCACTCCCCCCGTCTGCACAAGGCTAGAGAGTCAGTGGCAGCTTCTGACATGTTTTAAGGAGACAGAGGTTTTTACTGAATTAAATAAGAGAATGAATAACTCAGTCAGCACCACCTATGCCTGGGGGTATTTAATGGTGTTCAAGTCTGTTTATCCTACACTGTCCCCTTCCACCTGCTGCAGAATTCACAGGTTTGTTTTAAGCAAGTTGTCAAGGAGGAAGCCGGAGGGTTTAAAGCTTGAGGAAGGGGCAGTGGGGGCTGAGGGCACCCAGGAAGGCAGGGAAGGCAATTTGGGGTTGCAAGGGGAGGACAATCATTGGATGCTAAAATAAATCAACAGTGAAATGGCTAAGAATGCAGACAGTGAAATCTGCACCACTGGATTTCACTCCCCTTGGAGCCATTGTTTTCAAGCCACCTGCAGACTCAGGCAGGCCTCAGTCACACACAATTCATATGGGGAAGCTTTTCTGAATGACCATTGGCGATAGAAAGCTCAGGCTCCAGAGTGTAGTCCTTCAGCAAGAGGTAGATTTTGCACCTTTAGAACCATGAGTAAAAGGGGCCTGGATTATGCTTTAATACACAGAAAGCAACCATGCTATTGCCCTACTTTAAATTGAAGGAATACAGCAGAACCTCCGAGTTATGAACACCAGAGTTACAAACTGACCCCTCATTCGGAACAGAAAAGATGCAACCAGGCAGCCGCAGAGACCAAAAAAAAAAAGTACAGTACAGTGTTAAATAAACTACTTTAAAATCAAAGGGGAAGCAGCATTTTTCTTCTGCAAAGTGAAGTTTCAAAGCTGTGTTACGTGATGTTCAGCTGCAGACTTTTGACAGACCCATGACATTTCATTCAGCATCCCGAACATTTCCCAGTTACAAACAACCTCCATTCCCCAGGGGTTCATCCCTCTCGGGTTCGACCGCACCAGGAACCCAGCGGAAACTCCATGAGAGAGAGAGAGAGGGCAGCGTACATGTCGCGCCGCAACAGTGAGGAGAGTAGAAGAGCCGCCGGCTGGTCACAGAGGCAAAGGCCACAGAGCAGCCAAAGGTAACACACTTTCAGAGCCAGCTAAGAAGGTCAAGACTTACCCAGCACTCCCTCCCCTGCCCCTTGCTTGGGCAGAGCCCCCATTGACATAAAAGCCACCCCCTTCCCCTGGCTACCACTCTTCTTCCTCCACCCAAATCCAGGTTCACTCTCCACACAGCTGCCTTCAATCTCACACACCCCTCCCCCCTCCATGCCCCTCAGCACCAGGTCACCTCAGGCACCAGCCTGTTGTTGGACCCACACCGCACCGGGCCTGTTTCACCCAAGGGAGGGGCAGTCCGGGGACTACTCACAGTCTTGCAGCAGCACGTGATTCCCTCCTTGGGCCTCGCAGGCCCCATCTCCCTGCAGCTTTGCCCCTGTGGCCTCCTGCTTCCTTGCCCAGGCTGGAGCTACGGCCAAACCTCCAGTCCCCTGGGGCTTGCTCAGCAGCAGGTCAGGCCTGGGGCTGGCTCTTCCCAGGACCTGCAGCCAGCCAGGCCCCCCTCGTTAAAGGCACCACACCCTTATTCAGCAGAGAAGAGTCCCAGTCCTTCTCCTCTCCTCATAAATCCCCCTCCCAGTGAGCTCCCTGGGACTCTCTGCCCTGGCCTCACGGGGAGGGAGCAGGCTGATCTCCCCTACAGCAGCCAGTGACTTTGGGGCACCCTCCTGTGACCAGACTCAAGACACTTCTCCTGCATTGGGCTCTAGGCACCGTGGGTTCCTCATCATGATGCAGCTGGGTCCGTGGGCCGCCGGCTGTCACAGGCACGTTCCTGCGGCAGGTCAGCAGATTGGAAGTGAAAGGTTATAGCGGGGGGTGGGGTCACCCAGGTTTCTGGCATGGGGCATCGTTAGAGCTAGTTAGACCTTCTGGCCAGACAATGACTGACTCACACACACCAGCCCTAAGGCTCGTTATCCCTGTGACATCAGTGTTGGCCCCACAGGACAGCCGGTCACTTGGTGAAGGAGTGACCTTCCCACCCCAATCCAGCCCTCCTCCTGGGCAGAGTATACCCAGGGAAGCTGACTGTGCCTGGCAGGGTTTGCTCCTCACAGTCAGAACGACCTGGCCCTCCTCTGTGCGACACTCCCTTGCCCACCACCCACCCGCAGAACTACGTCAGTGCTGCACAGTGAACTCAGGAGATTGGCACCTGATGCAGCCTAGCCCAGGTGAGGGTGGGAGCAGCCCCACTGCAAAGCTCTCTTCCCCATCTCCGGGTCCTCTCTGGTCCTATGCCTGGGGGCATTTCCCACAGTGCTTTGTGCGCAGACAGGCTGGGATTCTCTCTCTGTCCATTGAGAGAGATGTTCTTTTTCCAGCGGGGGAACCGTGGGGATGCATGGAAGGACTATTAGTGCTGGAGGGAGCTACCCTGTGTCCTCACTGCACAATGAGGATGGAGGGGGTATGGTCCAGACAGAGTTAAAGCAGAGCCTAGGCTCTAACCCCCCACCCCCAGAAGCCGGGTAACTCTCCTGGGCTTAAAGCACCTCCAAACCCAGGTCTAAGGTTTGTGTGTGTCAACAGTGCAGGGAGTTCTCTCCTACTCAAACCGTGAGCCCTTACTGGGGTTTAACTCTGCAGTGCAATCATGCCCTATTCTCATCCTGCCAGGGAAAGGGGCATTGCTGAGTTCACTGGATACAGAGCCTGGGGTTTCACATAAAGTCAGGAGATCTGGACTGTGGACCAAGCTCTGGCACGTCAGACAAGTCACTCGAGCTCTTTGTGTGCCTCAGTTTCCCCCTTTGAAAGGGGAGAACATCTGCTTCCCAGAGGGGGCTGTGAAGCCGTACTGAGCTTCAGACAGTGGGTGGAGACTGCTGGCTGAAACGAATGGCTGTCACTGTGCTCCATGTTATACTGTAATGAGCTGGGTGAAACCTTGAAATGGGCTGTTAAAACCTCATCCAAACTGCTGTGGGAATGGGTCCTCCACTGAAGAGACAGTTAAGGGGGGCACACCTAAGATGGAACCCAGCAGGGTGACTGCATGGCCCTTAGCCGCAGCTGGCCTGTGCCAGCCAACTCGGACTCGCAGGGCTCAGGCTGGGGGGTTGCTTCCTTGGCGGGTAGAATTCCAAACTCCAGCTTGACCCCAGGGCTCTAGGACCCTGCGAGGTGGGAGGGTCCCAGCGCACAGGCTCCAGCCCGAGCCCAGAAGTCTACACAGCAGTGAAACAGCCCCGCAAGCCCAAGATGCAGGGTTTTCTTTGCTATGTAGACACACCCCCAGAGTCTGCCCAGAAACTAGCACCATGTGGGCAAAGGGTTCGAGCGGGTATTGGGACCACAGGTGGGGGCGGGGGTGTATGAGAGACCTCACGGAAACTGAGGCATGAGAAGATGAGAGGCAGGAGCCTAGGAGTGTGCTGGGAGCCTAGGAGTGTGCTGTGACCCTGGGAAAAAACAAAGCCCAGCACTTCGAAGCCTAGTGTTGGCTGGCGAGGCTTGGGGGCTGTAAGAAAAGACCCTGCCCCTTTGAATCCTGGTCTCTTCTCCATTCAGAGAGACATGACTTTTGTATATTCCTTGGAACTAAACAAGATTGCGTCCAAGAAAATACCAGGCGCCATCGAGTTCTCCTTCCTGGCAGAATGTCCCCAGAGCCCTGAACTTTAACTAGCTGCTCAGGTCAAAAAGAAGTGACAATATTCTCTTTCCTTTTGAGGAGATGGGTGATTTTGAGATGGACGTGAATGTTAACGAGAGAAGAGGCCACGCTGGTGTAAATGGTGACATGACGAGCTTTTAAAAGGTCCCAAGCTATCTCCAAACCATGGTGCAATCCCTGAGACAGACCAACGGAGGCACCAGTGTGAATGTCAAAATCTTTTATTTACAACAGTCTCCAAAAGTCAAGGAACACCGAAAGTAGTGTGAGCAGGGGAGGCCCTACACAAGTAACGTGGGTACATGACATTGGGGATTGTGCTACGTCACTTGGACAGCCAACGCTCTCACGTCTGCACACAAGATGAAACGCCGCGGCCCAGCCCTCTGCCCTCGCTACCGTCAATTCTCAGCCCACCCCCTCCCACTAGCTCTGTTTCCCCCACTCTTCTGTTTCCCAAAGCCATCCCTTCCCTCCAGTCTCTGCCCAGCCTCCTCCAAGCTGTCTGATATCCCAGCCTGGCTCTCATCCTCCCACCTCCGTGCCCCCTCACCGGCCCAGGTCGCTCAGCCTCCCGCTCTCCAATCTTTGCCCTCCCAGCAGCCTCCCTGCCAGGACGGAATTGCCACAGTGTTCAGGTGCAACAGAGTGCAGGACTCGGACCCTTTGCCACTTGGCCCCAGGCAGAGGCAGCGCTGAACCGAACCCAGGGCAGATGGGGAGTTAGCTGTGGTAACACACACACACACACACACACACACACACACACACACCCCTGCATTAGCAAGGGCCCTAGCTCTGGGGCGTTCACGGTCACTGCTCCCTGCTGATTAAAATGTGTGAACTGAGGTGTAAATGCTGCCCCCTGACAGGGGTGATTTTAAAAGGAATAAGCAGGAGGCTTTGAGTTTGCCCCGCTTGGCTGTAAATCAATCAGCAAGGCTAAGCTGCAAGAGAGGGCGGGAGGAGTTGTGTCAATGGCTGCGATAAATAACAGCCCTTTTATAGCCTTCCGGGAGAGCAGGATTCTCCAGGAATAAAATTAAGAGCTAGAAAAGTCTCTTTGAAGACCAGAAAACCAACCATGGCAATCTGGCTCCAGGAGAGCCAAGGTCGGGGCTCCCAAAAGTGACCGTCTTGTCCTCCCCGTCTCTTGGCTGTTGGCATCTTCCCACTCCCCAAACCCAGCAAATGCTGCCGTGTTTTTTCCATTCCTTTTTCCTACCGTTCGTTTTCAAGCTGGCTTTACGCCATCTGCTGCGCCCTATGCCCTCCAGGACAGGGCCAACCCCAAGGGCCAGTGCTCACGGACCCGCCAGGGGAACCCTCTTGAAGAGGGAGTTCAGGCTCCATGCCCCGTTCAGCTCTGACAGTCTGAATCTGCCCCAAAGGCCAACTGTAAGACGGGTTCTTCTCCCCGAGATCTGGGCTGAGACCAGCAGCTCATTTTGTTGGTGATTTTCAAGACTTGCCCGCATTTTGTGACACTGAAACAAACCCACAAAGTTAAGTGCCCCCCCATGCACTGCATAACTTATGAACAGCCCCTAATGCTAGATCTTGAGTGCCCTCCGACTCCCAAACTGCAGTGGGAGGTGAGGAGACGAGGTAAACCCCCCAGGGGAACCCAGCACCTCACCAGATTGGACCCAAGAGATAGAAACGGTTTCCGGCTGCTTTGTTTCGCCTCGCAGGAGTGGCTGAGCTGGTGATCCCAGCATGCAGTTCCCGGCCCCATCCGGAGGGGGAGGGAGTTGCACCAGAAGTCTTTGTATAGGCAGAAAAACTAAAGAGCCCCTGGGCTCGTAGTCACTCTGCTGTGCAGTGTGCAGGGCTGGACACAGATCTCTGTCCAATCCCAGCGGGAGAGACTCTCTCTGTTTCTCTCTCACACACACACACCCAGCCCCCTTTGCCTCTTGTCTGTTTGTTGACCTGGAAATAAACAAACAGGGGCTTTAATCAGCCTCTGGAGGCTGAAGCATTTGCTCAGTTCAAGTCCTGCTGTCAGACCTGCCATCGCTCCGGTGAGGCTGTTCAGGTCCATCTCCTTCACACTCACTCTCTGCCTGTATCCCATGCACACACCTATCCCCCGGTGCTCTCTGCAACCCAGGGCCCCGCCAGGGGCTAGTTAATTCATCTTGACGTTGGGACGTCGGAGCAAGCTGGTGCTCAGAAAGCAGTACTGGAAATCGGGCCCACGGGGCACTGCAGTGCCCAGGAAGAAGCGCGGGTCAGAAACACAAACCCTGCTCCTGCTGGAGTCTGAGCTCACGGGGAATGACTATTGGGCCCAGGATTCATCGAATGGCAGAGCAGCTGTGACAGGAAGGGACAACTCATCTGCAGTGCAGTAATGAAAACCCTGGGCCTCATTCTGCTCTCCCACCAGCGTGCCGTCTTGCTCCTAATTTGCCCCGGCCTCAGGACCCTTGACAGGCTGTGTGCAGAGCTGGGCTACCTCTGAGCATGCAGGTCCCTCCTCAGCCACACAGGAGACAATCTGGTAGCTGAATTTACGGGGGGTGGAAGGGATCATGGCCCAGTCCTGCATGGAGAGGAGTGCAGAGCCCTTCCCCACATCCCTGTTCAAGCCAGCGGAAGCTGAGCACCCTGGTAAGCTCTGGTCCTAAATCCGGTTTCCCAGGGAAAATCCTGCCCCTCAAAAGGTGCCAATAAATGCACAAAAGTGAAGTTATCCTGGACTCTGCTGGGGACCTGAGCTGGGGACACTGACCCAAGCCAAAGGAGCTGCTGAGCTCAGCAGCTCGGTCGCTGGCCCAGGCAGTGAACGGGGGACAGAGAGGAGATCTCTGCGCACGAGGCTCTTACATTTTTTAAATGGGGCCATTCAATCCAGATAGCAAATCCAAATCCACCGGGGATTCAGCATCTACACACAAATGATGAGCCCAGCCCTACTCCTTCTGCTGTGTCTCCTAACCCAGATCCCTTGGGTCTGCCCCACACCTCGTCTGCCGGAGAACAGATGTGCCGCATTTCAGTGCACACACTTAGTTATCTCCATTTTAAGAATATGATGGAATCAGTGATGCCTAAAATGTACTTGTTAATGGTGCTACTTTGCAATTCCATTCTTCTTTAATATAAACCATCTGCTCCAAGCAGGCAGTTGCTGGGGGCTGCACCAAAGCTGCCACATCAGATGAGCCCCCACTTTATCAGTGGGATGGGGGCTACATCCATCATTGCTACCAGCAGCAGAGGCCTGCGCGGTGGGGTTGAAGGCCCACGGTTCTCTCCCCAGTGGCAGTGGCAGGATGTTACACGTGCCGAGCGGCGCAGGGGATGAGTGAAAGGAATCGTAAACCACACAGCGCTCTTGGCTCTGGGACTACACCCGAACGGGACACACCCGCAGCTGCATCCAGCCAAACCCAACAGAGAATCCCAAAGCAACATGCAAGCCCAGCCATCAAGAACTCCCGCGACAGCCAACCCAGCTGGTGCACGCTCTAGATCCCCATAGGCTGGGGCAGAGACCAGTGGCAGCGGGTGCTTCCTTGGGACTCACTTACCCTTGGACAGCCTCACTGCCCCCAAAACCCCCTCATCTCAGAGGGCCAGACCCTCCACGGGTGTAAATCAGCAGAAGTAAATTACCCCAGTCAAGGATCGGGCCCAGGGGATGAAACTCACAAGGCCTACCTCTCCCTTAAGTCTCTTTTGAAGGCCTAAGTGGAACATCTGCGGTGGCGTGTACGTCATGGGGATGTCATACTGGGGGTGGGGTGCCGGGGCTCCGAACCCTCCATTCGTTAACTAATGAGGAGGCAAGGAGGCTGTGAGTTATACTGGCCCTGGTGTACTGTCTGTCCATCTGTCCATCACCGCCAAAATAAATACGAGTTCAGAGCAAAACCCAGTAGAAAATAAAGTGCCTCTGGAGTTGAAAAAACGTCCAGAAAAAGGGATTTTTTCTTCATTTTTACAAAAAATATCCTTTAAAAAAAATAGGGAGAAAGAGAGACGGAAGCAGGCCGGTGCGGGGACTAGAGAGACGTCCCGTTGGGGAGGGGAATCTTCACGCCGCTCTGCAGCAGGGCCAGGCAGACACCCAGCCCCAAGCCGCCGGCCAGGAGAACCCCCAGCAGAGCCTTGAGGAAGGAAGTCCTGCTGCGGGTGAAGGTGCTGGGCCCCAGGACGCCCAGCAGGGCCGTGCTCACAGTCAGGGTGTACAGGATGGAGATGCCCGTATTGAGGGCCACGATCTTCCCGAATTTGGCAAAGGGGGCGATGATGCAGAAGAAGAGCGGGACAGTGGCGATCACCGTGGTGACAGCGCTGGAGACAATGGCCACGCCCACGTGCCGGACGGCTTCGATCGTCCTCCACTGGCGGCAGGAGGTGGGGTCCTGGCAGGGCAGACGGTAGCGTTATGGGGCAGCGGATGCTGGGGCCTCGTCTGCATGGGGGTTTTAGCCCCCGGTGCAGCTGCAAGCCGTGCAGTGCAGTGCAAGCCCCTCGTGCGGAGGTGCTCTCAGCCCAGGACAAATGGCACCAGGACGCCCCCGTACAGGGTGTACACGGGACTGGTGTGAGTCAGATGCGGACAGCATGCACCCGAGGTTACAAGCCCAGCAGAGCCAAGACCTACAAAGCAGCGTCTGGTCTCCGCTAGCCCAGTGCCAAAGTGAAGGGACTTCCCTGAAGCCAGTGGAGTTACTCCAGGTGAGGCACAGCCTGGGCAGCAGGGAGCTCCTCTGGGACAGGAATCTCCCCCAAGGAGGAGGTAGCCTCCTTGTTTCCCCTCCTGCCCCAGCTCCATGCTCCACATGCTCCCCCATCAGCGTGAGGAAGAGACCGGAGAGGAACTCACCTCTGCCTGGTGAAGGTGCAAGTTCTCCCCCGCCAGCAGGTAGCCCTCCACCAGGTGCACGCAGTAATCGACAGAGGAGCCGACGAGAATGGAGAGAGAAATCGCCTCCACCGCGCCCATTTCCCAGCCGGCCCAGTACATGATGGTCACCACCAGGCAGACGACCCCTGCACAAAGAGAGGGAGGAGAACACAAAGCAAAGTTAGGCTTTGGGTTTCCTGGACAGGGGGCATCAATCCAAGCAGCTCCACTGAAGCCAATGAAGCAGCTAAGGAGAGAGACTCCAAACTAGACCTGGGCACGCTGCCCTCCTCCTGTAGCAGAGACGTTTCCCCAGAGTCTGGACAGTCTCACCATCGGGATGGAAAGTCAACATCTCGAAAACATTCAGGACTCAAAAAGCCCCAGACCTTTCCCTTTCAGCCAATGGACAGATTTGATTTTGACCTTTTTAAAAAACTATTAATTTTTGTTTCAGTCTAATTAGCTTAAATTCCAAACAAAACGTCTTTTCCAACCAGAAAACTGGAAATGGCTCATTTTTTCACAATGTTTTTCAAGTCGGGAGAGTCTCTGACCCAGACCTGATTCCACAAACAGTTTGTCTCTATGAATCTGTATTTGGTTGGTGATAAATTATCTGCTGAAAAATTCCCAAGTAGCTCTGCTGAGAAGCTAGGGGTCGAGCATCCAAATTCCACACTCAGATACTAGAGTGCTGGGGGACTGTATGAGAGAGACGCACCGACTGGCTGTGTAGGAGGATATACAGACTAATCGACCGCTGTCAGTGGGTCTCAGCCTTTCCAGACTACTGCACCCCTTGCAGGAGGCTGATCTGTCTTTCAGACCCCCAAGATTCCCCTCACTTGAAAACCATTTGCTGACAAAATCAGACATCCAAACACAAAAGTGTCACGGACGCACCATTATTGAACAATTGCTCACGTTCTCATTTTTACCATATAATTATAAAATAAATCAACTGGAATATAAATATTGTACTTGCATTTCAGTGTATAATGTATAGAGCCAAAGACACAAGTCATTGTCTGCATGAAGCTGTAGTTTGTACTGACATTGCTAGCGCTTTTTATGTAGCCTGTTGTAAAAATAGGCAAATTTCTAGCTGAGCTAATGTCCCTCCAGGAATACCACTAAGTACCCCCAGGAGTACATGTACCCCTGGCTGAGAACCACTGATCTACAGTAACCTTTGGCAAGGGGAGGGAGTGGAGCACCCATGTTACAAAAGCCCCTTGCTTTGCTTGTTTGAGTTGTGCACGGGTTTGGTTTCTAGAAGAAAGTGATGTTGTTTATTTGTGAGTCATGAATCGGAGATGAAGTCATTTTCAAATGATAGATTTGCTTTTAAAAAAGGGAAGTTTAGCAACATGCTCAGTCCGTAATATGGTCAAATCACCAGCCAGGCAGAGGCAGTCTATTTACAAACGTGTTTAAAAGACTAACAAACACACTAAAATATTCCGTGTTGATAATCCCACACTGAGGATGTCTGGAAAGGAGAAGGATTGCTATTCAGAGCACACGGGCCTTAATCACATTATTATACACCAGAGGCAGGGCTGGAGTTTGGGTAGCTAAAACCCTTATTTAAACCAACAGAGGAGATTGCATAGAAAAAACGATCCAGAAACTAGAGAGGAAAAATCGACTTTCAAGATGGGGACCCTCTGCAAACGCAGATCCCGAGTCCCTTCCCGCTCACCCCCAGGGCACTCAGGAGTGAGGTCAGTGTGGTTACACTGGCAAAAGCGAGATCTGAATCGGGCCCATCGGAGTCACTCCTTGGTAAATCAGCAGTGACTCCAGGACAGTCAATAGGCGCACAGCAGTGTAAACGGGAGGAAACTCAAGCCCTGTACAACGATTCCTGCTGGCACTTTGAAGCTGAAGACCCCTGGGGGTGTCTTACCTAAAATGCTGAGCAGCACGGGCAGCAGGAGGAGAAGGTGGGTGGTGAACACGGCAACTGCAGCCACGCAAATAACCAGTGAGAGGAGGAGACCGTACAGGGCACTCTGCACACCTGGAAGGGAGCAAGCGGCCTGGTTCCAGCCCCAGACTGCAACAGCAGCTATGCCCCCCATGAGCTGAGCAGGGCCTTGCTATGGGGCAGATCGCCCAGCTGGGAACTAACTCATGCTGGGGCAAACGGGAAGGGGATGGGGCAATGGAGGGAGAGTCAGGGGAGCCAAGTTCTACCCCTGCTCTGCCACGGACTGGCTCCAGACCTCAGTTTCCCCTCCCAGCCTGGCTCTGCCTGGTCTCTTTAGCCGGTGACAGGTGTTGGTACAGCGCCCAGCATGAGACAGTCTGATCTTGGCTGGGGACTGGGAGTGGTCCCGCAACACATGAGAATGAGAAGGAAGTTGGGGTGAAGATCTGTGACCGAGCCGGGGTGATGGGAGGGAAGGGTGCCAGATAGGCGCTGAAGCCCCCTGCCTATGATCTCCATGAAGATTTGCTTCCAGTGCTCGCAGGTCTGGAATCCGTGCCGGAGAGCGGAGCTGTCAGGGAAGAGCCGGAGCTGCTGCTGCAGGAAAGTCTCCCACTTCAGGTAGTCGGAGTAGGTCTGGAAGGAAGACTTGCCCTTGTAGGTCGTCTGCAAGGAAGCAAATGGGTCGATCCTTAGAGTCGCTAACACAACCCCAACATCTCCCCTCCCCGGCTCTTCCCACCCACCGCGGACCCCTCAGCTGCCCCGCTCCGGAGCCCAGCAAGAGGAGCAGCCATATTGGGCTGCAGCCCCCAACAGGAGGGGAGGGGAGAAAAGAGACCCTGTGGAACGGCACCTTCTGATACAGCCCGCCTGCCCCGTGCACCCCTGACAGCCAAACCAGGGCGTGGTGCCCCGGCTGCCACAAAGCCCGTGCCCGCCAGCCTGACTGATGGGCCAAAACCTGTGATCACAACCGCCAGGGCAGGCTCTTCAGGGCTGGGTTTGCCACTCCCGGGTAGAGTCCACAGCGCTGGCAGCTGAGAAAAGCCTTGGGGACTTGTGCAGCAGACCTGCAGCCTGCTGTCAGCCTGGCCCCCTTGCTCCGGGCCATTTTGTGGGGGCGAACGGTAGCAGTAAGATGCCTCCATCATTTGCGGCCCCAGGCAAGTCGACGCCCACCTGCAGCAGGAGCACAGCTATTGGCCAGTGCAAAATGACGCCTGCAGGTAAAGCAGGGCTAGGGCTGCACCGCCGAGCCTTGGAGAGAGCAGGGTTAGTACACGGACATCGGGGAGAATCTGTGTGGAAGCCAATGATGCCCTCTGGGAAGCCCCTTAAATGCCGCTGCTTGCTCTCCCCCTGCGGCGCAGGCTGGGGGAGCAGGTAGCCGGCGGGGGAAGGAACGGGAATGTGGAAACCCCCTCACCGATTCAAAAGCCATGGAGATCCACTGCACCTTGCCATCCTTCACCCCCACTGCCCCGTGGGAGAGCTGCCCGGGGAGCAGGTTGGGCTCAGGGAGGTTCTTACACTCCGGGTGCAGCATCTGCAGAAAGGAGGAGATGCTGTAGCCTGGAGAGAGAGAGAGGAAGAGGGGAAGAAGGGAGAGGGACACACAGGAGTGAAGGGGCAGAGAAGACAGAGTTGCAGTTCTGGTTCATGAACAGCTGCTTCTCCTCTCTCTGCTCTGCCCTGGCTACAGATCTGGATTCTTGGCACTACAGGGCCTGGCTTTCAAGGGAGCAGGGGGCGTTTGGTCCCTCACAGGAGACGCCAGTCTCCCAGCAGGATGGGCTGGTCGGCCAGTGACCCCGTGTTCTCTAGGCCAGGCCCTCAGACAATGTGGGTCGACAGTTTGCTTGGAGTCAACGCAGTGGCACTGTACTATGGCAGCTTAGGGTCTGCCTTGCTAGATTTTCACCTCTCTTCCCCAGCTGTGAGAGGGTGCAGCTGCCCCTCAGGGATCCCTCCTCCCCACAAAGGCAGCTCTTGGGGGCATTTCCATTGGGGCAGAAGACACTGCATCCGGCTGCAAAGCTGCAAGGTCAGGTGACAGCACCGATGCCCCAAATGCCAGGAGAGTTTTGCTGGCAGGGTGAGTGACAGAGGGTTGCATCCCAAAGCACTGCCGGCCTTGCCCTTGGTTACTGTGGTGCCCTTCCTTACCCATTGCTAAAATTGGCCCAAGGCCCCTCCTGATACGGGTTAACTTGCAGCTCCCTCCAAACCCAACGCAGAAGTTTGCTGCATCAGCTCCGCTGTGGGCTCCCTGCCCTCCTCAGGGGGCCACACGCCAGGTGAGTGACTATGAAGTGGTGCCACCTACCCAGGAGGGGTTCTCGGGTCACTTTCTGAAGTCTCTGCTCTGTGGGAACTGTGGGCTAGATCCTGCTCTCCCTTGCACTGGGGTAAAGTGGAGGAACTCCATGGACATCATGGAGCCAGAATGATGGGAATAGACTGGATCATGTGTTCCATCTCTAAGCTCTGTGACGGACCTTCCAGGAGCGAGTCCACAAAGATACCCATGGCCCTGGGAGGTGGAGGAAGCTGAAAGATGCCGCAAGGCCGCGATCCCTTCTGCAGCTCGTCTCACTAGGCCCGCGTGTTGCTCAAACCCAGTTATGAGCACAGCCAAAGGTTAGCAGCACGACTAGGGGAGCAGCCCCAGCGGGCCCAGTGTCTATTACTGAACTACTCTCCAAAGCATCAGATGGAGCAGTGGAGCCAAGAGTCACAGCCCCTGGGAGGAGGAGGAAAGAGACTCGGGAGTTACGATTTCAGCTAAGATTTGCAGCGAGATGGAGAGCAGGACTGGATGGTGCAGTTTCTATGACTCTTATCAAGCCCACCCGCAGCCTGGGCTCAGCCTCCACACGGGACCCTGTTCCGGGGGCCTTTGTCCTACGTACCTGAGGGCAGGCACTGGGCCCCTCCTGGCTTCACCAGCTCAGCATTGCCGGCAATGGCCTTGCAGATGAGACACAAGTTGCCAATCTCTTTGAAGAGGTCAAAACTGTCATCATAGATAACGCTGCCCTTTCACAAGGAGACACAACAGCGAGAGCCAAACACGTGAGGCAGGACCTGGGCATACGACTGACCACACGACCCCAACTGCCCGTTCTCCACCCCCCCGGCTGGGCACATGGTCCGGAGCCCCAGTTTTGGGCACAGAGAATAACGGGCATTCTAGTTCCAGGAGCTGTGTCCAGCCTCGGACACCAGGAGCAGTGGCATGAAGAGGCAGCATGGGTTGCTCAGCAGGTTAGCTTGGGGTGCCCCTGTACCCATAACCCTGCCCAGCTCCCCACAGCACCCAGACATGTCTGGAGAGCCAACCAGAGCTCCAGATGTGTTACAGCTACCCCCCAAGGGCTTTTCTACTTGCAAGATACAAGCCCCGTCTACACCCCAAAAGAGCACCTCTTTAATAGCTAGACTGGCACACTGCCTGCTAGGATAACGGTGCTTACAGCTGTAGCGTTTATTCCTGCAAGGAAGAGACACTGTTATACCAATATAACTGTGTCCACACTATGGCTTGGACTGATTTAACTACCCAATATTATTAAACTGTACAAACTTAGGAAAGAGCAGGCCCTAGACAATCCACCCCCCAGGCTAGATGAGGGGAATGTGGGCAAGTGACTGCAAGGGCATTCACAGCGTGGCTGACCGGATACTGAATAAGCAAACGGATCCCCTGCCCCTCTGTAGGAGCAGCCCAGACGGCTCCTTGTTTGACCTAGGACTCTATCCCCTGGCTGCATGGCAAAGCGGCAAGGGCTAATTATTCCCATGCTGCTCTCGCACTGCACACAGGAAGTAGTGGCGGTTTCCTGGAAACAGAGGTAAGCGGGTGTTTGTTGGGAAAGCAGCATCCATGTGTCTGGCTGGCAGATTTGGGAACGAAGCTGCACATGGACACTCGGACTTTCCCTAGAGTGAGTGAATCGTATTTATTTAATCTAATACCTCACCGCAGGCCAGACAATAAGGAGGCAGCAATGGCTCCTGCTCCATAGTCAAGCTTTCAGCCCCGTTTCCACTCTCAGCCTGATTTGGGTTCCCCTCTGAAATCCACAACAACCCCCCGAGGGTCTCAAAGGTAAGTGGGTAGATCCTGGGCTGGAGGGTAGGGGGGGCGGTTCTGGAAAGTCTGAAATCATTTGAACCCGATTTACACTGTAGGAAGCTCCTAAGCCACAAGCGTGCTCTAAGTGCCTCATCACAGCACTGCTGCCTCGGTGATTTTAGCTGGTCAGAGCTGGGGAGGGACTGCTGGAGAGGGAGGGGTGCACACAAGAATTCGGAGAGGCGGGCAGTAGCGCCATCTAACGCGCCAGCCACCCATGCAGGAAAGCGCGTGTACCATGTCTCCGATGACGTGGTTATCCGGGCGTCGGGTGTGATTCACCCCGCGGATGCCAAACACCACAAACACCATGGCCCCCGTGTCCACCAGTGGCCGCACGGCCGGCTTCCCACAGCCAGCATTCCCACACGGGTTAAAGCCCGAGGTGGCCGAGAGCTTCGCCCTGGGGGACGCTGTCAAACACAGAGGGGAGGGTTACAAGCCGAGAAAGCGAGGAACTGAGCCAACCTTCTGCCTGGCAAGCCCTTCCAGGGCAGCCATGGCCACATGGCCCCTGCAGCTCTCCCCAGCTTACCCTTCTCACTGGGCACATAGAGGAAGCCTTTGTTGGGTCCGTCCGGGCTAGAGCTGAGAAGACAGCCAGGGGGTGCTAGGCACACTCGGCCGTGGTATGGGGGCTTGTGTGACTGGGCGAAATACAGCTTCCTGCAAGGCAAAGAGAGGGCATGACGGAGCAACAAGGCGGGTGCGAGATGCCGGCACAAAGCAGCTCAGTGCTGCTGGGCCCTTAGGACACCGCGGGGAGGAAGCTCTGGAGAAGCCATGAAAAGAATTAGGGGAGAAAGCATCTCCGAGGTGGCATGAGTTTGTGCCCAAAAGGAGTGAGGTCTCTGAGCTCCCCACAGCCACACCTAGCCAAGAGTGGGATTTCTCTCGATCACGTGAGGAATCCACTAACAACCCTCTATTCATTACACTAACAGCATCGATGATCCCACGCTCCTGGACAGCACCTCCCACCCTGCGACCCCGGTGACCTCTGCAAAGAGTATCACGTCAAACACATGACTTCACAGAGCTTCCTAGGCAGGGCACCACGGCTCCCGTTCCAAACACACGGGCCTCTGCCACTTGAGCTAGCTAGACTCCCCATTAGCCATAAGAGGTGATGGTGCATAGCTGAGTAATTCCAGTTCTACCCAGCAGAGGGCAGCAGTGCACAATTCATAACGGAACTAGACCCATTTTGCAGATGAGGAAACCGAGGCTCAGAGAAACAAAGCCTCTTGCCCAAGGTCACACAGGGAGTCTATGGCAGAGCTGATGGGAAACCCGGGCATCCTGACGCCTCTGCCCCTTGCACGGACCATGAGGCAGCGCCACTCCCTGGCGGCTGAGCATTTACAGCTCCGAACCCACTTGGGACGATTACCGCGTTCGCCGCTGCTCCTTGGCCGCGACGTAGAAACTGAAGTCGAACTTCCAGCCTCTCTTGGCGTCGCAGGATAAGGTGGTCATCATCCATTTCCGGGGGCTCGTCTGCTGAAGCAGCCCTACTGTGGACACACAAGCTGTCAGCTTCTTGGTGAAGTTACCGAAAGGAACTCTATACACCTAAGCAATGGATTAACGAAAACAAACACTTAACCGCACAGGGCCGCAGGGCAGCAAAGATCAAAGAGACGTTAGCATCAGAAACCTCCCGCCCCCGCTTTACCCTGAGGCCTCATGGGGTCGGAGAGAAAAGATAGTGCGGGGAGGAGCTAATCTGTTGCCACCCACTCCTTGCCCTCCCATGCCTCTGCCTCCTCCCTGAGCCTGGGGAGCTGGAGACAGCTCCAGTCTGGCTGTCGGGGAGCTGAGCCGCCCCAGGCTGCAGCGAGAGCTGTGGTTGCTCAGCCCTGCTGCAGATCAAGTGCTGGACAGCCAGCAGGCTCCGTGTGCGGGCCTGGGATGGAGCCATTCAGCTGCCCTGCCGGCACATGGACGACGGACAAAGAGCGAGAATTCAGCCTGCGGGATCCCAGAACGGCTCAGAAACCTCCCATAGACCAGTTCCGCTGAGGAACTCAGGCCAGTTCTTATCCCTCGCCATCTCCCGCCTGCTCTCCAGCTGTGGCTCTGGGGTGAACGGTGGCCCAGTAGGACCTGGCATCCCAGCAGCACCGGGCAAGACACAAGCCGTGTTCCTGTCTGTGCCAGCTGGGAAGTCAGCAGCGCGAGCTTCCTCACAGCAGTGCCCTGTTGAGCCCATCTCTGAGCTCCTGCCGTCTGCCTGCGGAGCAGGAGGCTCTGAAAGGCAAGCGCGCTGTAAGAGAGTCTAATGCACACACTCCGCTCACCTGGAATGAGGGCACTTCCCCATCTCCCGGAGACACCGTCTGCCACGAGGCAGGAACGCTGGCATTGAGGGAAAACCTGTAGATGGCTGGCCTGCCCTGGCCTTTGGACTTGGAGACATACACAGTCCCCTGGGGATCTAGAAAACACACCACAGTCACCGGGCAGTGGTGAAAGACATTTATCGGTCGGCTAGCGCTACACAGTGGGGGAGCGAACGCAGAGGACACAACTCTCTGCCTTGGCACAGCATGGCACCATTTCCAACATGCTTTATGAACACGGGGCGAGATCCTGAGCTGGCGTATGCCACTGGGGCTATGAAGCTTGGGATCTGACCCATCCGCCAACCCCTTGGGGTGCAGGTTGAGGAAACTAGCAGGTTTAATGACTTCCCAAAGCCCGGCAGCAAGTCAGTAGCAGGGGGTGTGGGGGACTAGGAGTCGTTCGTTTCTGGCTCCCAGTCCCGTGCTCAGACCACTAGACCACACTGCCACTGTGTTAAGCTGCTTTTCCCAAGTGCCTGTCCGAAGAGCTAAAGTGCTGGGAGCAACCAGCGCCGACAGTCTAGGGTCAGGGGGGTGGGAGAATGTTCTCGGGGGAGGCGGGGGGACAATCTGGGGG
The DNA here is from genome assembly GCA_007922305.1 of Dermatemys mawii. Classification (NCBI taxonomy): domain Eukaryota; kingdom Metazoa; phylum Chordata; order Testudines; family Dermatemydidae; genus Dermatemys; species Dermatemys mawii. The sequence goes on along the minus strand of ML677380.1, from coordinate 10,301,137 downwards.
CGGGGGGGCAGTCTGGGGGCATGGGGGAAGGAGAATGTTCTCGGGGGTTGGGGGGGACAATCTGGGGGTGGGGAGCAGTCTGGGGGCATGGGGGAAGGAGAATGTTCTCTGGGGGTGGCGGGGAAGGAGAATGTTCTCAGTGGCTTGTCACTCCCTGAACCACACAATGCCCGGCACTGAATCACGGTTGTTAGGGAGGCGTCTGCAGCTAGGTCCCGTTTCTGTCTGTTCAGAGCCCACTTTTGTTATGTCCCTTCCCAGACATGATCTCGGGTCCGGCGGGACATCGACGACAGGACAGACTGATCGACGGCCAGTCCCCTTGTCACTCACCCTGCTGCCCAGCATCAGTCGCGCCCCCTCTGCTCCCCCCAGGGGCCCCCGAGCCCCGTTTCTTCTTCTCCAAGGAGGTTCGGATGTTGCTCTGCAGATTGTGGGGCTTTTCCTGAAACAAACCTGTCCCACAAGGTTAGTCAGGGAGGAAAAGGAGAATGGCATTGTCAGAGCTCGGTGTGCCAGTAACACAACGGGATCTCGGTCTGCTCGGCCCCACACCCAGCGCTGCACACCAGGACCTCCGTCTGCTCGGCCCCGCACCCAGCGCTCCCCGTCCTGGGCCGGCAACACCCCAGGACCTCCGTCTGCTCGGCCCC
>ML677380.1:10256326-10300084 GCA_007922305.1 Dermatemys mawii | reverse complement strand
GGGGGGGGGGGGGGGGGGAAGGAGTCCAACCCGGCAGGGATCCGTCTCCCTCCCGAATTCACTTGGGCAGGCCTAGCGGGCCAGGGGGGCTGGCAGTTCAGAGGGAAAGGGGAGAGAGGGCAGCCAGCAAGGGCTCAGAAGGCAGCAAGAGACGCTGGCACTGATGGGAGGCAGGGTTTGCCGGGGGAGCACCGCGGCCCTGTGGCTATTCACCCTATCCCTGCCTTGCGGGGGCAGCAAAGGGCTGCCCCCACCTGCCCCTTAAGAACTCTCACCTGAGCAGGTGATGCAGGAGATGCCCTCAGCGCTCAGGTTGTACTTGAGGTCCAGGAGCACCTGGATGTTGGTGTCGGGCCGGAACAGGAGAGGAGCGCGGCTAGCTGGGCGGAGGCGGCTAGCGAAGAATATGGACAGGATCAGGACCATGACAAAGAGCCCTGCAATGAGAGGCGCAGCCAGCACGTGGGACTCGGCACACACAGAGCTCTCATCCGCACGGCGTCCCCAGGGGCTGGCCCTACAGCGGCACCCTGGGGAGCAGGGAGAGGGAGCCTGATGTCCCCCAGAACACGGCAGCACCATGCAAGGTGGCCGGCAAAGCCCGGAGGGGAGCGCTGTGCCAGTGGGGAAAGGGCAGAGTTATCCGCCATGCTCAGAGCTATGCGGGTGGCAGGGACGGAGCAGGGTCTCAGGACTGGGAGCTCTATGTCCCTTGTGCCCAGCGGAGGGGTGGGGCAGCCCCGCTGGGCCGAGGTCACCAGGAAAGCAGAGGAATTCCGGGAGCGCTGCCCAGTTGGAGTCTGTGGGACGCACCCTTGGGGAGGGCGTCCCTCTGGCCATCCTTACCCACAATCACCCATCGGCTCTTCCCCGCCGACCACAGCACCCAGCGCTGGAGGAGCTCCTGCAGGTGGGAGATCAAGTGACCCTTCCTGACCTTCTCGGCCGGGAGCTGCACGTTCTCCGGCAGCGCCGACGCCAAGGGCACATCCCCCATCTCCAGAGCCACTACGGGGGAGAGACCGAAGGCAGGCTCAGAGCTTGGCTCGTACCCCTAAGCCCTTGCAGAAGAATGAGAAAGGCAAGTTCTCCTGGAGCCCAGGGCAGTCAGGCAGATGGACAGACTAGGGGACAGCCCTGTGCCCTTCGGTGCATCAAACCCACTGGCCAGGCTGGAGCAGGAGGCAGAGCCGAGCAAGGCACTGACTTAAAGCTCCTCTTACGAACAGACGGATGTGCCCAGCAAGCCGCTCCCTGCTGCCTTCATCTATATTGTGGTAGCAGCTCTAGGCGTCGGTGCGCTAGGTGCTGCACAAACTCATACAACCTAAACTGACTGAGGACAGGAGGGGCACAGAGGTGCTGGGAGATGAAGTGGCTGCCCAATGGCACGCGGCACGTCAGTGGCAGGAATCAAAGCCCTTTTCCCAAGTCCTTGTCTAGTGCCCTATTCATCTGGGCATGCACCACACTACTAAGGAGAGCAACCAGCAGCCCTCCCAGAACAAGCAGGGGTCAGGCCGCTCTTAACATGCAGGGCTGTGGGGTCTCAGTGCCGGCAGCATCCAGCCCTATTGAAAGCAAAGCAATCTGTGGTGCAGAATGGGTTCGGTAGGAACCCCATTACAATCTCTAGCACCATGACAAGGAAAGAGTGATCCCTCCTCCTCTCTTCCCTCAATACAACCTGGTCCCCCCTGTACCCTCACCCCTCCCAGACTGCAGCCCCCAAGGCTTTTCCGGGGCAGCGGGCACGCCAGTCTCTTTAACGTGGCAGGAAAATGGCTGCATCCAACTTCCACCCGATGGCCACGTGCCACCTCTGCAGCACAAAGAATCAGCCTCTCATTTGCTATTGGCAAGATGGAGCTTTCTCCGGTGGGGTCAGAGAGAGCACCAGGTTCCTCCCGGCAGCCCTGGCACGCCACGTGGGGCCTCCACACAGCGCCACATCCTTGCCTCATTCACACGTTGCCCAGGGCCCCAGGGGCATTACAGAAAACAGTCCAGGGACGTGGAGGATGAGCGATTTCCATAAATTACCATCCTGTGCGGCTCTGGCATATTGAGGAGGCTTGACATTGGCAGCAGGAGCCAGCTGCATGTTAAAAGCGGCCTGACCCCTGCTTGTTCTGGGCCTGGTGAATTCACCAGCACGGGGCTGGGCAGATTTGCAGGCGGAAGAGGGTTAAACCTGCCCTAAAGAGACAGCTGCATCCTACCTTCCATCTCCCTGGTTACCAGGCCAAGCCTGCTGATATCCCTGAGGGTCTGTTCTGATGGGGACACTCCAGAACTTGGGGTGGCAGCGCTGATAGCCAGCTTTAAAATCCAAGGCTGAGAGACCCTTCCCTCCAGGCAGGGTTAATCGGACGGTCTGGTGATCAAGGCATAGCAATGCCACCAGGACTTGCATGAGCTCAGAACTGGAAAGAGAACTCACAAGTCACTGCCCCACACTGTGCCTCAGTTTCCCCACCTACAAAGTAGGGATCATTGAAATGACCTGCCTCATGGGTGGCTGTGAGGCCCAACTCTCTATGCGTGTGAAGTGCTCCGAGGTCTCGTGTGCCAGGCACTATAGAAAGGACGAAGTACTTTTGCTTACACACGCTCACCTAATGTTACATTAAAGACTACAGAGGGGACTGTCATCCCCCTCGGGAGGATGGTACTGCCCAGGTGCTCTAGGCTAGATGTTTCCTGGGTCCCTTCATAGGGTAGTTAGTATTCTGGCCAAAAACTGATTTTAATTGGACTCCTGAGGAAAAATAACGTCATGCCTCAAGTAACATCCAGCCAAGGACCCACAGATATCAGCAAATTCAGATTGATAGCATCCCGGGAGATGGAAAAGGATCATGAGCTCCAGTTCACACATGGGGAAACTGAGGCACAGAGCCGCCCAGTGGTCACCCGGTAAGCCAGTGGCAGAGCTGGGAGGAGAACACAGGACTGCCACTCCCTCAGGGGAAGCTCCTTGTCCCCCGGATAGGCTTACGGGACTCTGAACACCTACCCGGCTCCTCTTCCACGCTGAGCAGTGGGATGTCATCATCGAGGTACGGGAGCGACCCCTGGCCTGGCCCGGCTGCATCCTCCGAGGCGAGTAACAGGTCATCGGCAATGGGCAAGGTGCTCGTCTTCCCGCACTTCTGACTGCAGCTGGATGGGGAGGGAGGCAGCCAAAGTCAGCAGCCCTGAGCGCTGGACCCTGTGAACAGCTGCTGCCTGGTCTCCTTTTGTGCCAGTGACCTGCTACGCACTCAGCTGCCAACACCATGCCAGCCTTTCCCACTGCTAATGCGCCGGGGGTATCAGCAGCTTAGCTGCGGCCAGCAAATCATCAGAGGCTGGGCTAGACGTGCGGGGGGGAGGGAGGGGAGTTCCCAAGTGCTTCTGCTCTTCATCGCCCAGCTAAGGAATTAAACCGGGCTGCTGCTGGGCCCCACCCGAGGGGGGAAGGGGAAGGCGAAGGCGCACACTGATCTGCATCCCCGCCCCTCCAGGGGCTGGGCTGTCTGTCTGCAGGGCCTGCCTGCCTCCAGTTCGCAAATTAGATCCTGAGACAAGTTCTCTGGAGGTGTAAGTGGGGGAAACCCCATGGAAGTCAATGGGGCTGCACCCACTGAGACCAGCAGGGAACCTGGCTCCTCCGGTTTTAATTCTAGAGTCGCTCTGCGGCAACCACCTTGGGTCTACAGCCTCAGAAACGAGATCCAGATCCAGCCCTGGACTCCCGGCCCGATCCTCAAGGTAGAGAATAAACCTCCCCTCCCGTCAAGGCTGAATCCTCCTGGCAGCAGAGGTCTGAGGCCAGAGTGCGCCATCTCCACCGCCCAGGTGGGCTGGAGGCCTGTGAGGAGAAGGGTGTTGCTAGGAGGGAAGGGTCTGTTTACACTAGGCACACGACTGGCTGGGATGCATGGCGCTCACAGTGCTGGACAGGGCCTGGTGCCCACATGCAGTGGCACTTCTGATGCATTGGTTGCAACACCTGTCGCTCAGGTCTGGAGAGGAAGCTTGAAGAGGTTGCAGCTGCTTTGAACTCAATCCCACAATGCATTGCCTCACAGCTGGGCTGAGCACTGGGGGATCGGTGTTTCCGAATTCCCAGAATACTGCGGTATAACCGCAGCCGCAAGGTGCACTGTGTCTGGACGCACCAATGCAGCTCTGCCATGTGGATGCACTCACCCATGGCTAGGACAACCCAGGCGACCAGCTGTTCCCTAGAATCAATGCCCAGGCTGCTGTGGGGAAGACAGGAAGAGCTCGCACCCTGCCGCTGATCGAATGGCCCTGCCAGGACTCTCACCTGGTCTGACAGGAGCTCTCCAGGGGGGCCACGTAGAGGGTCCATATCCCAAGAGCAGCCGGCATGGTGAACAGCACGGCCACCCAGCAGCAGGACACGATCAGCGACATGAAGAGACCGAAGTCGTGCACGGCTGGGATCTGCAGAGAGAACTCTCAGCTAGGACAGAGGAGGCGGATCCCAGAGACCTTCCAGCGAGCGGCCCCGCTAAGGCAACACCACGGAGGGACGTGAACCCCAGAGGAGCCTGGGGCCGGGAAGTCTGGCCAGTTCATGCTGCCCGAAAGCCATGGAGCCAGCTGCCCCTGGTGAACACTCACAGCGCAGCTAGCACTAGCTCGGGACTCAGCCGATGGGTGACACTTGATCGTTTGGCATGGCAGACACGGCCCAAGCAGTCGGGGTGCTCAGGGCGCAGGTGCCTACTGCATTGCTAACAGGCCGGGGGAGCTCTCCCGTCTGTCTGGCCCTGTGCCCATGCAGGAGAAGGGGGCAGAGCTCTCCCCAGTGGCTCAGGGGAAGATCCAGGCCTATTCCCTCCTTGTGCCCAACGCAGAGGGAAAACCTGGGGTGGAATATGCTGGGATTCCTCCCTCTGCAGTTCAGGCCCCAGAGCTCCCCCATTTGGCTGATGGGACTGGAGCCTGAGAGGGAAAAATTCCCGATCCGTTTGTGGAGGGACCTTGTGATCCTTAGACATGCCGGCTCTGCTTCCCACCAAGCCTCTCTTCCCAGCTGGAGGTGAGGGAGCCAGACCAGGAGAGCCAGGCATAGATGACAATGTGAGCAATGTGCCCCATTTGCCTCCCAGGTCAAGACATCACATGTGCCACAGGCCTTGGGAAGAGGAGTCCCAAACACATCACCTGAGCTCCAGCCTCTGCAAAGCTGTCTGACTCAAAGCACCAGGACAGCTGGCTTTGCCACAGGCCCAGGGCAACCGATCTGGCCTGGAGTGAGTCAGTCTCAAGCATGCAGAGCACACAAGGACGGGTGAGAGTTTCCCTCCAGAGCAGGCCCATGGTTGCGCTCTTGTGGGCAGAGGAACTGCTGAAAGGCCGGTGGCGATGCCTTCTCGCAGGCGGCCATGACAGCAGGAGGGCTGCTGCAAAGCCCTGGCGCACCTGCGAGAAGATGTTGGCGGCGTACGCCGCGGCCGTGGTCAAGGAGGTGAAGAAGGTGGCCTTCCCTGCCGTCTGGATGGTGTGGATCATACGCAGCTGCAGGTCCTTCAGGTGGGTGGCTTGGCGGTAGGTGTTTATGAAGACAAAGACGTCATCGACACCTGGGGGAGGGGCAGAAATGTTGCTCGCACTGGGGAGAGATGCCTGGGGCCAGCTCCTCAGTGGACGTAAGTTGTCACAGCTCTGTTGAAGTCAGTGGGGCCAGACAAACTCACACCGGCTGGGGACCTGGCTTACCAAAGTCTAAGCTCACCGTCACCTGCACCTCCCGCCACCCGTTGCCCAGCCAGGCCAGGGCAGCCCGTTCTGCAGGCTGGCACGGGTGCGGCAGGGCCTTCAGGCGGGGAGCGGCTGGGTCGGCGCAAAGGAAGGAGTCTTACCGATCCCCACGATGACAAAGGCGGCCACGCCATTGAGGATGCCCAGGTACTGGACCCCGAACACCACGTGGTACAGGAACAGCGCCACCAGACAGCTCAGCCCGATGCTGGCCAGGCCAAAGAAGGACAGGAACACTGCAGGAGAAGAGTGATGCTAGGAATCTCGGCACAGGAACCCCATGGGCTACAATTCCTGCCCTGCCCGTGGGGTGTGGGAACCTGGCCTGCTCCCACCCCAGGGAGAGTTATGACCTGGCAGGAGGTATCGTGGTCAGGAGGGAGGGATTCCAGCCTGGGCTGACTGGGGCAAGGCACAGTGATGTTTCCAAAGGCAGGTGGTGGTTCTGAGGCGTGGTGGACCCCGATATCCAGAGGTGCTGAGCACCCTCCTGTCCTGCGGGTGTCATTGGGAGCTGCGGGCATTCAGCACCTCTGGAAATTAGACACATGGAGTCTCACCTTGGGCACCCAAAATCAGAGGCTGTTATTGACCAGGTCGGCCTACGGGCCCCCTAAGCGGTGGAGAGGGTCCAGGACCAGATAATGGGGCACGGAGCCTTCCATTTCCCACCAGCTGAACTCTCGTACAGGTCACTAGGGAAACAGGCCCGATCTGGATCTCCACTACATTGGGGTAAATCTATACGGGCTCAGTTGAAGTGAGTGGAGTTATTCCAGATTTACACCAGTTAGTGAGAGTAGAAGCTGCTTCTCAGTTGGCCACATCCCCTCAAGGAAGCCCTTCCACTGCCCCCTACCCCCGAAAATCTCTGCCTTGGACAATTCGAGTTGAGTCTCTGTGGCCATGGGAGACCCTGCTACTCTTCTTAACAGCAAAGCCATGGGCAGCGCCTTCCTGAGCAGGCTGGAGAATGACCCGCCCAGGGAATCCCCATCAGGCTGCTCACTGCAGACCTTGTTCTGCTTTAGAGAAGGGAAGGAAGGTTTGAATGCCACCTACCCGAGCAAGAGGTGAGGATATAGACCAAGACTGCGATGCAGCTACTGCTGATGAAGGCCAGCAGCATGTCGTTACTGAAGGTCCTCCTCACTTCGTAGTCAAACAAATCCGTCCCCCCGTAGAGCACCTGCACTTTGCTGGGGTGGGGAGAGAAGGCACAGAGGAGAATATACAGTGAGCAGGGCGGGAGTATTGACCCCCATGCATTTCCTCCAAACCAGAGGGAGGTCACACTTGCGAAGCTGCTGAATGACCGGGTCAGGTCGGATTGCCAGGAGGGGTGGCCGAGGTTTGCGTCAGGAGAGCAGGTTTCCTATTTTTAAAATCCCTCCAGTGCATTGCGGTCGGAGGTGTTAATAGAGTCCTCGCTGTCAGCAAACAGCTCCGGAAGCTTCCAAAGCCAATCCCATCTGGAATCTTAAATCATTGCTTATTATATTAAGCTCAGATGTAATAACGAGCGGGTGCAAGCCTGCGAACCGCTGCATGATTTATCAGCCTCCGCTGCTGGAAGCTGGTTCTGAGCCGAGGTAATCAGAGATCATTAAAACCAGGAACACAATAGCCCTGCGCCATGGAGCATGCACGTAAGCCAGCCTTTCTAAGGGCTTATCCGCACCCCTGTCCCTATTCCCCTCCCTGCTCCCCATCCTTGCAATCCTTCCCCAGCCCCGTACTGAGAGGACTTTCCCAGGGCTGTAATTTCAGAGCGGACTCGCAATGGCTGTACTTCACAGATCAGAGGTCCCACGGGGCAGGAGTACTGAGATCCAGAGCAGCAGATGGCTGGAGAACAAGAAGTTACACCTGACACTCTTCCAAGCCGCTGCCTGGCCATCCAGTTCCCTGAGACCACTCTCCTGTACTGACCAGATGCTTCCCCTTCTCAGTCTGTAGCGAGGTTCCCCCTCCAAGTGCTGGGGAAGGCACAGAACTAAGCCCAGATCCGACCAGCTGGCTGCCAGCAGCACAGAACCCCAGGGAGGAGAGCTCACGTTTACGGGGGCAAATCCTGCTCCAAGGAACACTCGCTGGCTCGGTGAGGCTTCGTGGTGTTCCTCCAGCCAGACACCAGGAGCAAGAGGAAAGTCAGGCCCTTTAATTGCTCACTTTAAATAGGCTCATCCACCCCTTTTAAAAGGGCTAGATTCAGAGCCGATGTGAACAGAGGCAACTCTACCGCAGCCAGTGGAATTAGACAGGTGCCGGATGGATGCATGTGACACCAAGATTAGCCCGATGTCTCTGTATATATCTCCACTTGACTGCACCCGGCCCTGCAAGGATAGCCTCACCTAGCACCAGGTTCTGCTGTCAGCCGCAACCCCAGGAGCCCCCTAGACTCAGGCCTTGCCCCCCCACCTCACGTCCCATGGTAACTGTACGGGTATAATTAAAACCGTATAAACACCCTAGTGTGGATGCAGTTATTGCCACATAAAAACACTTATCCCATTAGAGCTACTCCTGTATGGGAAGGGGACTAAGGTGGACTGATGTGAGGTATACCAGGCCAGCCATTGCAGCTCCTCCTGATGGACACCCTGGCAGAGGCGAGCAGAATCTGGCCCTCTGGACTGGAACCCCCTTTGTCTGGGGGAGGAATTCTGCACGGCTCTTTGCAAGACCGGCTGCCCTGGGCTCACAAGCCGAACCCCGCACCAACTGGCACTGGCCTGAGGTCCTTGCACCGTCTCATACACGCTGCTGGGGCCGGGCAGTATTCAAGCAAACAGGACCGGTGTGAACCATTCATTGCCGCATGCTCCCCCTGGCCAGCCCCAGCGGCACGGACTTGCTCCCTTTCCTTCCTTGTGCTGGCCACTGCCCAAGGGAGGAGACCACCCAGGCTGGCCAACGGTACAATCCACTCTGCCAAATCCTGCATGCCTCATTCCGACTAATCGGACTTACCCCGGCAGGGTTCATGGGAGCGTGGCTGCCTGGCACCTCTCACAGTAACCTCAGAACCTCGCCCCCCAGCTTCAGTGCAAAGAGAAGAGCTGAAGGAAGCCAGATTAACCCTCATGCACTGAACACTCTAGCCGCTCCTTTAACGTAAGTGAAACAATCTCCCCCCCTCCTCTCCAGTCCCCATCCTTCCCTGCCGTCCATGCACAGTCCTCCCGCCTCACCTGGTGGACTGCTTGGCCAGCATGGCCACGTAGGTGACCACGAAGCTCTGGAACTTGCTGCGCTGCTCGTCCCACCTGTCCTCCACTGAGTAATAGTTGGGCAGGGGGGCCCCGAAGAGGATCTCGCTGCGGAGGAGGGAGCTCTTCATGTTCTCTGCCGACAGCCCCTCATCCACGTACCAGTAGAACTCCGGGTGGGTCATGGCCAACTCTAAGGACCCTGCAAGAGAGACCAGCACAGAGCCCTTTAGGTCAAACTCTGCCAGCTGGGCGGGATGCATAGGGCCAGCCAGACGCAGACAGAGCTCCACACGCTCTCGCCCTGCCTCATCAGAGAGCAGCTGGCTCAGTGGGACTCTCTGGCCTCTGCTCGCCCAGCCGGGTGGGATGCACTAGCAAGAGCGGGACCCTACCATCACGGGGGGTGGGGGAGTCCCGTTCCCACACCCCCCACTTCCTGGGATTCCCAGTGATTCTTAGCCAGCCAGTAGATCAGAAGGTTTATCTGAGATGCCAGGCACACAATCCCACTTAGAGCTGTCAGTACAAACAGGCCCCCTTGGCCCAGCCCTTCTGGGGGGCAGGGAGATGAGACCCCGAATCCGGGCTCCCCACCTTCTTCCCCAGCCAGCATCTAACTCCTTTTCAAACCCTCCCACGTGTGCCTGCCCTTTGTTCCCTTGCCAGCCCCAAGGTGTCAACTCCCCTCCCCCTCTATCTCAGGTTACAGCTCCAGGTTTCCAGGTCAGAGTAGCTTAGCCTCAAGAGTTATGCCCACTGTTCTCCCTACTTGTCACAGCACTGCGACAAACCACGCCGGGTGGCTCTGAGTCACAAACCTGGGAATTCCAGGCTGCAATGAGTCCACAGGGCGGGCTCCAGCAGCAAGGACCCAGGCCTATTTTGGAGCACGTAACAGGGAGCAGAGCTGCTGCTTGCAATGGAGCAGATGGAGTAAATCACTTGCCTGCTCCCTGTACGCCGCTCTGGCTGGCTTTCAGTCGGCAGCATATGCCTGGGAGACAGATGGAAGCTGCTTCCCACAACCACATCCCTCCCCCGGACTAGGAATGACTCAGCTCCAGCTACCCTGGACCCCTCCCCTGCTAGAGGGTGGCATCAGCACTGAAGATTTGCTGAGAGGAGTCGGTGCTCGTCCCCCTTGTCCCCAGCACCCACTTCCCGGTGGTGACTCCCAGGGAGTCATTTCCCCCCACAACAGCTGGCAGATCTAGGCTGGATCTACACTCGGAGCTGGGGTGGGTTGGACGTACTCCTGCCATAGCATGAAAACCGCAGTGGGGCTGCGGTCATACAGGTAGTCGGCTCACGTACGTACCTCTGGGGTCCAGCTGGGTTGGTACTCAGGGCAGCCAGTCCTTGCTCCCCGGGCTCTTGCAGCTCTACTAGTTTTTGTAGCAGGCTAGCTTGATGAGAGCTAGTGCAAGCACGCCTCTGTGAGCTAGGAACCACCCCCGCCCCCAGCTCCAGTGTAGATGTAGTTTTAGATAGGAGGCTCTCCAAGATTGTCCATACAGGGCCGCGCACAGGGGGCTCCTGATCTCTGACTGGGATTCCTAGGCGCTACAATTACTAGCAGCGGGTTCAGGGCTCCCCGTCTGACTTGGGGGTTGGGCAGAGATGGAGGAGAGGAAGGGCCTGATTCCCCATTGCACCGGTGCAATGAAAGCAGAAGGGCACCCACTGTGCACGGACGTTCATGACAATTCAAGGGGCAGGGGGACACTAGGTCAGGGCACAAGGACTCAGACTCAGGGTCCTTGCCCAGCAGTGCAGGGCTTCTCCCAGGTCCCCATCAACAGGGACAACAGACCGAATTCAGAGCTGGTTTCGCTGATCCAGTGACAAACCCACAAGGCCAGGGCGGGAAAACTCCAGGGACAGAACCACGGAGACTGGCTGGAAAGGCAAAGGGGGAGCCTCATGCCCTAAAATCCTGAGCTCCCCAGTCCACAGTCAGGCCATGCTTCTCCAGGGCAGACAGAGATCAGTACTAATGTATCTAATCACAACATAGGCACTGTCCAACAATACAAGGAGACCCAGACCTGGGACACATCTCAGTCCAAGTCACCCAGCTCCCATGGCTCACCTCGGATGTCGGCCAGGTCTTGCCCCAGGCCGTCATAGTAGATCTTGCCGCCCCGTTCGGTGGGGAAGAAATAGGTCATGAGGGAGCTCGGGGGGGAGCAGTAGGAGTAGGAGCCCAGAGGAAGATCCTTCAGGACCTCGTGGGGCTTCCAGCAGAACTCCCGGAACCGGGGGTGGTCCATGATCTTCCGCTCTATCTCGTGGATGGTGAGCAGGCGCTCGGAGGTGAAGATGTTGTTCTCGACATCCCCGCGGGCCAGGAAAATGAGTTCGATGCGCCAGTGGGCGTGTGTCTGGGTGTTGGCGCTGACGTAGGTGCTGGAGTAGTCCCAGTGCGGAGCGCCCCGGGCAAGGCGGGCGGTTTGGTTCTCCGGGCTCCGCCGGGCATTGGGCCCAGCAGGGCCACTCCTCCCTCCGCCCGCCGGAAGCACCGCACTGCGCTTTGGCCTGGCCACGCCGCCCAGCCCAGAGGCGTTGGGGTGGAGCTGCTGCAGCTGCTCGAAGATCAGCCTCCGCAAGGTCTCCGAGGTGAAATCGGCCAGGTCCCGGCGGTTCCGGCCCCACGAACCGAACTGGGACTTGAGGGCCAGGGTGAGCGCGTCGAAGCGCTGCGAGGACTCGTGGTTCCTGATCTCGAAGGCGTTGTAGGAGATGTCGATATCCAGGGCAGGGTAGCGGAGGAACATGACCACGGCCAGGGCGGCGGGGATGGCGCAGCCCAGGAAGAGGATCACACCAGCGCAGCACGGGTTGGTGAAGACCCAGCCGAGCAGGTTCCAAAAGCCGGACGCCGGCAGCATTGTCGGCACCGGCCTGGGATTCCACTGGCATTTGCCACACAACTGGGGACCCTCGCTCCTCTTCCGGGGGCCGAAGGCAACCTCCTCCTCCTCCTCCTCGAGCCAAGCGTCCTGCAACAAGGGGTCATCCTCAGCGTCCATATCCAGCGCCTGAAGCGAAGGGGGAGAGTAACAGGAGTGAGCAGGGCACCCGCAGGCTGGGGGTAGCAGTGGAATTGTCCCAGACAGCACCGAGCTAGAGTCACAGCAGTGACCCAGGCATGACGGGGGGCGGGGGAGGGCTGGAGTCCCACTCTCCCGGCTCATTCAGGCTGCAGAGAGCTTCTCTATTTTGATGCCCTGGCCTAGACCTTGATGCTCCATGGCCGCAGCCGTGCCAACCCGGCCTCCTTGCTAAGCTCCCATAGCAATCAAACGTGGGGACCCCGCCCAGCTCCAGCCGCACACAGGGAGCGAAATCAGTGGGCGTCACCGTCCCAACTCCCAGTGCTTTGCCAGAGAGGCCTGCATGACTCCAGTGGCCATGGGATGAGGACAGGGGGAATCCTCTAGGCACGCCAACCCTGCCTGCATTGCAGCAGCAGGGCCATTTCCGTGACCGGCCTCCCCTTCGTGCCGTCAGATGAACACTGCCAAGGACTCCTCACGGTAAGGCTGGGAACCGGGATCTCTATAGCTGGGTTATGTAGCTTCCCTGACAGAGCGCACAAGCACAATTCAGCCCGAGCCTTGGGATCAGGCCCCTGACCTCGCCAGCGCGGGGAATCTCCTGGGCAACGTGTTAAAAAAGCTTCTAACTTCCAGGAGCTCCCAGGCTGTGGGAGAGCAGCGGGGCTCCCGGGCCACAAGTGGCGGAGGCGCAGCGGGGCTCACCATCTGTGGGAGCACAGTGGTGCCAGCAGAGTTGCCCCATATTTACAGCAGTGTAACCTACAGGAGAATTTGGCCCGAGTCCAGTTTTACAGGGACCATCCCATAATGCTCAGCACCTCCCTGTCACTCCTCCCTGGACACACACATCACGACTGCCTGGCCATTCCCTTGTGGCTCCCGATCCTACCCAACTGGCCAGTAGTGGGAGCAGGGAACATGGCTGATGTCTGGACAACCGCACAGTCTCCCTTTCACCAGACTCTTAGGGCATATCTGAGGGTGCAGGGGGACTTGTGCCAAAAAAGATGTCACTGGAATCTGCCTCAACACTCGGCTCCATCTCCTCTATCCCCGGGGGAAGGCAGCAAAGGGGTGTCTCCTTAGAGCAATCATGAAGGTCCTGGATGGGACAGAGGGAGTGGGTCTGGATTTTGGATCAGCTAAGGGGTTATTCAACTTCCAGCGTGTATGTTCCAAAACCAGGCGGGGCACCCCTTAAAGTTTCACTGTACAACCGTGCGGCACCGCATGGGGCTGAGGCCCGGGGGCAAAGCCAAAACCCTGAGCAGAGAGGCTAGCGTTGCTCTCACCATCAATTTCAAGCCAGTATTTGAGTCTGGGTGCTGGAGATCTTAGATCCAAACCCTGCTGATGACCCATGTGGAGATGATGAGAGACATGCAATCACCTACCACCACGTTCCTCTGACCTCCCCTCCCACTGCCCAGACACCCCCCTGGAGCTCCCATTTCCCTCCCGGGGGATGGGAGTACCCCAGAACCCAGCCAAGGGGGGTATGTAATTTTTAAGAACAATCTTAGTAAGAAAGGGAGGTAAAAGCTATAATCAGTCCGCATTGATTGAGCTTCTGAGGAGAGGCTGGAAAAGCCAGTAATCCTAAACAGGAGTGCCTGTGCGTGACAAGAAAGGGAAGATGGGACAGAGAGAGAGAGAGAAACAGAGGGTAACAATGCCGCAGGAAAAATAATCACACCCTCTTCTTTTCTGACCCAAGCCCAGTAAGCTGCAATCTGAGGCCATGTCCGTACTATAATGTTCAGTCGACTCATGGTGCATCAGCGTGCAGTCACTGACTGTTGTCTATTGCTTGGGGGCACACACACTCGGCTGCTTGTAGCAGTGCTCTGCGTACTCACAAGTGGCCATGTCTATGGAAAAAGCTGTGCACGAGGGGTAGGTTTTCCAGCGTTCCCCATGCTGCTGGCTGGCCCAAGCCTTGTGGGACATTTTTGCAGGGCTTTGCGAGACGCCAGCAATTCGCCCAGTGATTTGGTAGGAACTGGGGGTCAAGTCCACACAAGGCCACTTCTTCCATCCCATGATGCGGGGCATTGTGGGACAGCAGCTGGAGGACTGTTAGGGCAGACACAGGTAAGGCAGCATCTCCCCTTGCACCATGTCGACAGAAATAGGCTGACCGTGCCCCAGTGCCATTCGGAAAGGTGGTGGTATTGCCTCACTGGAGGTAGATTGGAGGGGAGGGGGAAAGGCAGGAGGAAATAGGAAGGGGGTGAGGGGCATCTTCAGGGCCTAGCCTCTGCCCCCAGGAAGGACCCAGAGGAGGGCCTGGCTGACAACAGAACAGGGTTGTTCAGTCTGACAATTCCTGCTCCTCTCTGCAGGTGGAGGAGCCAGCCCTGGGGAACCTTTTCCCTGGCTCAGCTCTGTGCCTCCTCCCCAACTCTGAACCCTCTTCAAAGGAGAGTTCACAGGGGTGCAGCTGCAGAGTGGGACCCAGCCCAGCCTCACACCAGGACTCGGCTCTCCTCCCAGCCCCTCAGCAGGTCCCGCCTGGACCGAGCTGATCTAACCCATGGCATGGCACAGGAGACGGGGAGCAGATAAACCTGGGGACAAGCCAGGAGCAGAGAGTTCGGAGAGAATGGCATTTCCTCCACTCATTACCACTCAGGGGTAAGCTTGCCTTCCCTCTGCTGCCTGCTGTGTTTTCTAGGGACTCCCAGTGCTCAGATATGCCCATGTTCCCTTTCCTTCAGCATTAGCAGCAAGCCAGCAGGCTCTGATCTCACAGCTGTAGTCAAAGCTGCCTCCTGCGGGAACTTTGCAGGATAAGACGAGGCCACATCCCCTCATTTCAGGGGGTTCAGCAGCTTGGGTCAGGGCAGCTGAATCCCCTGAAATGAGGGGAGGCGGCTCAGATTTGAGGACCCCCCTGTAGGCTCAGCTCCAGCTTGTCCTGTAGGATCCGGGGGGGCGGGGGGAAACGAGGAGACATGAAAAAACAAGTCATATCCAAAAGCATGAAAGAAATGCACAGACGCTAAACATCTGTCGCGCTCCCCAAGTAGCAGGCTCCACTCTGGATGTCGTCGCCACGGCTTCCCTGCGCAGCTCGCTCAACCTCAGCCCGCAAGCTTTTTCAGGCAGGGACCAGTCCCCTCTGCAATGGCCCAGCCTGGACCTTTGCTTCCAGGCTGCATGTGGCAGTGGAGAGCTCTGGTGCCCTTCCCCAGGTTACACCACCCTGGAGATTCTCCAGGGGGGTTTACACCAGGAATGTCTGAGTGCACAGAGATGCTCCGTTGTGCAATGGGAGGAATCGGAGTCGGGGGGGGGCCTTGTAGCCATACTCCTACCCCCCTTTTCTATGCAGGGCAGGGGGATCCCTGCAGAAAACTATCCATCCCAGGGAGTTGGAGGGGTGGGGATAAGTCCTGAATCAAGAAAATAAAAAGCCTTTGTGGTTCCCAGGCATCTAGCCCTATGGACCAGAGCCAGCCACGATTCAGTTCCATTCATCCTCCTGGGATGCCTGCCAAGGCTGCCAACACCAGGGAGCTCAGCCTGCCCTCTAGGAGGGGCTGGGATCAGCGCATGGTCCTGAAGCGATCAAGAGCCTGCGCTGGTGCAAAAGGCCACAGCTCTCCTGCAGACAGTGGAGTCAATAATGCAAAGGCCACCAGCTGGGGATCTGGGCCCGCACCTCACACGCCAGCCCAACAAACTTGGGGATGTGTGTGTTGTGGGTTTGTGCTACATGCTGCACCGGGGGGTCCCGGTTCATGACAGGGGCTCCTAGGCACTATGGTAATGCTAATGTCAAGGTGGAGGGGGAGAGAAGTCATGGCTCCTGCTTGGACTCCATTTCCGGTTTTGCGGGCACCACGACAGAAGAAGCCAAGACCCCCGCATTGCGCTGGGCCCCATTCTCCCCGCCTCGCCCTCCAGGGCTCATCACCTGCACCTGGGCAGAGTGAGCTGCCTCAGATGCTACCAGCGGGGTCGCACGTCCCCTCAGCATGGGCATACATGACAGTACAAAGGGCAAGGCCAGGCAGAACCAGGCCCACAGGTCTCTTTGGACCCGAATCCACCCGGATTGTAAAACCCAAACCTTACTGTTCTACCTGGGAGCAAGTCAACCTGGTATCTTGCTGCCATTGAATGGGTTAATTAGTCATTTAAGGGGCTGCAGAACAGGGAAGCCCCATGCTCTGAGTAATTATTCCTAGAGCTCTTTAAGTATATCCAACGCCCAGCGTCCAAGAGGCTGGGCCAAATTAGAATCAGCAAGAGTTTTATGGCAGTGGAGTAGGCACAATCTGACCCTACAACATGTGCCCCCAAAGATCCATAGGCACTTTCATTAATTCACACCCAAGTCCAGCAAAACCTCCATGACAAAGGAGGATTTCCATTTGGCTAACTCTGGGATACAAAGCAAGTCATCACCAAGTCAGGGAGAGGCAGTGACGGACAAGGAAGCCAATACCTGACCTGACTAATTAATGCCGACTTTCAGATTAAAAAAACCCTTGCTAGCGTTCCATTTCAATTACTAGGTTGTTCCTTTTACAGGAAAAAGGGAACTGTGCACACCAGAGAGACAAAAAGAAATGGAGACAGATAAAAAGGCTGAAAGTGGGAGGGAAAGACAATTTCTCTAATATGAGAGCTCGCGATCGACAAAATAATTAAACTTCACATTCCCGGCTCCCCCTGGGCAAAGCTACCAGAGCCCAGCTAATCCTTCTGAGGCTGAATTTGTATTCCTGAAACTTCACAGAGTTGCTACAGGAGACAGCTCTCAGCCTCTTCCTCATCTAAATGAAGTCTCCACAGAGGAGGGGGGCTTTGTGCTTTCTCACACAGCTTGCAAAATCATTTGATCAGGTTCCAGCTCAGAGGAGCAGCCCAGCCCAACCCTGTGTTAACGAGGTCCAGGGTCTTCTCTGGTCGCATCTTCCCCACGCCAACATGACCATGGCTTAGTTAATTCCTGAAGGCTCACAATGCCCTGTGAAGTAGAGCGGAGTCACCCCCATTTCACCAGTGGGGGAAAACGGGACATCCAGAGGGGAAGGCTCCATTTTATGAGTGTCCCTAACAGGAGACACCCAGCACTGGCTTTTCAGAAAGGTTGAGACCCCACTGGCCTTGGGTTTGGCATGAGCGCCAGCTGGACGTGCCCTGTTGTTAACAGGGATACTCACAGGCATGTGTCTAAGGACCTTGCTGAATCAGGACCCAGGCCGCCTGTCTTGAAGCGCCTGGAGGACTCAACTCTGGAAGTTGTGATCTTCTCCCTGGATAAAGTCTGAGCATACGTCGAGTCAGAAACACTTTAAATCAAGGTGACACTTACAAACACTGTGCTGGTGCCACTCAACCATCCTTCCCCCGGGTATTGCAAGCCAGGCAGATTCGCGCCTCGTATCATACATAGGTGCTGACTTTTGGTTTTGCTGGTGGGTGTCCTGCACCAGCTTCACCCCCTTCCCCGATACTCTCTCCCCTGAGGGCCTCCTACCCACTCCTTTCTGCCCCCTCCTGCCTTAAGGGTAGTGAGGGAGGGAGGGGCAGAGAGGAGCAAGTGGCAGAACAGCCCCATTCAACAGCTGATGGGGGTGCAGGGCCAGCCGCTGACCAGCTGATTAGCAGCCAGCCCCAACCCCATCCAGCTGAGCAGCACCCCCTGTTTTCTCTATGGGTGCTTGAGCCCCTGAGCACTCCCGGCGTCGGCACCTTTGGTACTGAATTAGGCAGATCAGCGACCCGGCGTTAATCAATCGTCTTTCTTGGCGCTTTGCATTTCCCTCTCCATTCGCTCCAGATCCTTTGGAAAGACGCGCACGGGCCCCCAGGCACTTCACAGCTCAGAACGACATCAAGGCGCTGGTGTTGAAACGGCCGGACGATGATGTGAACATGGGTTTGCTGGGAGAGAAGTCAGAGGAAATAAATTCCTCTGGATTTTTTGGTTTTTTTCCCTTTTAAAGGGGCCGTCCTCTGCCATCTGAAGACCCTGGGGGAAGGGGGAGACTTCACAACAGGCCATATGCAAGAAGGAAAGCTGGCTGAAGCATACACACACTCCTAATTCAGGCCTTCCCTTTCAAACCAATGCCTGCCTCTGTCTCATCTTTGCCCTCACATTCATTTCCAGCCTGCCCGGCACACTTCACGGAAAGTTTTCCTCCTGGTTAACATCAGTGCAACTGGAGATGGAAGAGGCCAGTTAGATCTAAGGTCTTGTCTCCACCAGGCAACAATTCTAGCTAGAGCAGTTGTAGGTTGGTATCCATACCCAATTGCCATCCCAGCTGTCTTACAAGTGGTGACTGGACTGACTTGAAATTACACATAACAATCCCACACTAAAGAACAATATGGTTGTCAAGTCAAACCCAGAAGTTAGGAAATGCCAGAATTAAGGCTGCTTGTGTAACCTTAATTCAGCCCCCTTGTGTGTTCGCTTTGACACGTGGCATTAAAGAGTGTATCACATACTCCCTCAGTCAGTGTACTGGATGGACGGTGCTCACTGAATGAGCAGTGATTCAATATTTTGTTTCTCCACTGTGCGGTCCCAGGCCTTATTTACTGCACACTATTCACACACCGCTCTGAAGACAGAATTGCTAGTGTCCTCCCGGACTTTCCTTTGGAGCTCCTCGCTGTAACATCTGAGTGCTTTGCAAACACAAAGGGCTTTATTTTCACAGTGCCCCTCTGAGGGGAGGGGTGGTATTAGCCTCATTTTACTGATGGGGAACAGAGACCCACACAGATTAAGGTCAAGCGTATCCACTCAGTTTGAGGTGGCTAAACTGAGACACGTAGGACCAGATTTTTTCAGCGTACTTGGCGTGACAGTTTGGGGGTATGTCTGTGCCAATGACCTGGAACCAAGGCTGTCCAGAGCTGCGATTGCAGGGACAGTCCTGCTCAGCGCGAGGCTGGAACATGCCCAGTGCCAATGGAATCTTCAGGGCAAATCTAAGAAATCTGTACTGAGCATGTGAGCACCGGGACTCCCCCCCCACACACACAGATTTTATAACAGCCAAATGTGGGTGGATTTTCACAGGGACAGCAAAAGACACACGCATGACACATGGCACCCGCCTACCAAGTGCTGAGTTGCTGCTCCAGAGTGTGAAGGTGAGAGAGCACCTCACAGAAAGAGTCACCAGCAGTTTTTTTTAAACATGGGGAAAACAACGCATTTTTTCCCCCTCATTCTCAAGAACAGCTGAACCATTTGGGCAGAAATGAAAAAAACAAACAAACAAAAAATGATCAGCCTGAGGCAGACACTCAGCATGGAAAATTTCAGCCCAAATTATTAAAATCTGGCAGAGTTATAAAAAACAAAACCTGGGTCTTATCACGAGAAACATCAGATAGCACTGCCCCACCTAGACTATCCTGCTCCAGATGATCATTCATTGACTACACGTCAAGAGATTTGGCTTCTGTTCCCAGCTCAGCCACTTATTCGCTGTGTGACCCTTGGGCAAGTCATTTCACCTCTCCTTGCCTGTCTTGTCTATTTCTGCATCTGTACCGCACCTAGCGCTGGGGGGACCCTGATCTCATTGGAGCCTCTGGGCACTACCACCGCACAAAGAACAAAATAAAGGGCAGACTATATTCCTACCCCCTAGAGAGCATGTTACATCTTGACACTTGAGCTTCAGAAATCAAATGGAGGTTGGCCAAGAAAATTAATCATGTGTCTCTCTGCATTATTGCAACAAATTCCTGGGGGTGCTGAAACATAGCACCTTGGTTTTAATCATATAAACCCCCTTCTGCCGGGTTTGCGGCTGGAGTTATTTCTGTATTGTTTAATGCTAATGCCCCGCTGTGACTCAGACTCGTGGCACATGGCGTAAGCCTACATGATGGCTGACAGCGAGCCTCCCCCCTTGGGTAGACAGGCTTTTGTTAGCGGGGCTTGCACTAGCACATGAAAAACAGCTGTGTGGACCCTGTGGCACTGGTGTAGGCCCTGGCTAGTGGCACAAATTCCACACTGGGGGTTATGCTGGGGAGAAGCCATTTCTAGCACGCAGACCCAAGAACTTCTACCCAGGCTGAGAGGTTTGCTCCCATTGAGAGTGCAGACACCTTTACAGGCTTCCACCCGGCAGCACCGAGCAAACAGAGCCACTGAGGTGCTTGGGAAGTAACAAGCTTGGTTAAAAAGTTGCTGGGATTGTGCGACCAGCACTTAGTAAAACACTCAGTCATGTGTGTGTGGGGCCCGCGAGAACAAGCTCGTTAAGGGTGGATGGATTTCAGTGCTCCGGTTCCTCCCTCTCACGTTCCAGCATTTAGAGCCGCACCTTGGTACATCATTAGAGAAACACATCTGGTACATGAAAGCCGTGCATGATTATAGCAAGGCGCGTCTCTCCGGGAAGGAATCTCACACATCAAGCTCCTCGCTGGACTCCCAATTCCCCACCGCTCCCCCTCCGCCCACACCTCTGACAAGGTGGGGTGCTGTTGTCAGCCCCTCTGCTCCATTTATTATTCCAACCCATGCTCGCCGACTCCCCAGCTTACGTCACCGTGGGCAGCAAACCGTTCTTTGCTCAGCTGCCTCCTCGTGCATGTTTCTAAACTCTGACCTAGCTTCCTGGCACCTGCTTCACACAGGGCTGGCGAGGGAGTACGGACAAGGGGGAGGGTGGCTGGGGACTGGCCTCTGTCTGCCACTCCCCTGCGGTAACAGGCTCTTTAGTGCATGGGGACACGGACGAGCAGGTACTGATTAACCCCAAAGTTCCCCCTTTGAGAGTCTCCCCGGAACCTGACAGCAGGGAGAGCAGCCTCCCTCCCTCCCTCCAACCCATATGCCAACCACTCGCTACCAACACAGAGAGTAAAGAGGAAAATGTGTAGGCCGTTGCTTTACACCGTGTCACCAGAATAATCAGCCCCTACACCCAGCTCAACCCGCCCAGGCAGAATCACCTCAGTGTCAGGGACTGAGACTCAAAGTAGGGGCCCTTTCACCACTCAACCCCCCTACCACAGGCACAGCAGGAGAACGTGGGTGTGCCTGGAAAAGAGGAGGCCTGGCACACACCCACCTCCAAAGGTTTCGGCTTTCCATTTCCCCCCATCCCCCATTTGGGACAGCTCTAATAGTTCCATGTGCCCCCTTTGCTTCCCAGATGTGGAAGGCATGAGAAGACAATAATGTGTGAACAGAGGTGTGTACAGGCCGTACAAACACACACACACACATCAGCCATCTCTCATTCCAGACAGAATTTAACCTCCATTCCACGTGGACTAGAAGATCTCACTTTTATTGCTATAATTTACTGTAGCCAGAAATGCCAGTCTCCAGATGTCGAGGTTGGAGGGAACGTTATGTGTGTTAGAAAACTGATCCCCATGGCACTTTATCAGCACTCAGCTCTTCTATGGCATTTTCCATCCCTCGATCTCAAAGTGCTTTGCAAAAGGGTGTAAGTGTTGGCACAGCCATTTTACAGATGAGGAAACGGAGGCACAAATTGGGGGCAGTGAGCTGTTCAAGTCTCCTAAGGCAAGTCTGTCTGTGGTATTATCTGCCCCCCATAACCATAGCATCTGAGCCCCCGCCAGTCTTCAATTAAGTTATTCTCACTGTACTCCTGAGAAGCAGAGAAATGCTACCACAGTAACCATTTTTTACAGAGGGGAAACTGAGGCACCAAGTGGCTGAACTGCTTGCCCAGGGTCACAGAGGAAGTCTGTGGCAGAACAGGAAATGAGTGCAGTCCTCCCAAGTCTGAGGCTAGAGCCCTAAGCTCTGGCCTGCTCTTCCTCGCAACTGCCCCAATAATTCTCTTGTGCTCCTGTGTAAGCCATTATTCAGTGTGCGTCGGTGGTATCACCTTCTATTGGCTAGTCCACAGAGGGTAAGAGTCTCCTACATCTACCAGGTGATGAAGTTATCCCTTGAACTTGGGGGAAAGAGACTCATTCCTGGATTCATTTCCCAGTGACTCTTTACGACAAATCACAACAGCGAGTTTGGGGGTCACCGGACACAGCCTGCCCTCACTGAAATCAATGGGAACGTTCCCTTCGCACCCAGGGGACTTCACATCAGCCTAGGTTTAGGTCCTGGCAGCCTCCAGGGCAGGGTCTAAGGAGGCAGACGTATCCCCTGCCAGGCTGCCCTCCCCCTTAGAAATGTATTCAGCCAGCTGCTACCCTCGCCTGGAAACCTGACACTTCTCGAATTAGATTAATTAGCACTAATCTCTCGTCTTCCCGGGATCCGGGAGAAATCTGGAAGCAGAGGCGTAAAACCCAGCGACTGAGGTGTCTCCGCCACCACAGCTCTGGCCAAGCACGGGAGGGAAGCAGCCCCATGAGTCACCAAACCCCTCTCCAGAGATGGGGTGGGGTGGGGTGGGGTGGGGGGAAGAGGGTGCTTTGGTGCTTAAACAGCACATCTGCAACTGCCCTGCCTGGACAAGGGCTTAGACTCCCGGCCCTGCAGAAACTCACACCAAGTGCTCCCACAGCTCAGTGGGCACATCGCTACAGATCGTTCCCATGGGGCTGCCGGAGGGGACGCACAGGCAGAATGAGCAAACATGCTTGAGTGGCGCCTTAATCTCATTTATTGCCCAGGATCCTTCCAATGCAAACAGGGGCCACTGCAAAGAGCTATTCCCCAGCATTTGCCTGGCTAGCATGTCAGAGAGGGGCGTGCTGCCGGGTGGGGCCATTCCCAAGCTGTAGCACTGGCCAGGGTGCTCCGCAGGGTGTGAGAGTTGCTGGCGAGGAGGGCTGGACTAGGAAGGCAGATGAAGAAACAGGATTATGCTTGTCCTCCTATACCCCCGCCCCCTCTGACACCCACTAACTGTTGCTGATAAGTTTTGCTGACTCCCATTAGCATTAAGTCACATGCTTTTCCCCTCCCCTGCTGTGTGGAAGGGAAAATCATGTTGCAGGAGCCCAGCTCTGAAAGAACCATGTTGACCACAGGCCAGGCTAGGGTGGCAAATGCCCCTACCTGGATGGGATGGGCCTCGGCTGATCTGAGATCAGCCTGGATCTCCCTGCCAGGCCAATTCTGCAGGGCACAAATAACCTCCCCAACCTCTCTCTCTCCCCTACCACACCCAGAATTACAGGGAAGCCTCCCAAGTCCAGCCAATAGGAGCCATGGATGTCAGGCCCCTCACAAGTCAGGCCCTCGGTTTGCCTCAGCTTGGCCAGAGGCAGCATCGGTGGGCAAGGGCCTGACTCGGTGCACATGAAGGTGATGGGATATATGGGGCCAAACACACGCTGCTGGAACTCTACGGACTCCACTGGAGTTGCGTCAGGGGTGATTTTAGATCAGTGGGGATGTCTTAACCCAGCAAGTTATGAACCACGGGAGAAAAAACAGAGAGGCTTTTCCCATGGAAAGGTCATCCCAGGCTTACTATCAGTGCTACTCCAAGCCTTGTTCTCCGTTACTGGGATCTAAACAAGAGTCAGTACCTCACTGCACCAGTTACACAGCAAACTGCTCTGTGAACTCCAGAGTAACTCCACAGTGACTTTCGCACAGGAATTTGCTCGGTGTAGCAGCATCAGATTTACAAGACGGTCGCTTCTTAGCTATAGATTAAGCAGTTCCATTGGGAATAAAACGTTTACGTGCTGATATATCGTGCTCCTGAATGATGCTTTATTGCTGCACACGATGCTGCAGAATTTTGATTGAGCTCTGGGCTCGGGTGTAGAGACTTGCTTCTGCTCTCCCTGAATTCAGACAAACCTTCCATCAACTATAGCGAGAGCAAGATGAGGCCCAGCAGACTACGGCTCAAATGAGCATGTAACTCCAGACCCCAACTGCCTTAGTTTTAGGGTACCCAATTCAGGACCTTGGGCCTGATTTTCAAAAGCAATGGCACCCATCGCTCCAGTGGAGGGAGGCCCAAACTGGGTGCCCCACCAAAAATCGGCAGCGATTTTTGATATACTGACCTACCTGATCTCCCCAAGGTCACACAAGTTGGTGACAGACCCTAAACAGCAGCCAAGAATCCTGGCACCCCTCCAAAGCCCATCACAACAGTAAAGCAGTAATTAAGCAAAATCTTGTTATGCCTAGACCCAGATTTCCTTCTCTGCTGTCATTCTGCAAACCTAAGGCTCTTTTTGGTGCAGTCTGGGGGAGCTGGCACGACTCCAGCTATGTATTTTTGTACATAGACTGCGAAAGAAACAATATATCAAGCCAAATGATCCTTGGACTGAAAGTGCCACGAAAATGCAATGTCTTATTATTTATTAAATTCACGGCTGACATAAGCAGGTGCAACTCCATTGAAGTCAATGGAGCTGTGCCCACTTGTGCCAATATCCAAGCTGGGCCACAGCATCGATAGAGGCTTCCATTCAGAGGGAGGGAGACAATAGAACAGGAAGAGAAGAGCCCACGACGCAGTCACGTGACAGTCAGCAGCTGATCAGATCATTCTACAGGGGTCACTAGGGATGCTCATCCTGATGACCATCCCGGCTGGGAGAGACGCACACTCCAAAGGAACACCCGGAACATTAGCATCCCACCTCTCAGCAGCTGCACAGAACCACCATGGGCAGCCTGGGAGAAATCCAGCCAAAATACCCTCACCCACAGGTGGCAGACTGGGACCGACACGAGGACTTGGTCCCCAACCGTAATCCTTCGACACAGCAGCAGCACGGTTAGTCAGTGCTCTCCTGATCCCCAGATAAGTCTCCTCTTCCTCCACTACAAACACCCTGCTGACGCAGCAAGGAGGAAGCAAAGGCCGAGGTTGGGCCTGATTTTGATAGGACAGTCGCCCCTCACTCACATGCATGAACTGTGGTGTGATGCGGATCATGACCACTCTCTTCCTTTAACAGCACTGAGCACTTCACCAACAATTTCTCTGATTAATCCCTGTCAGCAAAAAGTATCATTAGCCCCCTTTGCCGGCAGAGAAGGAGACTCGGGCAGGCGGCTTGCCCAAGGTCAGTTAGAGCTGGGATTTGAACTCTAGACCCATGGCTAATTAAGAGTACAGAGGGCTCCCGTACCAGCTACACAAGTGCCAGCCAAAGGCATGCTGGGAAGGAAGAGAGTGGGCAACCACAAGCAGACGTCACTGACACCCACAACTCAGGACTCTGCTACACAGTGATCCAAGGGCTGGATCCTGAGCTCACATGTCCCATGTAAATCCAGAGCGACTCCACGGATGTCACTGGAGCGAGCGAGATCAGCATCTGGCCCCAGCTGCAGTCATGGGCAAGCCCTCGAGTCCCGAGTGCGTGAATAAATGAGTCTCACCTCTGACTTCCCTGCATGAAGAAGTGGCTACTCGGAGCAATCGGCAGCTTTAAAAAAAACCCAGACAACTGTCAGAGCCAATCCCTGCCCACACAGCCGCCTTCCCACCTCCACAGCGTCTCTGGAACGTGAACTGCCTTCAGTTCAGCAGGAACGTTCTCTAGTAACGAGGTCTGGCAGAGATCAGAAATTAACGGTGCCAACTCACGAGTCTGATGCCTTGAGACAGATGGCGGGGAAAGCATTCCAGCCCCGCTTCCCCCACCTCCTCTCCCAGCAAACAGAGAGCTTGAGACAAGAAGAAAGGGGGCAGATGTCCAAGGTTACAGCCATCTGCGGAATCCTGATGTCAGTATCCAATCTCTATTCTCCTGGTCTATGCCATGCACACTCTGCCCCGAGCCTCGGGGCCCATAATCCCTGCCTCTCTCGACTCCCGCCAGGCCTTTGGGCTGATGCCAAGGGCATGGGACTGCTTAGAGGTCTTTGCTGGGCACCTTATCCACCCTCACCTTGGGAGAGAGAGGCCCTGCTAGTCTCAGGTAGGAAGACAAGGATGCGATGCTACTCCCATCAAAGGCAGCAGAGTGGTACCAATGACCAGGAGGACTGGGTCCTACATTTGGGGAAGGAAGAAAAAAATAATCAGGCAGCATCCAGATTCCTACCTTCTTCTTTGTACAGCTCCCGCTAATCCCAGCAGGACTAGGACATAAGCTGGCCCCCGGCACCCTCAGCTTCTGCTGAATAAAAAAATGCTGCTAGACAACACCACTCAGGACCTGCGGGATCCAATGGGAGTGGAGGGCGCTGTGCTTCGAGCACAGAGTGGGTCTGATCCAGCTCCCATCCAGTCAGCTGGAGCTTGGCCACGGATGTCAGTGAAAGCGGGCAGGGGTCCTTCAACTACATCCTGCTCTGGCCTAGGAGGTGCTGAGCACCTAGTGACGTCGAGACGAGTTGGGTGTACTCAGCACCTCAGGGATCGAGACTGTTATTCTACCTGAATCTGTTCATAGAACGTCTGGCTCTCCTGCAGGCTTGACTAAGGTATTTCTAAGCACTGTGGGATCCACTGTAAAGCGTTGTCAAGGGGAAGTAGCCGAAGGCGGCTAGGGAGGAGTGGGCGAAACTGCCTCTGAGATGAGAGCTGCCCAGAACAGTGCCACCTGCCATTACTGATGACGAACTCAGAGCTCCAAGATCAGGAAAGTATCAACTCTAATCAAAGGCTGTTAAATCCTGACTCTGCTGCTTGTCCCAGCTGCTGTCTGGGTAGAACCATTTACTCCAGAGACCTATGGAAAATAAAGCTAATCCACACGCCTTAATAGACAGAAGCGCAGGCTGGTGAGCGCAATATAAATAGCTCATATTCAGTAATAACCATAGCCTGCTGATTGTCATCTTCCCATCCCATGTAATTCTACTCAGCCGGCCACTCTCTCACTCACCCAAGGACCAAATTAATATCACAATGGAAAAGCTGGACGTTTCTACATAACCGGGCCAGAAACAAAGCGAGGTTCGACTCTCGTCTCTGATGAACAGTAAATCACAAAGCCACAGCTGTCTATGCTGCACAGAAGCCAGAGTCTCTTCCCAAATAGGGAGGGGTAGGAGGAGACGTGGTACCTGTTTGTTCTGCCAGTTCCCAGAATAGCACCATCACACACCAGCTGCAAAGCCAAAAATCCACAATCACACCTACACACCCTGCTACTTTTCCCCAAACCCACTGACAGCTCCATCAAGCAATGAGCCTCTTGCATCTGATCTATGGGGCCATCATGAATCCTCGAAAGGCACAGCACCAGTGTTATCCAGACCACGTCTACGCCCTACCATCCCTTCAAAAAAATAAACCTGAAATGCTACCACCAGGTGCCTTTTCTCCCCACTCCTGAGCTACTTCCTCATTTCCCCCCCCCCCCCCACACACACACCCCAAAGCTCAGGAATGCTGTTCTCACAAGTGAAGTGAACATGCTGGGTCTTTGTCATGAGACTTGTAGGCAGAATCCAAGCAGTTTTGCTGCACATTAGGGTTTCAGTCTCCAGTCCTCTCCATTCCACCCGCATCACCTTGAAACAGTGGGACAAACCCTGATCCCATCGAAGTCTGCGGGGGAGAAAAGTCCCCCAGTTCAACCTGACAGTGAATCAAAATCATCATAGTCCCCTATGGGGCCTGAAACGTGTGTGTTACCAACATTGCTGCCATGGAGATAACGACCCACAGGGCAAAACGGGCCATTATTCACAGGAGAAGCAAGACCCTGGATATAGTCAGCCGACCAGGAATCCAGCTACCTTCATTATCAGATCCCACTCCAGCCACAGCAGGTTACCTACTAACGAGACTGTTGCATTGCTTTTGAACAAAGCCACCCCCGCACCGCCACCACCATTTCAATTGGCTATCTGCAGAGAGCTGGCCCCTGGCCAGAAACAGGGCTCAGGCAGGGACTGGACCACGGACTCCAAGCCTGCTGGACAAGCCACAGAGCTCAAGGCCTGGTTCTCATGCACCCCCAAGCCAGAAGGTGGAATGGGTCAGAGCATAGGGTTCACAGCTGGAAGAGCCCATTGGACACCACTCCCAGAACACCCACTCCCACTGAAACCAATGGCAAAGCCAGGTTGAATGAGAGCAGGAGGAGGCCCCCAGACAGGATGTATCAGGCGTCTTAGTCAAAAGGCCAAGAGAAGGCAGCCTTCCACCACAGACAACCCCACTGCCTTCCAGATGAATGGAATATCTGTTCAAGGCACCCCCGGCTCTCAATAGCCAACGCCCCCACTCAGGGACCAGATCCTGCTGTCTTCACTCAGGCCTAACTCTTGGAATCACTGGAAGTTTTGCTTGAGGAAGGATGGCAGACTGAGGCCCCAAATTGTTCGTTTTGATCCATGCACAGATGAATGGCTTCACTGGTACTGTATTTTCTCTTTCTGAAGCAATTCCAAATGCAGAGGGATTAAGGACCCTGGAAGTCTCTATACCAGTGGTGTCCTATAGAAATTCAATGCTAGCCACATCGCTAGCCACACTTGTGGTTTTGAATTTCTTATTAGTCAAATTATTAAAAAACCACATACTTTAGCCACAATTCAATAGCCTATAAGCCACATATGGCTAGTAGCTAATGTATTGGACACCGCTGCTCTATACTGCTCATCTGCGAGCACATTTCCTCCACCAACCCCACAGGAGCTCCTGGAGCCTGCATGCACAAAAGAAGCCCAGGGACCAGACAGCTTGGATTATACAATACACTGAGTGACAATCCAGTGGAGATTTCTTAAACAAGTAAAGGAATATTGGGAAGCAAACCAGGTCGACAGGTGAGCTCCTTTCTAAAGTGTTGGCTGTTCTATTTAAAAGGGGACACAGAAAACGTATCCAGCCCAAACCAGACGTACGTCTGTGACAAGTAGGGAGAAGGGTGGACATAACTCTTGAGGCTAAGCTACTCTGACCTGGAAACCTGGAGCTGTAACCTGAGATAGATGGGGAGGGGAGTTGATACCTTGGGGCTGGCAAGGGAACAAAGGGCAGGCAGACGTGGGAGGGTTTGAAAAGGAGTTAGATGCTGGCTGGGGAAGAAGGTGGGGAGCCCGGATTCGGGGTCTCATCTCCCTGCCCCGCAGAAGGGCTGGGCCAAGGGGGCCTGTTTGTACTGACAGCTCTAAGTGGGATTGTGTGCCTGGCATCTCAAATAAACCTTCTGATCTACTGGCTGGCTAAGAATCACTGTGAATCCCAGGAAGTGGGGGGTGTGGGAACGGAACTCCTCCACCCCCCGTGACAACGTCTTCTCCCGGATCAAATACGATTGTCAGGTAGGAAGTAAGAATGGCTCTACTACCTAGGTTTCTACATCCAGGGGGCTCTGGTTTAATGAATGGAACACGGTCGTTTAAAACTAGTCTGTTCTTTTGGATCCTTTTCCAAGCACCACTGGGCTCCACAAATGTCATTCCACTGGCTTGGGTTATGATTGGTATTATTGAAGCACTGACACACCCCAACCAAAAGTAGGCTCCCAGTGTGCCAGGCCCCACACACACAAACACTCACACACAGTAAGAGACAGTCCCTGGGCCAACAAGTTCACAATCCAATGGGCTTCAGAAGAGTCCCTTACCTGGTATTACTTTAAAGGGGCGGAATGACGTATTTTAGGCCCCAGTACAACAAAGCCTCTAAGCACACACTTGAAACCATTCTTATGCATTAATTCACATGCTTAACTTCAAGCCCCGATCACGTGCCTAAAGTTAAGAATGCACTTAAGCGCTTTGCTGAACTAGAATGGAGTGCAAAGGATCAGGAGCTTCACTTCCAGCGACAAAAAAAATATGCAGCTAAATAAAAAACAATCATGTTTTCTTGAGACAACCTAATATTTCAGCCACTCAGGTGCATTCTTTTTTTAGCCTTTATCCAGTGGCTGGAGCGAGAATCTGATCTGCTTTTCCCCTCAATGCGAGTTTTTATCTCCTCTAAAGGGATGCTCTGAAGAACTAGACTGCTTCTATTTTTGTCGCTGGTTTAGCATTTTTATTTATTTACTTTTTCCCTCCACAAAAAAAGCCCCGCAGATCCTACGCAGAGAAAATTACATATTTGTGGCTTGTTTTGACAGATTTTTTTTAAAACAATCTGTATCCCCCCCACACACATCCCCCGTTTCTGGTGTAGCACTTTAGTTACTAATCGGTCTTTATATATTATTCTGCATGACTCAGTGTGACACGGAGATCTCACAAAAAAACAAACCACCACCACCCTTACCTCATGGTGCTGCAGAGGTGTACTAATGACCACCCCACGTACTGTATCATTACCAATGCTCTTCCAGCAACCACCGGCTCCCATGTCAGAAAGGTACCTAGCCACATCTAGATCTTTAATAGGATGACTCCATGCTCATGGTTAAGCACACGCTTATGTATATTCAAAATCAGCACTGCAGAACCCAGCCCAGCAACCCAGGAAGTTGAGAGAATTCAGTGGGAGCTGGATTGGGCTTTTAGTGCCTACAGTCATCTTCATGTTCTTCAGTTATTAATTTAGGGCCAGATTCCTCCACTGGGACTTGCACTGGGATTGATCCACAGCCCTTTGAAAGCAATGGCACTTCTGCGAATGCTGAGTCACATCCACGGTGTAGTTCCTTACTCGTGGAGTAGCTCCCCCACTCCCCAAATTCAAGAGTACGGTGCTGCCCAACATGAGCAAGAGAGGCAGAAAAGGCGGTCATGAGAACTGTGACCAGACAGGGAGAATTCACCATAGAGATGAATGAACTTGTGCATCTATGCACGGAAACAAGAGAGAGTATTAGGGTATCATGGGGGACGGAAGGGAGCCAGAGGAGCTAAAGTTTCATTGCTCAGCCTCATTACAGGGTCTGGACACACGATCCCCCTGTCCTCTGCCCACACACATAGACAGGTGTGCTCCTGGTGATAATGACTTTCTCTGCACAGGGAAAAATGAGGAGACTGCCTGCTCCTCTCGATAGAAATAAAGGAGACAAGAAGCGAATGGAACTTCTCCCCACTGAGGGGCCCAGTTCCAAGACCCACAACTCCCACTGTCTCCTTCGTCTGCCAAACCAGCAGATTCTCAACAGGTGGGGGTGCCACGCAGATCTCTCTCATTCGAACTTCGCTGGCCTTACCTCTGAAAACAACTTCCGTGAACACTAGATAAGCCGATAGAAGAGGAAAGTTAATTACCAGGTACCTTTCACCACCAATCCTGTATCTACAGTTAGAGGCTTTTAAACAAACAATGAATAATAAAATAAGCCTATAAAGCAAATGAAAGGCAAAATCATACACTCTACACAGACAAACATAACAGGGCTTGATTTTTTTTTAATGAATTCAACTGTTGAGTTCTAATTCATGTCCTCGCTTGATAAGATTAGAGGATTAAACCAACTTTATGCTAAATGCTCCCTGTTCAGAGAGCCACGCCAGGGCTTATTGTGCGTTGGCACGCACAGAGATCACAGCAATATCACTCAGAGACGTGGGGACTCACGGTATGACCAGCTGTAACTTCAGAAATAAAAGTCACAGTTTATCCAGATATTCCATATGCAGCTAGGGCAAGCACTCCATTCCCTCTCTGGTTTCAGGGAAGGTTATTCACGGAGCACTTGTACACAACAGGCAAGTGTTTGTATAAGCAGTGGGCTTTTTATCTTGGATCACTGGCATCATAAAAGGATTTTGAAGTAGTGTGGGGTGGGGTGGGGGAAGGAGGTGAATTTACTGACACAGACCAACACCCTCCTCCCCAATCCACACCCACAAATTAACAGCCTTACACCATTTCTCACACTACCACACAAACTACCCCTACACACTCATACTAGACAAAGTATTAAACAAAATGCTCACCCTCCTGCTCTGCAGCTGATGAATAATAAACACCCAACTGTTCAAAGTTCTCCCCTAACTGAACGTCTCTTCTCACCTGCCTCACAGGGGTGTTTATGGGGCTTAATGTTTATAAAGCATGAAAACTTCAGATGGAATCAAAGGGCAAAGTATTATTTTTAAGAATAGGGAACAAAACAGGTGACCAGCTCTAGACAAACCAAGTAGAGGCTTTGTCCACATTAAACCAGTTGTTTAATTCTGCAATACTCCTAAAACTAAATATAGATGGTCAGGTTCGCCTGCCCTTACTCACCATGAGTAGTGCCTCCGCACACTCAGCTCAAAGGGACTATTCGCAGGGTACCTCTCGCTGTAGGTAAGGGCAGAATCCAGGCCAGAGAGCTAAATCTAGCCATCGTGTAATGCAGGCCTGCACAACTCGGAAAGCAGCGCGGGCCATATTACTGCAAAAAACCCAGCTGCGGGCCAAAAAGCCTCGCCCCATCCACTTCCCCTCACCCCACCAATTGGCTTGTCCCATCCCTATTCACCCTCCGCGGGCCACACAGTGAGCCCCTGCGGGCCGCATGTGGCCCCCAGGCCGCATGTTGTGCAGGCCTGGTGTAATGAATGACTGCAGTTTTGTTACACCAGGGATGAATTTGGCCCCATGTACTGCAGAAACAGAATCATAGTCTTCATTGCAGTGGAGGACTGGAACAATATGGATACTATTTTCCAGTCCCCGGTTAGGAATGGCATATTGCACCATTATATATTGCTTTGGGCTATTGGTCCCTTAGCCTTTCCCAGTGTGTATCTAGGGGAAACAGTCAAAAATGCTGATGGCTAGTTTCCCCTTGAATGATTTTTCTATTAGATACGAATTGCTCCTCCCCAGTGAAGTGTTCCCCTCATAGGAACAGGGCTCTTTGCAGGGAGAGCGATGGGGGTAGGGCAGATCTTTCACCATTCTGAAGAGACTTGTTCCATCTGTTGTCTCTCTCACCAGCCCACGTCTGTATTATTTCAGGCTCTGAGCCTATCAACCTATAAGCCTCTGCAAGGTGCTAGAGAGACTGGCTTGATGGTCCTAACCTCTGAAGATCCGAGTATGATAAAAGAAATCCAGCTATTGAAACGTTTTCCCACAATACAGTTACTGTGTTGCTAGGTTTCCACCCAGACAGCCTAAAAGAGCAATCAGAGAGAGAGAGAGAGGCGCTGCTGCTGTGGATCTCTTTATCAGTGCTTGACAGGGCTGGTTGGGAGGAGGGATGGGTGGGATGGAGGGGCCCTGAATAAAGTTTGGTCTCATAAAAAAAGAACATAATCAAGTTCCAAAATCTAATCCCAATTTTGGCTAGACTTTTTTTCCCCTTTTAATTGAGTTTGGTAGGTTGGTAAATTACATGTGTGTGTTTATTCCATCATCTGCAGCGTATTCTGATTCGAGCACAACAGCAGCAAATTGACAGACGTATCCCCCTAACACACACCTACTCACCCTATTTCATTGATCCTGTATCCTCCAGAGGCACCCGCCTGGTTTTTAAAGGCTCTGATTTGCCGGTATATTACATTAAACCCCAACAGTCTTAGTTCAGCTGTCAAAATGCTATCCCAGTAATTGCATAAGCAGAACAACATAACTGTCATGCTACTGCCAGGAGAGTACAAGGGTCGCTTTGTGTGGGAAACAAACGGAGCAGGATCGAGCTGGGGCTCAATGCAGGGCATGTGCAGCCTGTCCTAACGGAGGGCGGATTCTCCCCTCTTATTCTCCCCACTCGCCAAAAGCCTTTTTCCTAGCCACCCTAGAGGCAGGTTTTCAAAAGAGCCCCGCTCAGAGTAGCTCCCTTTGTTTTCGGTGGAAGCCCAGCACTTTGGAAAGACTGATCCCTACAGCCCAGCCCTGCACACTTTAATAATAAACTGGGATAAGCAGGAAAACCCTTGGGGGCAGGAGCTCTCTCTGTTCTGGCTTTGGTACAGCCCCTCGCACATGGGGTACTGGTCCATGACTGAGGCTCCCGGGAGCTATAGCAATACAAACAACAGAACAATACACAAAGGGGTGTAGTTTGGGGGGCACAGGTTACTACCCTGACGATGTCACTCAGGGTCTGACTACACTGCAGTGTAAGCCCCAGGTCAGCAGAACTCAAGGTAACACACCCTGGGTTTGTTAACCTAGGGCTTGGGCATCTACTCTCATATGTAACCCCAGGTTGGAACTGTCAGACCCCGGGCCCCTGCTTCGGACATCAGCACCTGCACTGTGTTACGCAGGCTGGAGTCCAACCCGCCTCAATGTGGCCACTCTAGCCCTTTGCTCATGGTGCCATGTGGGAAAACTTCCCCGACCACCAAACTGGACTGTGCAGAGGACAAAGGACGTCAGCCCCTGGCCATTCGGGGAGTCGGCCCAAAGTAGGAGTCCACCGATGTCGCCTCTACATTGCAGAACAATCAGGCTTGAACCCTGGGTCCCAGTGTGCCTCAGTCTCAGACCCTCCACTCCTGGGGTCTTGGGTCCAAGCCTAGGTTAGCGCGACCTCTGTGTTGAGGGAAGGGGGTGTGGGGGGGGGGGAAGATGCTTTAGCTGGAGTTCAAACCCTGGATTCCCACAACAGTGTATCCATGTCCTGACCTCTGTTAGGGGAGCAGATTGACCCACCACTGCTGCTGTGGGGTTCTCCCGCCATCCTCGGACACGCTGATACGAGCCACTGTCCAAAGCAGGACCCTGTCCTAGCTGCACCGTAGGAATTGCCAATCTGGATCAGAGCTCCCTATTCACACACACCCTGTGCGCTCCCCGGACCTTCACCACCCTGCTGGGACTCGGGACTGGCACCAAGCCTGGGACATAGCGCGGCTCAGTCCGCTGGGGGCGAGCTGAAGGCTCCCGCCGCAGCTCCAGTGCAATCGGTGCCTGGCAGAGTCAACGCCCCGGGAAACTCTCCCGGGTGCCCGCTCGGGACCTCTCCAAAGCCCGCCCGGAGAGCGCGCCGCACGCACCCCGCAGGGACTGATCAGCGGGAGCCAGCGCAAGCCCCTGCCCCTCCCTCGGCCCTGCCGGACTCGGAGCTCACAGCCCAGCCCCCCGGGGCCCATTCAGAACCCGCTGGGAGGCCGCGAAGGGCTGGGAGACAAGTGACCCCAGAATGCCTCCCTCGCCGCGCAGCGTGGGGGCAGCGCTTACCTGACCCCAGCCGGTGGGAGCAGCCGTGCGGGTGGCCGATGGCAGGAACACAGCGATGGGCCCGGAGGGTAGCGGTCTTCTCAGCAGGCGCCCAGCCACCGGGATGCTGGATCCCGGCTCCGCTGGGGCGCTACGGTGCCCAAGGACCGGGGCTCCCCTTCCTGCTGCAGGATAGGAGGGAGCTTGCTCCCCACCGCCTCGCAGGGCGCCGCTCCCGCCTGGCACCGCCCGGCCCCCTTCGCTCCCGGAGCGCCCTGGCTCCTCTAGCCGGCACCGGGAGCGCACCAGCTCCCTTGCCGCCCGCGGCACAGACCCCAAGCCCCCCGGGGCGCACAGACCCCAGGGCCGCCCGGAGCGCACCGGCCCGCCCCCTGCACAGACCCCGCGCCTCCCAGAGCGCACCGGCCGGCCCGCCCCCTGCACAGACCCCGCGCCCCTGGAGCAGCCCCACAATCGAGGACCGTCTCCCCCACACCGAACCCAGCGAGCAGCCGCCGCTGCAGCCTTTTATTGCCGCCCCGCTTTGTTTTGGTGTCGGCTCCTACCATCGCTCGCCGGGCCGTGGGGGGGGCAGCAGTCAGGCCCCCGCGCACCCCCTCTGCTCGCAGCCCCGCTCTGCCCGCGGGGTGACCGCCCGTGCCGGGGCTCAGCCGGCGCTGCGCCGCGCCCGAGGCGTCCTGCGCTCCGGCTCGGCTTTCCTCTCCCCCCGCAGGGACAGCAGCGTTGGTTCAGCCGAGCTATATATGCTGCCGGCAGGGGCTGGCGCTGGGGTTGTCGCGGGCCGAGGGTCGGAGGGGAGGGTGCTTTGCGCGGTGCTTCCCTGAACCCAGCCCGCGCTTCCTGCTTCTGCTCCTTGCCCAGCCTGCCGGGCCCAGCCTCCTGCGCAGGGCAGCTGGGCTGCACTACCCGTGTGGTCTGCTTGCGGGCATCAGGCGGCAGCAAGCCGCTCCTCAGCCTTCCCCTGCTCCAGCACTGGCCCGCACAGCATGGCACCAGCAGGGGCCCTGCACAGGTGTTTCAGGCCTTCCTCATCAAGTAGCTGGCTGTGGCGCTGTCCATTACCAAACCCTCCGTTCTGCTCCTGGCTCCCCCACGTGCACCTTGCACCAGTCACTTACTGCTTCACTTGTGCCAGGGCTGAGCCCTGGCTCCTCTAAGCCTGGCAGTTCGCAGGCCTGGCACCCTGGGCTTGCTCCATCAGTTAGGAATGCAAAACACATCAGCCTTTCCTTTGAGACTCTCAAACCCATTTCCACACTGGTGAAGGAAGCTTCACACACACACCACATAAGAAGGGCCATAGTGGGTCAGGTTAAAGGTCCATCTAGCCCAGGATCCTGTCTTCTGACAGGGGCCAATGGCAGGTGCTCCAGAGGGAATGAACAGAGCAGGGAATCATCAAGTGATCCATCCCCTGTCGCTCATGCCCAGCCTCTGGCAAACAGAGGTAGGGACACCATCCCGACCCATGAGGCAGGTCAATAATATTCCGAATCTTATCTGAGCCTTCAGACGTTGCTTTGAGGCACAAAGAAGAGCTCACGGCCAGCTTGATTTCCAGAACTTCACTTTTAGGAAAAAAAAAAAGGAGAGTAGGTTGTTGGTTTATCTCTCAACCCCAACCTGAAGGGCCAAAGGATGGCTTTTCATCTGGTCCCTACCCATTGCCCTGTTCAGCTTGAGAGAACCTATGAGGAGTTAAAACTCCTGACAGCATAGCTGTCAGGACCATTGGAACACATGAGCCTCCACACCACATTCCCCAGGAATGCAATAATATTACCCCTATTTTATACATGAGGAGACTGAGGCACAGAAAGGCTACATGACTGGCCCATGCTCACATCAAAATCCCTCACTCTGACATGGGCTGGAACCCAGATCTGCTGGGCTTTAGCCACAAGACTCTTCTGCAGAATATTGACAAGACTCACTAGTTAATGTTGTGCAGAAAGGGTTGAAAGAGTTAGTTAAGTGTTTCTATTATTGGCCACTGGTGTCAGCCAGGCCACTGACAGAGTAGAGGGACCACCCCCCTGGTCCTATAGGGCAGTTCTTTATTTATACCGCCTCTAATTCTGTTGCAAAGTCTTCTCTCCCAGAAGGTGTGGCTGGCAGGAGAAGCAATTGGGAGCACCCTCTGCTGGCGTAGGAGCCCCCGGTCTGATGAGTGCCCTTTTCCTGTACCTCACTGCTACCCGTTAGGCTCCCTCGATCTCAGAGGATGGCAAGGAGAACAGAAGTTGAAGGACAGAGATTTCTAGAGCAGTTAGACAGTGGGCACGGAAATCTAGTTATTATTGGTGCAAGTAAATCTCTCCGGCATCATGGTGACCGATCCATCTCTGACTTAGGGATATACTAAAACAACCTTAGAACAAACCTACAACCGACTTCTGCGGTCATGCCCTACCACTGTGGTATCACAGTAGCACTGTGAGCCCTCACTCTAGACTTTTTGGAATTGTTTTTTAAGCCACAACCCAAGCCCTTCTGCTTCTGAAAAATGCTCCATACAGGAGTTATCTAGAACACAGTTTTCTATCAGACTGTTGTCCCAGGATTACCCATTGACAAAGGCTGAAAGACACATTTAGTGAAGAGAGATGGGAGACCGTGGTTATTAGCTCCAGTGATGGAGAGTCCTTTTTACGTTCTTGTCCCTCACTAGTGCAGCTAACCAACCTGAGTAGCTTCTCCTCTGACTCAAGCAATGGTCACTCACCTGGGTTTCTGGAGTCGAGTGAGTCATGTTTGTAAGTAAGATGTTTTTCAGTGCTGGAGGGGAGGTAGTTAGCAGGACGAGGTGTTGGGAAAGCACCGGAAACTGGAGTCAGGCATTTATCTATAGCACAACCAGGAGCAATGGCATGTCAGTATCACTAGTCTACACTAGGAAATTAGGTCAGTCTAACTATGTAGCTCAGGGGTGTGAAAAATCCACTCCCCTGAGCAATGCAATTAAACTGACCTAACTCCTCAGTGTAGACAGTGCTGGAGCAACAGGAGAATTCTCCCATCAACCTAGCTACCCACTACTGGGGAGGTGGATACCTACAGTGACGGGAGATGGCCAGTCAACCTTGACGCCCCATTCAGTTCCTGGCCTGTGTGCTGGGACTGCCAATAACGGTGCCAGTTATAGTGGTGCGGACACCTGCAGAGGGGAGAGTGCTTCACACAGGCTACCACACAGCCATTGGATGGTAACAACATTTAATCAGTTCTGGCCCATGCCAGACTGAACTAAAAGTGTGAAGCTCCATCTTATGTCCAGTCATAGCCTCCCCGCTCCTGCCAGGGCCTCTGATGCTTTCCACACAAAGACACCCCACCCCTAACCGCTCACACAGAGGTGCCAACTAGTAGCATCCAGAGAGCAGCAGAGAAAACGGGGAACAGACCTGAGTCACCTTCTCCAAGCAGGTGGTCCATACAGGAAGTATTGTCCTTTTTCCAGTGTGTTATCCCCAGGGACTAGGAAGCTGTGCAGGCTAAACCAGACCAACCCTTGGCTTGCGGAGGCTCCAGTGAATGGGGATTTAATGAGGCTCCTGAAATAAAGAAAAAAAATGACACCTCACTAGCTTCAAGCCTGTCTACCAGTGACGGAGATTTCTGCAGAGAGGGCGGCACTCAGGGGGTGGCGCGTCTGTAGGAAGCAGAGAGTGTGCAGTAAATGAGAAGAAAAATCATTTTTTCTAACTTTCAGTCATGCGAGCTGAGCCCACGCTGACGCGAGGGACAGTATTCACTCACCCAGCGGAGCCCAAGGAACAGCCGCGAGCTATCAGTCAGTGCCACCCACAGGCATTCAGCCACACACCGTCTTCCTCAGCAGCAACTCTGCCAACACAAGTAGGCACGTACCTGCAAACCCAATCTCTCCCGTAAGCCCAACTCACACAGACATTCCTTGAGCCACCAGGCTGAGAACACACACACCAGCCAACAGACATAAACCCCTCATCACAGGGCAGCTCACACTCATACGCACAAGTTGTAGCACAGTCCTCCACCTCACTTCAGGCACCTCACCAAGTTGGTGTACACCAAGTCTAATGTCTGAGTGTACAAAGTTGGTGTACACTCAGACATTAGACTTGTGTTCTAGTTTCCACAAGACAAACATGTACAATATAGGCAAACAGCTCCCTCCCAGCGCACAGATATTCGAACTGATCAGCAATCACACACAAGATGTACACACAGGAGAAACACCTTACTCTAGCATACACCCAGACATAAGTACTGTACCACAGTTCCCAGTGACCTCAGCTATGCCTTAGTGCACACCTTAACACATACGTGTTCAGACATTGACACCCAAGCCATAAACTGCACAGCAGATACACAAATGGTATCACACGTAACCTCCCTCCCTATTTAGCCACCCACCGCTATTAGAAATACATTGTAAACCTAGTAATATTACAACTGCACACCAACACATCTAGGTAATAGAACTGTATTTTAAACATAGTGCCATTAAACATACTGTACCCACAAATTAGAAGTGTATCCCAACC
The DNA here is from genome assembly GCA_007922305.1 of Dermatemys mawii. Taxonomy (NCBI): domain Eukaryota; kingdom Metazoa; phylum Chordata; order Testudines; family Dermatemydidae; genus Dermatemys; species Dermatemys mawii. Next base: position 10,260,575 of record ML677380.1, on the reverse strand, counting down.
AACGTTCACACACACGATCCTAATCTACATTCTCAATACATATGCACTCGGAGAACTATTAGCACTGTAGTGCAATCTTTATTGAGAATACACACAACGGCACACAGAGAAACAAGAAAGGAGAATTGTCAATGGATTAAAAACCCATTGAACCTTTGCTCAAGAATGTCTTTAGAGTTAGGCAGGAGGGAGTTTAAGGCTTCTGACTGGAAGCGTTTCTCAGTTAGAAACCTTTCCTTCCTCCAGGCTTTCTGATCCTCCCCACCCCCATCCGGGCCAGCTTCCATGCTGAAATGAAACACTGCTGGGGATTGGGCTCGCTTATATTTATGACTTCTTTTTGAAATTCTGTTTGCTCATCTATGCAGAATAAAACTGTCCAAGCAATCTCGCCTGCTCAGGTGCTCATTACCGAAGCGCTCGACACCACCAGACAGGCTCACTCAGGCCTTGTAAATTTTATCTGGGGGACATTCTGCTTCCACTAGCTCTGTTACTGCCTGATTGCCTGAAAGGCTTGTACCCAGCCAGCCAGCCGTACAGAAAGCTGGGTGACGTCCAAGAACCGAACATTATTAAACCGCCTCGGTGGCGTGGGAGCCAGACATTGATGGGTATGTGTGCACATGGAGCCTTTCTGCGTGCCCCTGCAGTGTACACGGGCCTACAAGGGTTTGCACAATGGCGTGTGCAGTGCCTGCAGATTGCAAGGAGACATCCAGAGAGGAAGGTGATGGTCGGCATGAGTGAGTGCGAGATTGCATGCGTGTGAGCATGAAAAGGAGGAGGCCCGGGTCTGTGGGCCAGATTCTGGGCTCAGCTAGGCTGGCATCAATCCGGAGTTGCTCCAGTGAAGTCAGTAGAATCACTCTGGGTTTACACCACAGGAACCAAGGGCAGACACAGACTCTGGGAATCTGCAGTGCTGCTATTTAACCATCTGCCAATCAAATAGGTAGTGCTTGATGTTCCTTATAACTGTGGCTAAGGCTCAAAGCAAGGGGAAGCGAGAGGGAATGAGGCTGTTTGAGTAAAGCAATGAGTGTAAGCCAAGGATGAGGTCATGGAGAAAAACAAGGCGTCCAGTCCACCACAAGCAGGACAAGGAGAAAAGGCCCTGTCCACAAACAAAGGGATGTTCTGCTTCACAAGCAGGTGGCAAAGGGTCCCTGGGTCCTAGGCAGGTGTCTCTAGCAAAGGCTGGGGTCTGCTGCAAAAAAGCCCACACAAAACAATCCCAAACCAAGCACATGTTTAGCAGACAACAAAGTCTGTTGAAGCTGGGACCCCTTGAGAAGAGGCAAAATCCCTGGTCAGAAACATTTCAGTCCCCATTGCAAACTCAGACACGGTGTGCTGCGGGTTTTCTTGGCCAGGACACCGTAGTTCTCTCCTTCTGGGATATCAAAGTCCCACTGTGACGGGTTTAAGAGTAGCAGCCATGTTAGTCTGTATCCGTAAAGAAAACGAGGAATACTTGTGGCATTCGTAGTTTCTTTGAGAGTGTGTGGCACATTTTGTAGTTTCTTTGAGTGTGTGTATATAAATGCATCTTACTTCTGTGTGTTCCATTCTATGCATCCGATGAAGTGGGCTATCGCCCACGGAAGCTTGTGCTGAAATAAATTGGTTAGTCTCTAAGGTGCCACAAGTCTTCCTCATTTTCTTTAAAGTCCCACTGGATGATGTGTCTCAGGCAGTCTTCCCTTCCACTATCCAGACTGTGCCACTTCCCCACTGGCTGGGGAGGGAACCTGGGTCCATCCACTACTCCGGGTTCTGAGGACCTTGTGCTCAGCAATTACATTCTACCCAGCCTCAGACTTGTCGTCCTTTCCCTGGACTCTCTCCTATCTTCCTTTCTCTGTCTTCTGGGCCACCCCGGGAGCCTCCTCTGCTCCCTGTGGATACTCCACCCTCTCTCAGGTTCTTGCCAGAGTCTATCTTCACAGGCAGGATCCCAGGGCTTACTCCCCTTGGACTAGACCAGACCCAGTTCTCTCCAGAAAGTGACAAGAGCTCTTTCCTGCAGCCCTCTCTCCCACGAGCTCCTCTGCCAGCTGGGCTTCATCAGCCCATAGGTCGAGGGTGACCAGATATCCTGATTTTATGGACAGCCCCACTATTTGGGGGGGGGCTATTATATAGGTGCCTATTACCCCCCACTCCATCCTGATTTTTCACACTTACTCGCTGGTCACCCTAATTACGCCCAATTAGCCCCGACACTCCTACAGGTGCAGCCTGTCACAGGATTAATTGCACAGGGCTTGTGTGGAAGAGACGTCCCAGCACAGACAATCCAATAAAACCTTCCCAGTGCGGACTCATCTGACCCTACGAGTTTGGTCAACAGGAGACTCTCGTGTGGCCTGGGGAGTCTGGGACAGGGATAACCCCCTCCCAAGAGAGCATCAGAGAAAGAAAGAAAACAAGACAGAGAGCAAGAGAAAGTATGTTCAAACCCCCAGCTGAGTGCAGGGCTTTTTCCTTGCAATTAAGTCAGTTTAATGGTTTTCTGCGAGTTGTTTGTTTAAAAGGCCTTCGCTGCGCTGTTTAATGGAGTTTCACCAGCACTCCCTGAAGACTCTGAGATGCCATTAGTATCCCACAGCTCCCATCCTATCCAAACAAGTTCCCTCACCCCAATATGTTTACCCTCCCCAAAGAGCAGAGCACAGCAGCATGCAGGGCTGCCACGCCGCCTGCACTTGCTTTGCCACTGGAGCCTCGAGGCCCCGGGCCGCAATGAATATTCATGGCACAAACATCAGCAATAAGTATTGTGCAATTTGGCCCCAAATATATTTGAGACAGGAGAACCTAGAGCAAGGGAAGGAATTTTGATTCCTGAGCTCTGAGAAGAGCTGAATAGCGTTTTCCTGCACAGTAACCGGTGTTTTTTAAAATGAAAATCAGTCTCTGGTTTTTGAAAGATGCTGTAAAAATAAAAAGACTGACCCGGCGAAGCTTTATCGTCTCGTAACAAACTCAGGGTTTACTGAGCCCTGTCTGTTCTAGTCCATGGAATGCACGCCAGGGAGTCAGGAAATCCCAGTTCTGTGCTCAACTCTTACACTGGCTCCTTGGCAATCTTGGGCGAGTCCCTGCCCTGCTCTGTGCCTCAGTTTCCCCACCTGTACAAAAAGGGTGGAGGGAACTAATGCTGCACGTTATTGAGGTTATCTGTAACAGGTTTTGATGACACTGAAGCCAGTGGAGGAACTGCAGTAGCAGGTGTGTTTAACAGGCCAATGCTGAAATCACTGAGCTATCCCTCCCTGCATTGCAGAATGTAAGGGACATTTTCAGACCAGGGTGTTTAATGTTAGATTCCCAAATCCAGATTTAAACATTGGAAGATAAGTGGCCTGCAGCTCCCATTGATTTCAATATTATTTGTGGGGGCTCAGCTCTTCTGAAAATCAGGCCACTTGTACATCGGTGCCTAAATTTGAAAGTAGGAGTTTGAGGTGGCTGAAAAATGTTTCATTTCCATTTGTAGCCTCAAAAATTCAAAATCTAAATATGTCAGTTCTGGGCTAAAATATTTTGGGTGCTGGTATTTTTTTTGGACAAAAACTAATCAACATTTTCCACAAAAAGAATACACTTTTGGGGTGGGGAGGAGTCTTTAGTCAAAAACCCAATTTTCTGTCAAAAAATAGTTTAAATGAAAAATTTCCAACCAACCCTGATAGGAGCCTACCCTCAGGCCCCCAGATTTGAAAATGCTGGCCTTGATTCCCAGTACATTCCAGCTCTAATTCAGCACAGCACTTAAAGGACTTGCTTGACTCTCACTGAAACCAACGTGGCTTAAGCATGTGATTAAAGTGAAGCACAAGTTCAAGTGCTTTGCAGAATTGGAGCCCAAGAGCCCAGTCCAATGCTCACTGAGGTTAGTGGAAAGACTCCTGTTTACTTTAATAGGCACCGAATCAGGCGCTAACTCAACTACATTGTACAGCCCATGTGTTTCACAACACAATCAAATAAACCGTAATATCGTAAGGTTGACATTTGACAACGGACGGTGTATATATGTGTAACAAAGCCCAGCTGGTAGAGCTAGAAACCTAACCTTCTGGAATGTTCTGACTGCTGTGTTCCTCATCCTTAATGCCCCAGTAACAATAGGTTTTGTATTTCCTTAGGGGTTGAAAGAAAGAAAGAAAGAAAGAAAGAAAGAAAGAAAGAAAGAAAGAAAGAAAGAAAGAAAGAAAGAAAGAAAGAAAGAAAGAAAGAA
>ML677380.1:10228970-10256316 GCA_007922305.1 Dermatemys mawii | reverse complement strand
GAAAGAAAGAAAGAAAGAAAGAAAGAAAGAAAGAAAGAAAGAAAGAATTTTAATACAATCACACCTGATTTAGGCATCTTTAAAGGAAATATCCTTAAATGAAGTTCCCTTAATCCAACCATCCTTAACTTGGATTTCCTTAACCGAAGCATCCTTAACTCCTCCAGTGAAGGTGCCTTAATGCCCAAGGAGAAAAGGGTTTTGCATCGTTGATTGTCCCTCTTCAAACGCCGCTTGTTTGTGTTGTGCATCTATTTCACTCTTGTGGGAGAATTTCAAAGGAAAAATACCACGGGCCAGGTTCACAGCTGGTGTAATGCGATCTGGCTCCACTGACTTCAGCAAAGCCAGGCCCATTTACACCAGCTGAAGATGTGCCTCCCTTACATATATATATGGGGCCAGGGAGGCATTTTGCCTGGTAACTGTGTGGCTACTAAACCTTTAGTTCCCATTCTGTGACAGCTGAGACAGAGTTATCTCAGCCACAGTTCTTTATACATTAGGATGCTAAGCAGCTAAGTGCTCCTTTTATCTCTGTGTACTTCCCCCTAGGTAAGAAAAGCAGCCTGCCTTAGAAGATGAAATGGAATAAAAGCTCATCCTGTTTTCTTACCCGGCTCAAGCAGGAAATACTTCTGCTTATGCACAGCCAAAGCCTTTGGTTTCATTTAACGCAAACACTACAGTTCACAGGACAGCTCAGCCCTTCCTCGAAGCACAGAGCTGGAAAAGGGACAGCTCTGTGCTACAGAGGAGGGAACCAAGGAGGGCTCACTCGTTCCCTAGACACTATGGCAATTGGTAGTATATAAATACCATGGATGAAAGATGAACTAGATTGATAGATAAGAGACAGAGAAACAAGCTGGATATGGGAAAGAGATAGATTAGGCAAGAGATCAACTCAATGTAGCTAGCTAACTAGATAAATAGGCAAGACAAAGATAGAGATCATGTGTAGATATATGGATAAGACAAGTCATCAAGTTAGATAGAGATGAGAGAGAGAATGTACAGATAAGAAGCAGATTAGATAAACTAATTGATGAAAGGTGGCCACATAGAGTTAGAACTAAATTTGGCACTTGCAATGTTCAAACTTCCATTAGCTTCTCACTGTACAGGAGCGCCGGGCTGCTGCCTGGCTTTGGATTTGCTGGTTAATTTTATTCCCCTGGCCAGCCTGGAAGCAGGCACTAGAATGACTTGTTTCAGAGACAATTCAGGGGGGTACTTCTTACATTCAGTGCCCCCCTTGGAAGAGCAGTGGTTTAAATTAAAGGGGAAACTGCTTCAGAAAACTCCTGAAAAGTTTGGCAAACTCCAAAACTTCAAAAAAATAAAAAGTTCTAGAAGGCCAGCAACTCATCTCCTCTCCCACCGTCCAGGTTCTGCCATACCCCCGGTGAAAGGTCAGCTTTGTAGCCAGAAGATCATAGAAACCAAATGCAGCCTCTTGCTGTGAGGGAGGGGAAAGGGGCCTTTCCATTCAGTCACTTGTCCCATAGTGGAGCTTTGGGAGGCTGACAGGCAGGTGAGAAGTGAGATGTCATCTCCTGATTGAACATCTGGGATCTAGATGCCAGCAGCTGGCTGACAGATCACCCACTAGCTTCCCAAACAGAGACGGTGGGGGCAGAGTAGGATGAGGGGGGTAGCGAAGAGGACAGAGTAGGGGAAACAGAGGGAAAGACACAGTGTAGGAGAGAAAGATGAGGGTCAGAGAGAGACACTAAAGGAAAGCCCAGTATGAATCAGATACCTAGACACTATGCTGAAGGGTACACAAAAGACGCACAGGAAGACATATGGACCGGGGTGCTTGGCTCATGTTCAGAATGAATACCTGGGGAAACTTTCCTCTGTGAGAAAGAGGAAAAGCAAATCCAGGGAAATAGAAGGTACAAAAACTAGCTGGGACCATGCTGTTAAAAGCCCCACAAGTTCAGGCTGATGGATGCTCAGGATACCTTGAGAATCCAGGGCTGATGCTGCTGATGGGTTGAAGGAGGAGGGAGCCGACAGCTGCTTGTTCAAATGCCATGTAAAATCGGTAGCTGCCAGGCCTCATGTGCTTCGGCCGTCAAGCGCCATCCATGTCCCAGGCTCTCCAGGCCGGCTGAACCAGGCTCTCCCTGGTGCTGTTTGCGTTTGAGGAAGGCGGCTGCAACACATAATTAAGCCCGGGATAAGGGGATTTTATCTGAGTCTGCACAGCAGGGGCTGTCGTTGTTCAAACCACTTCACAGACCAAAGCATTAGGCTTGTGCTCCTGGGGAAGCACCGCCAGCCCCGACAGGAGTCCCCACCACCACCACCACGAGACACTCACATCCATTCCCGGGCCTGCCAGGGGATTGGGACCGTCCACTGGTTGTAGAGGGAGAGTTTGGAATATGCCTCCCCCTCCTTCCTTATGTCTGGTCTCTTAGCTCTGGGCCTACGATGGGGATTGGGGGGCAGCGTGGGGATACGGGAGGACAAAGGGTGCGGAGCATGAAGGGCTGAAGAGTGGAGCCCTTCGAAACAACATTGCTGTTGCTGCTTCAGCTCCCTGAAAAGTTCAACATTTGTTGATTTTAGTCCGACTCGAAGTGACTTTTCGGTTTACTTTTCAAAATGGTTGCGGCAGCACAGAATCCATTCCTTGCCCAGCTTTGACGTGGGCCAGGGTGAGATACAGCCCCACAGCCCAGACAGCGACTGAGAGACAGGTGCAGGGGCGTCGAGAGGCAGGGGCTTCTGGAGTTACGGGCTGCATTAGCAAAGACTTGCTTCTACCCCCGCAGTCTGGGAACGGGGCCTGCCTAGCTATGACCTGCCATTCCACCGAGCCTGGAAACAAAACCTTCCCGACTCCAAGCAGCTCACAGAGGTTCCCGCCGCCTGCTCCTCGAATGAACTGCACAGCACGATATGGAATTAACAAATCCAAGTTATTAATTGTCTACAACAATTAGCCAGGATGCCTGGGCCTTGAGGCACCTTGGTTACGTGTGGGAGCCAATTAGAGCCTCATACATATTCATGTTGTTTAATCCACACTCCAAGAGCACTGCTCCCCCAGCCCTCCCCCTGTCTCCCACCCTGGGCCAGGAAGGATGGGAAGTTTCCTTTCTTTTCACATTAGAGTGAAATCAAATATTTGATGTGGCCATAATTATAAGGCTGCGCACATCTGACAGTGCGGGATTGGAGGGCTCTGTGGATCCCAGAAACCGGTCGCTGGGTGCCTGAGTGAGTTTTGCAAGGCCTTTTGCTGGACTCCACTCTGCAGTCCCCAGGCTCTACTGCCCAGCTCAGAGGAGCAGCGGGTAACCAAGGCGGGGATTCTCAGGCAGCCTTGACTCTCTCTCTACACATCTCAAGGAGCAGGAGCCCCTGCTGCTCCTTGCAGCATGTCATGGATTTCACCCCCATGGGACCAGGCCTTCCAGTCACCTAACTATCCACACGAGGGTTTGATCCTCCGCAGGTGTAAGTCAGCGCAGCTCCGATGAATGGCATGGAGTGATGCCAGTTTCCACCAGCAGAGCCCTGGCCCATGGCTGTAGAGTTAGCACCTTCCCACAATAGGAGTCATTCTGGATCGATCAGGCCCATCCAGACAACTCCAAATGGCCTTTAAACATGCGACTGATTGTGCAGAAGAGCACCCTGCAGGCAATGAGGCTCGTGTGCTGGCAGGTATGTACTGACAGTGCGGTATCCTTAGGGTAGGTGGTTACACCGCACAGCTGAGGGCAATCCCCGGGCTCCGCTCCAGGGCACGCACTCAGAGCGGCCTAGCGAAGAGGGCCCTCTAGGGAAGGAGGTTATGATGCGATCTAGGAGTCCTACGCTCTAGCACCTAATTAACCGTCTCTGTTGTAGAGATGGATGGGAAGCTCCCCGAGCACAGGCCCACGGGGCTTTGCTGCCATTAGTCAATGCTGACGCCGGCTTTATTAGTCCCTCACTTTAATGAACCCTAAAGACACTGATAAATTATTGAGGAAATCAAACGCGAGGCACTCCCGGGAGCCAGGTGGCAGGAGGCCAGCGGCAGGCCTGAGCACCCAACTCCAGGAGAACCTTCCTAGCCCCATGGTGTCCCCAGAGTCCTCCGAGCCCTCTCTGGGACAATGCAGCTGCAAGGTCTGTCTTGCTGATGCGCCCATGGACGCACCTGGCAGATGTGCAAGGCGGAGGCAGTGGGCATGCAGAACTAGTGGCAGTGAGAACAATGGGAGAAATCAGACCCCAGAGCCAGGCTAATCTCAGAGCTGGAGAATACCCTGCGCTTTGGCTGCTGCCTTTGCAACACAAGCCTCCCATTGATCTCAGTCTCATCCTCCCCCTTGCTCTCTCCCTGCAACGATCCTCACTCGGGGCTTGGTTGGGAGGCATAGCTAGTGGTCAGAGCTATGACTCATGACCCTAAAGGCTGCACACACAGTTGTATGGCAATGTGTTTGTCTTCTTCTTTCAGTAAGGGGGAGTCTCTTTGCATGTCTCCCTTTGCCAGCCTGCTCCCCAGTATTGTCCTTTGCAGAGGCCCCATCCATCTAATGAGGCAGATAGACAGGGCTGTGACCGGAAAAGCAGCGAAGCGGATGGTAAGCTAAGGCCCCCTGTAGCTGAGTGAGGTGTCTTAGACACACAGCATTCGTTAGGAGCTAATCTCGAACACTATAACCAAAGCCCTGCCCAGCCTCAGGTTCAAGCCAGTCCTTAGAACCAGGGGGCCAACCCATTCCATCCCAAAAGCCACCTCCTCTCTCAGGTTCCCTAAGAACCTGCGTGAGCAGAGGGAAGCCAGTTAACCCCTCACTCACTGGAGAGCAGGGACTGCCCCCGCATCATGTCACACTTCCATTCTTTACCTTACGCTCTCATCTTAGTTCGTTTCTTGGCCAGCCCTCACCTCCTGCCCCCTCAGTGCATGAGTGACACCAGCGTCCATACACTGATGAGTAACTTACCCACTGCTCTCGTCCCCTCTGAACACAGACTTCAGCCTCTCCTGTCTCAGGCTAGGTTCACGCATGCCCAGGGACAGGGAGGAAGGTCTCTTCGTTGTGGTCACCTTATGTCACAGTCCATTCTCCCAATGAAAGGAGGAAAGGGGTGTCTTCAGAACTCCAGCCATCCTGGTCCAACGGGATTCCCGTCTGATCCCATCTTCCATCCCACCAATCCACGCCCTCCTCAGGACACCACTCTCTCTTAGAAACCAAACGCCGATACTGCAATGAACCCAGCTGGGAACACTGCCCTACACACAAAGCATCAGCTCCTCCGCTGGTGGAAATCAGTGTAACTCTACTGACTTCTACAAAGTTACCCCAATTTCCAGCAGTGGAGGAGTTGGCCCGAGAAATGCAGGCAGTCACGTGAGGCCCCCACTCCACCAGGAGAAGAGCAAGATTGGCCCTTTGAAAATCCAATTTACAGTGTACGTGCTGCTGAAGGTCCGAGGGGAAGAGAACTGGCTGGCGGTTCAGGCTCTGGACAGGGACTGAGGCCTGGTCTACACCTCAAACTTAGACGTGAAAATCTTCACACCCTGAAGATTAAGTTGGCCTTGTGACAAGCAGGGAGGAGGGTGGACGTGATCTCAAGAGTTTCACTCTTGAGGGGAAGCTGCTCTGAAGGGGGATACCTGGAGCTGTAACCTGAGATGAGAACGGGGAGGGGAGATGACACCTAGAGCCCGGGAAGTGAACAAAGGAAGTGAGAGGGCTGCAGGGTTTTGAGGGGAGTAGAAGCTGGCTGGGGAAGAGAGGGGGAGCCCGGATTCAGGGTCTCATCTCCCTGCCCCCCAGAAGGGCCTGACTAACGGGTCCTGTTTGTACTGACAAGCTCTGAGTTGGATTGTGTTCCTGTCATCTCAAATAAACCTTCTGATCTACTGCCTGGCTAAGAATCACTGTGAATTCCAGGAAGTGGGGGGTGTGGGAACGGGACTCCCCCACCCCCTGTGACAGGCCTAACCCCTAGTGTAGACACGGCTAGATTGACAGAAGGATTCTTCCATCCACATAGCTATTGCCTCTTGGAGAGGTGGGTCGCCTACACCGATAAGAAAACCCCTTCTGTTGAAATAGAAAGCATCTACAACTACAGTGCTTCAGCACTGGAGCAGGGCCACTGTAGTGTGGACATATCCTCAGAAAACCTGGGTTCTTTTCCTGCTACAGACTCCCTGCGTTATACTGGGCAAGTTGTATTGGCCCAGATCTTCAAAGATATTCAGAAACCTAACTCCCATGGGTCTTAATCTCTGGTTCCTCACCCATAATGTGAGACTTTGTGGGACTAAATCTAGAAATACCTGCGAGGTTCGCCGCCCCTAGAGAGTTGGTGAACATGAAGTCCACTGGGCTAGCTCTGTTGGAAAGCCTGGGGGCTTGTCCTGAATGACAGCAAGAGCAGGCTCTTTGGACATGCACATGGTTTCCAGCGAGATCACTGGGAATTGGATCCGACCCTAGCAGAGCAGAGAATGGTCTGTCTTGATGCTCAGTTTGATTGCAGTGGAATGCTGCTTTAAAATCTCATCACAGAGCCAGCCAGCCAGCAGCTGGCCGTTGGGTAAATAAATCCCCGGCCTATGTTTAGGAAACAAAGCCGTTTTTGTCCCACAAGAGCCCAGCCAAAGCTTTTGAAACCATCAATTTTTCACGTCACTAACATCTGCCTTTGTCTTCTGCATCCAACAGCTTCCAAAAGGGGCCCCGATTGATTTTGTCTTTCAAATGGTTTGAACTATTCCATCAGCTGGGTCAGGAACACCCTGACCAAGAGGTTCAAGAGCAGCTAGTGATTTGAGGTGACTCAGGTTTGGCAGGGGATGCCACAAAGGGGGTTCTCAGGAAGGGCTGAGTACTTCCCTCTGGAAACCAGGCACCCAAAATCACTTTTGGGAATCGTGGCCAAAGTGTTCGTCCCCCCAAATTTTTCCACACTTGGCACATTTACCACTGTTCTTTTGCTCTGTGTTTGTACAGCGCCTGGCACACTGGGGCCCTGATCCTTAACTCATGTCTACAGGTGCTACTTTAGTACAAATAACTAATCTGGTAATAATAAAATAACAACACAGCAACTCTTGGCCGGGAAAGGGAAAGTATTTAATCTTCCCATTCACTCCAGTTGACATCGGATCAGGCTCCTAGTGCTCATCAGTGCCTGCCCTAGGTACCAGTGCCCTGACCCACTGCACGCTCCTGCCCAACAAAAGCAGAGTGGACAGCGGCACCATCTCGCCCCTACTGGTTCAGAGCCTGCTAAGCTCAGTGATCAGCTTATAGGTTGGGGTTTTCCAGCAGTTCCAATTACGTTGCAATCCCCAGCCGGTAAATGGCCTCCTTTGATCTCTCATCAATTTCATTAAACTTCCCCAACTGTCTTCTCCTCTCCCTCTGCTGCCTGGTTTATATATAAATATATTTCCTTTTATCACTAGGTTTCTGACTGTTAGGAGGACTTTACAGAAGGGAAAGTAAACAGACCATTATTTGATGTTGTGTTTTTGGTTTAGAAGTTTGTTTCCCTTTCTTCTTCTGTTGCGTCAATATTAACATGTTGATTCATAAGCAAAAAAAAAACAACCCCACTATAAATACATTTTTTTTATTTAAATTAGGAAGTTCAAAGTTTTGGTTCCCACAGCAACTGAAACTGGGCCACATTTATTACAGCCTGGGAATTTATCACCAAAGGAGGCAATCAACTGTGCACGAGGGGGCTATTATCAGCCCTGGGAGGGCTACGGAACTTTGAAATCCCTCCCGCAGAACTCGGTGTTAGCATTTAATCCCCAGAGATCATAGGCTGTCAGGACGGCTCCAGCTCTCACAGACACACAGAGCCACTTGGCTGGGGCCAGAGAGCGGTCCCCCACTGTGCAGAACCACTGGAGAAGTGGAGTCACAGCCCACTGTACTCGCAGACACAGAGCCAGTCGACAACCAGAGGAGCGGTCACAGGACCTGCAAGCGTGAGCCTTACACTCACACACACAGCCAGCGAGCGAGTCCCAGACCCAACAGATTCAAGTGTCATACACTCAGCTGTGCACAGATACACGGAGCAGTCCCAAGACTCCATTATCCCTGCAGATACCCTGGATGGGCACCAGTTCTGACTAATTCGGGCCTGAAGGTCATTGCTGTCACTGGGCACTGCACTCAGGGGCTTTGAGGGCAGCTCTTTACTGTCCCACTCTTTCTCCTTCTTCTTCCCCACACCTGGGCTTCATTCCTCACTGGGTCATCTGCTCATCCCAGCTGGACAACTCTCTGCTAAAAAGCAAGTCTCGGGCTCACTGGGCTAGCATGTTAATAGCCTCCACATCCTTCTCCTGCCCTTTCAGAGCTGTCTGAGGCACTGTGGTTTAGGGGATGGCACTATATCAAGTAGATTCCAGCTCCGGGTCTGAGACTCAGCCGTGAGAGCGAAACCACAGACACTGTTCAGATGAGTCCCACCAGCCTCATGTATTATTTATTCACTGTATCATCAGTGCACCTAGGAGTCCCACTCGTGGACTAGTGCCTAGAATAAAGGGCCAGACTGTCAGAGAGATGTAAGCACCAAGAGATGCAGATAGGCATCCAGGGGAGTTAGGCACTTCACCTGGTGTACACTTAAAATTTAAATCAACCTATGTCAATCAAGAGCGGTGAAAAATTTCATGCCCTGAGTGCCTTATTGAAGACAGCCCAACCTTTGGCGTAGACACTGCTAGGCCAACAGAAGAATTCTTCCGTCAACCTAGCTCCTGTCTCTCGAAGTGGATTAACTACACTGACAGAAGCACCTTTTCCATCAACATAGGAAGCATCCACACTATGGCATTACATGTGCTGCTGTAGCAAATGCAATGTAGACACAGACTTTGTAGCTCCCACTAGTCACCTCTCTGCACCTATAGGCACCTCTATTCCTTTGAAAATCTGGCCCAAACTGTCCATCCAGGAAGCCTGTAGATTCCCTGTTTGCTATTGCATAGTATGTTATTTCACAGCATTTGCAAAATAGATGGGACAATACATATTAGAAAGCACTCAGCTCCCCTTCTGCAAGCCACTCCAGCCAGGAAGTGTCTGCCTCTCCCCACAGCATAGCTCCTCCATTCTCCCCTTCCCTTAGGTACATTCTCTTTGCTAATATCCCCTGACTGTCCTGTCTTGTCCAAGACCTTCCCCTGAGGTAAAGCAAAGCTCCCAGGGCTAAATGCCACTATGGCATGAATCATGGTTATCGTAAACAAGAAACAAAGGAAGGAAGAGAACAAAGGAAGGAGGAAGGAAACAAGAAAGGGAAAGACAAACAGAAGAGTGAAAAGGAGGGATATCGATAGACCCATTAATTTCCCTCTGTTTGCTCTGGGATTTTAACAACAAGCTGCTATGTCTAGGGTTTATCTTGGTTCCTCAGCTGTGAAACGTGCTGTGCTCCAGCATCTTCTGAGCTTTAGTGATTTGCCAAGGAGCCGAGAATGAAGCAGGAGGCTGGGCAAACAGAGATAGCAGCCGCAGCTTCATACATCACACGCAGAGGAAATTCATTCCTTTCAGCGCTGCCCATGGGTGAAATTACATTATATCCCATTCGGATAATTGGATGTCATATACCACCCGACTTGTTATAGGATGGCATTGCCTCCCCTCCCCAGGCTGTTCGCAATGTCCCAGGGCACAAAGCGGAGGTTTCACAGAGTGTAGGGGAAGGAAGGAAAGGGAAAAGGAGGTGTGGATAGACAGGCCCTGATCACTCACAATTCCCACTGACTTTCAATGGAGGTGGGAGTGCAAAGGATCAGTCCAACACAAGGAGGGAAGGAAATGTCAGACAGAGGCAAAGCAGGCAAAGAGAGAGAGTGAAAAGGGAAGAGAGAAACATAAAAGAGATCAGAGAAGGGGTGAAAGAGAGGGATCTAGTTAGAAAGTGAGGGCCTCATTCTCAAAGCACCGTTTCTGTTTTGTGCACATACCATTTTGTGCACCTTGTCACATGCAGTTTTTGCACATTTATCATTTGCAAGCCACAGAATGGACCAGTCGATCTTCTCTGTGTGTGCAAACCCCCCGCTAACGCAGTCGGCGCATGTACCGTCTGACATGTGAGTGTGCGCACAGACAGCACCAGCCAGGCCATGGGAAGAGCATACCCGCTCTACTCCATTTCCCAAATCTGGTTGCAGTTGGAAGAGCAGGGGTGCAGGGAGGGAGATGCAGGGGGTGGGAGGGCTGGAGCAGAACAGAAGAATCTGGGGTGGTGCGGGAATGCTCCGTAACCAGTTCAGGTCAGACCCCCACTGTTAGCCATTGGTCACGTCGCAGAACAGAGACGTTCCTGGGCTCCAGTGGGTGCTGCCCCACCCCGCACTGGAGCCCAGTGAAGGGAGCGGGGAAGGCTGCAAGCCTCAGCCATTCTCCACGCAGCAGCAATGATGCATGAAGCCTGGTAACGGGCCTCGATGGTGGAATTCCCCCACGCAGCGGGAGGCCTGTACACACGCCCACCTACCCCATTTCCCCAGCCTCCGCTCACTCACCCCCAGGCTTTCCCTTGTCACCTTCCACTATCAACCCCAGCCATTTCTAACCAGCCACCCCCGTACCACAGATCTCACCTCAGCTGCCTTCCAACCATCCCATAATTCCCACCCAGCACCTCCTCAGCTACTCCCAACTCCAAGGTGCCCCCCTTAACTGCCTCCTGCTCACTTATCCACCCTGGCATCCCCAAGCCAGCCATACCCCACCCACCCACCCCACTTCCTCTGGTATCTCCCAGCCAACCCAGAGTACAGCCACCAGCGCACCCAACTACCCCAGCAGCGCCATGTGGCTCACACATCCCACCCCTCCAGTTGTCTCAGAGCCTGCTAGCCTTACCAGTGTCTTAGGACAAACACTCCAGTGTCCTCAAGCGTTTTCCTTCACCCTTCCTAGTGAGGTTCTCCTGAGCTATGGACCATGCGCTTTGCTGGCAGGAAGTGTTGACTGCTCAGTGCCTGCTATGCAAGGTCTGAGAGGCATGTGTCTTCTGGCCAGGAGGGAGCCATAGCTCCCCCACTACACTCCTGTGGCTCTGCAGTTCCTCCCAACCAAAGGAGGCAAGTTCCAGGTACACATGGAATGCTTTGCAAGAATCTAATGTGGAAGAGACCACGGCAGGGATGGGGACAGCAAAGTCTACATCTAAAACAGTTACAACCTTCTGGCTAGAGGTCGCCGGTGAAAAGATGTCCTAGTCATTGCTGCTATCCTATTGTCTAGGAGCAATTTAAGATGTCTCAACTCAGGATCCCCAAAAACACAGCCCACCAGGAGAGGAGGCCACATTTGAAATGTTAGGCCAGCACCTATCTGCGTAACAACAGAGAACAGAGTGAAGAACAATCCCTTTATTTCCTGAAGTGCTCAGATACTATTGTTCTGGGACTGGAGCTGCATAAGTCTCAGAAACCTGTCTAGTTTTCCCATCAGAGGTGTGGCGGATCCTATAAGGAAGCTATCCTGTAATCTCTGCCTCTGCACCCCTGCGGAAGTCCATAAGACAACCTGCCCTGTGAATACTGAGCTCCCTCCTTTATGCTCACTTGGAAGTTTACAGGCTCCCCACCACATTTGGCAGTTTTCCCCCACCACGGCCCTGTGCTTTGTCTGAAATCCCCTGAATTTTCTGCTCATTCTCATGGTCTCCTTTCTCACAACCCTAATGCTGGTTTCTTTGATGGCTTTTTAATAGCGCAGTTAGAGTCGCCAACGCAAGCCAGAGGACAATCACATGTATCATTCTCCCAGCGCACCCCGGGAACTCCATTTGACTCAGGAGGACTTATTTTATTAAAATGATCTCTGCTCAGTTTCACTAGTTATTGAATCGTCTTGGCTCAATGGCCTCGCTCAATATCAGCTTTTCACGCTTAATAATTAGTTCTGGGGAAGGGAGTTTCATTGAATAGACGTTTGATGTCACACACGATTAGGAGACCTGGAGATGACCTAACCAGGCAATTCAATCTGGGGCTGGAACTATTCTGATGAGGGACAATTATGGACACAGTCTGCCCTCTGGATATAAGCCAGTCATTGACTATGAAATATCTCCTGACCCGCATTCCCACCCCCACAATCTCAGTCTTGTTTCAAGCACTCTGACCAGCCACCCATACTGTTCTCCCCCGTGAAGTGCCCCATCACCCCCATCCAGTCAGGCTGCTTCGAAATTGAGAGTGGTAGAGGCACGGTAGACCACGAAAAGAGTGGTCTTTATACCGTGTAAGGTATTAGCCAATGGCTGCAGTCATTTCCAATGTACTCCCACTGTGCTAAATCGTTGAATGCCCCAGAAAGACAGAGGGGGAGCCCCCTTGACTTTTATCCCACTGGTTAGGGTACTTATCTAGCATGCAGGAGACCCCAAGTTCAATGGCCCACTAGGAGGATCAGACACCTAGCCCTAGGGCTACAAAATATTCTATTAGGGGCATGTGACGTGGATTCACCACTGTGGCACCTCCTGCTGGCTGCCCAGGGAGTTCGCTTAGTTCGCCAGTGCGCTTTCATCGGGTGACGTGTCGTCACTGTCAATTCTGCTCCAGGACCCGTGTCGCTCCCAGGACTGCAGCGTCCTCTTCCAGACGCAGCCCCCGGGCCATGCCCCACTTGGTTCTCCCCACTTCCAGGGGACCCGGAGGCTGACAGTGATACGCTGCATCCTCTCCAAACCCACAGTCTACTTCTCTGGGTCACTTCCCTGCTGCCCTAGCACCTTCTCCGCCCTTGTCTGTCAGCAGGCAGGCAGTAGGGAGCTCGCTTCCCTTCCTCTGATCCTGCCCAGCACTGCTCTGTCCCAGGTGCTATCTTCCTGATTGGCTCCAAAGGGCTGCTCTAACCTGTTATGGGCCAGTGTGGGGCAGATACCCCATCCCAGGGCTCCTGCACTCTCTTCTGTTGATGCTGTTCCACTGTAATCAAAGACTCATTGGAGTAGTGGGACTGGATCGTGGGTTTTCCCACCACCTGGGGTGTGCTCTAACCACCAGGGCACAGAGCTGTTCCCTTGCGGTGCTCTGCTTCTCTTTGGCCCCCATGCCTAAGTATTTAAGCTGAGTGAGGGAGCCCCACGTCAGATCCCCAATGGCCCCAGAGCTAAAGCACTCCCCTGAGAGTGGTAGATCCCTGTTAAATTCCTTCTTCTCATAGGGCGGGGAGGGGTCTTGAACTGGGGATCTTCTGCGTGCTAGGCGAGTACACTAACTCACGTTACAACGGAGGTCCAGCCCTACTGTTTTGCATGAAATCACCTGAGAGGCCCAATCCGGTGTGTGGCCTCTGAGCAGACCTACCTGACTGGGCCCCGCAGACCACTTAGGTGTCTGGCCGCCTGTCTTCCCCTGGTTTGTGAATCACCTGGGGCTCAGGCAGGAGCCAGGCATTCAGACACCTACAGGGAGGCAGCAGGGTGTTGGCTCAGAGACAAATGTAGATGCTTAGAAAACTTTCATCGCAAAACCTTAGGCAATGAGTGAATGTAGGTGCCTATAGGGTTCTGCGGTGAATTACAGTGGAGCCTAAAACTAGGACATAGGTGACCAAGTGACTTGGCTGAGGTCGCACACAAAGCAGAGACTTGAAGTCAGGTCTCCTAGCTGCTGGTCCATCCTTCCTCTCGGGACGTAAATGATCATGTAATTAACCAGTGATCAGAACATTGCCAAATACATTTTCCTACCCATACCTATTGCTCTTGTACAAGGCTGCCATATATGAACTGCAAGTCACACATCATTTATCGCTAGCGACAGGAAAACAACCTTCTAGGAGAAACCTAAATCCATTCCTTGCTCTAACTCCCTGATCTCTCATCACACAAACTCCCTAACCTGCTCCCCCACCCCTAGCTGCACCATTTTCTAACACCATTCGGAAAGCATTTGGTGGCGGCTGTCTCCCTGTTTAATCTTGACTACAGTTCTCCCCCACAAGCGAGAACATTGAGCCGGCCTGCACGCAGTGTATTTCATCTCTCAGACGTCAGGACGGCCTCTCGCTCCCAGAAGTGAAAAAGTGCTTGGATGAGAAACGTGCTCCTCGTTTATGGCTATGTTTTATGGGTGAGAAATTGATTTGCTAGGAACTAAGTTCCTGCCCCGCCAAGCCTGTGGTGCCACTCTCCTGCCCCCAGCGCCGTGGGGCCGGGAGAGCTCTCTGCACGACGGACAGCTGCAAATACAGAGCAGAGTTCTATCCCATGGGACACACAGACTCCAGGCAACTCTCTGCCGGCTCGTCGGCTGTGCAAGAGGACGGTCTCCATCCCCTGGGCAGAGGAGGGGGAGCACGAAAGCAGCTTTTGCACTTGCGGTGCACAAAGACCGCACGGAGGCGAGTGCTGCAAGTCTCCCCGAGGAGGCAGAGGGGAGCCAAGGTAATTGCCGCCTCCCTGTCCTACTGCCGCTGACACTGCTGCCTTTTCAAGGGCAGTGCAGCAGGCGAGCTCCCTAGAGCTCCAAGAACTGCCGACACAATCCCTCCCCCCGGGGGCAATGCACCTGTCACGGGGGGTGGGGGAGCCCCGTTCCCACACCCCCCACTTCCTGGGATTCCCAGTGATTCTTAGCCAGCCAGTAGATCAGAAGGTTTATTTGAGATGCCAGGCACACAATCCCACTTAGAGCTGTCAGTACAAACAGGCCCCCTTGGCCCGGCCCTTCTGGGGGGGCAGGGAGATGAGACCCCGAATCCAGGCTCCCCACCTTCTTCCCCAGCCAGCGTCTAACCCCTTTTCAAAAAACTCCAACATCTGCCTGCCCTTTGTTCCCTTGCCAGCCCCAAGGTGTCAACTCCCCTCCCCCTCCATCTCAGGTTACAGCTCCAGGTTTCCAGGTCAGAGTAGCTTAGCCTCAGGAGTCATGTCCACCCTTCTCCCTACTTGTCACAGCACCCCACACCAGGCTGCGTCCTAGGGGCCTGAGCCAAAGCCAATGTAGCGAGTGGAAGCTTCCACTGATGTCCGTGGCCTTTGGCTCAGGCCCTACAGGCACAAGATTGCCCTATGTGCTGTCCATAAGGACCATTACACTCACCCCTGAAAGGCAGCCACCTCTGGATGGACACACCAGCCGTTTAAGCCGCGCACAGCAATGCTACACACAGTGGGGTAGGGGAGTGAGGGCTGGATCCTGTTCCACTGACTTTAGGGAAGGAGAGTCAAGCCGCAGCCAGTTGAAAGTGCGGGGGGGAGGCGGGCAGGCAGGAGACACTGACTCCCAGCAGGATGGGACCAGTACACCGTGCTTAATAACCGACTCCTGCAAGAGCCATGCCAGGAGCTCTTCAGCGTGTGCTAGTGGACAGGATGCCTGGTGTAGAATTGCTCCAGCAGAGCCCCATGCTCACGGTGGGGGGAACGCCCAGCCTGTTGACCCACTACCAGTGCCTTTTCCTAGCAGTCCTGGAGCCGCAGATCGATGCCTGAGCTATTGAAATGTGTCAGTGATTTCACCCTGGAGGGCTCCCATCCAAGACCTGGCCCTGCTTAGCTTATAGGAACCGACCTGATCACAGCTCAGGGTGGCTTGTCTGCAAATCAGAGTGCTTGTATTTAACCCCAGGAACCTCAGCTAAAAGCAGCTGTGACCAGCCTTCCCAGAGAGCGGTCTCCACACCAACAGAGCCTGATCCAAAGCTCATTCAAGTCAATGGTAAAACTGCCCTTGATTGCAGAGGACTTTGAATCAGGCCCCGAGCAGCAATAATGCTTACCACCAATGAGAAGCCCATTTACACCCACGGAGCCACTCACAAAAAGCCCAAGTGAGTGGCTGTTTGGGCTGTTTGCAGGCTCCAGCCCAACCCAGGCAGCGACCTCCTCTCCTGGGATCCCTGCCTCGCACCCAAAGCTTGCACCCAGAACCTAGGACCCAGAGCGGGGAAGGGGAAACGTGCCCCTCACTGAGCCAGAGTCCTCAACTGCCAATTACAGAATAACGAGTCTCAAATGAGTGGAAGTTTTCCTCCAGAAAGCTGGAGTCAGAGATGGTTTCCCTCAGGGCAATGTCAGCCAATTTAGCCTGCCCCAGCTGGCCCTCAGCCTAATTGGCTACTCCGGTATTGTTCAGGCAGCCCATTCTCACGCTGCACGCAGACTGCAATAGGTGCCCCCCCTTCAATAAGATGGGGGGATTTGGGCAGCCAGCACCATCTTCCATTACCATTAATATTTAATTTTTAATTAAACAAAGGAGGAAGTCTTCTGTTTTGTTAATTTCCTCCTAGCCCCAAAGCTGCAGCGGGGAGAAGGTGGGGAGCACATCAGAGCTGTCTATCAAATGCCACCGGAGGGAGATCCACCTTCCTGAGAAGCCCAGCACTCATGAGTTTTCTTAGAAACAAATCCTCCCTCCGTCTCGCCTGCTCAAAGCCCATGCCCAGAAACTGAGCTGGGGAGAATCATCGGCTCCAATGGGATTAGGCCAAATTTACACCAGTGAAGAATCCTGCCCCAGGCGGAAAACACATTCTCCTAGGATTTGCATGATAATGCATCTTGGCTTTTCATACCTCCCCTGTCATACTGTGATCTTTGGAGATGAGCAGTCAATAATTATGTGTGCGCACATACACACACACACACAGAGGAAGAAGAAAAGAAACCCGCTTTCAGATCAGTGCAGGCATTTACTTCATTATTTATTCACAGGGCTGGGAAACTGTCACCAGATCAGGCTGCATCATGCATGGGGAGGAGACACTATTACCTGTAGCTCTCACCCTTAAACATGGGAAAATCATGAAAGGCCTTGGGTGGCAGAGAAGAAGAAAAAAACTGGTTCAGGACCAAGACAGGAAATGCCCTTAAAAAGCAACATGAACACTTTATTTTTTGAAGAAAAAAAAAATCTGAGATGTTTATAGTCATAAATTGGGCATTAGCTCAGAGGCTTTCAGTTTAAACAGATATTTTAATGAAATTAAGAGCAGGACTTGCTGATAAATATTTGCTTACACTACGGCAGGGAGCAGGGAGTGCAAAACACACCTGGAATTTTACAGGCATATAAATCATGAAAGCGAGACGTCACAATTATTTAGACTCAGGAAAAAACACCTTGCAACACTGTGACATATTGTACCCCAAAGCCACATTCACCACTTGTATGTGGCTATGATATTTTGTACCAAGAATTCCTTGTAAGATATCCTACGAAGTCATGATTTGCTGAAACTCATTGTTCTGTCAAAATACACCATCTTTGTATATTGAGTTCTGAGCTATTGCTATATGGTTAGTGAAATAGCTTCAGTCTAGGACATGCCTACAGCTAACTCTCCAGTGGCAACAAAGGGGGTGGCCCACACACAGATGGGTGTTAAGTGACCATCGCCAGCCATGGACCAGCAGGGGAATTGTAAACAAGAGCTTTACAATTCACCAAGAGACAGTTACTCAAGCTCTACACAATGAGGATTGCCCAACTCTGTGACTCTGCAAGGTATCAGGACATGTGGTGCTTAACTCCATGTTTGAGTCAGTATTTTTCTAGGCACATGAACTGAGAGAATAAAATAAGGGACGGGGGCATCATGAGTCTCCCATTCTCTTCCCCAACCTACTCTGAAGGCATTTGGAAGAAAAGACTTTGAATGGGGGAGACTGGTCCAAGGCTGAGCAGGGAATTCACCCTATGCATTAAAAACTGAACTGCTTACAACAACTAGTGGGGTAAGAAAAACTGCTTGATTCAAATCTTTCTTAGTCTGATAAAGTTTAGGATTTAGACCGCTATTTTACCTTTTATTTCTTATGCAACCACCTCTGACCTCTCTGCATTACACTTATAATCATTTAAAATCTATTTCTGTAGTTGTTAAACTTATTTGAATATTTTATCTTTACCAGTGAGTTTTTCTAAAGTATTTGGGGAATCTGCTCAGATTGCAAAGGCCGGTGCACATCCACTACCCTTTGATGAAACGACAAACTAATTAATGAGCTTGCATTGTTCAAGAGAAGGTCTTGAGCAGTGTAAGATAGTCAAGCAAACCCTGACAGGGCTGTTTGTCACTAACGGAGCAGCATGCAGGATACCCTGATCCAGAAAGTTCAAGGGGATGCACGGGTTCCACAGTCCAGGTTGTGTCCCGGGGGGTGTCACAAACAGAGAGTTTCCAAAGTATAGGACTCAAAGAACTCCTCTGCTAGTCTCCAAGTCCTTAAGTATTAAGCCCCAGGGTCATCTATGCAGCATTAGCAGGTTCTAGCTGCAGTCGTCACCACACTGAAGCCAGAGGGTTTTTCTTGCCTCGTGTTTTGGCCATTCCTGATTCCACACCCTGCAGCACAAAGGCCGAGGGTTTCAAAAGTCACGGGTGTTTCTGGATGCTTTTTGTTTCTAGGGTGCCCCACTTGAGAAACTTTAACAGGGCCTCTCTTAGAAAGTGGGGGGGTGGGTTAAAGTTGTCACCCTCTGAAAAAACAAACACATGCTTTCAAAGTCTCTTCAACCCTGATCCTGCAAACATTGATGCACCTACCTACCTGGTGGGTTCTCCATCTCCTACAGTCTTTAAGTCTAGACTGGATGTCTCCCTAAAAGACATGCCCTTGCCCAGATCAGAGTCATGGCTGGATTCAGCGTTTATAGGAGGGATCGGCAACCTCTCAGAAGTGATGTGCCAAGTCTTCATTTCTTCACTCTAATTTAAGGGTTCCCGAGCCAGTAATACATTTTAACATTTTTAGAAAGACTCTTTCTATAAGTCTATAATATATAACTAAGCTATTATTGTATATAAAGGAAACACAATTTTTAAAATGTTTAAGAAGCTTCATTTAAAATTAAATTTAAATGCAGAGCCCCCAGACAGGTGGCCAAGACCTGGGCAGTGTGAGTGCCACTGAAAATCAGCTTGCGTGCCACCTTTGGCATGCATGCCATAGGTTGCCTACCTGTGGTTTACAGGGTGAGGTTATCTGTCCTATGTTATGCAGGAAGTAAGATTAGATGATCACAGTGGTTTCTTCCGACTTTAAAAACTCTAGAACTCTGTGTTGATCTTTGCCCTTGTGAGTAGCATAGTAAAGTTGAGTTTGTGCATAAGTGTTTGCCGGGTTGGGGCTTTCACTGGCATCCATAAACATCACTAGTTAATTCCGAATCTTTTAGCCAACTGGTGTTTCCAAACAGTCTGCCCTGGGTCAACTTCATTAGCCACATAAACCATTTAAGAAACATAAGAACGTCCATGCTGGGTCAGACCAATGGTCCATCTATCCCAGGATCTGGTCTTCCAACAATGGCCAAACTGACCCGAATTTAAACCAATCAAGTTACAGGGATTAGTTTGGCCCATTAGCTCTTCTTACCTATCACTGACGTCTCTAATACTGTAAGTGAAGGGACCTTTCAGGAGTTGGTCAGGCCAGCGACAGGGGGGCTGGTGGTTTAGTCTAACTGGAAAATGTCTGCCCTTCAGCTCTGCATCATTTGCATCACAAGCAACTATTAAACCATTTGCTGCCCTAGGTGACCCATTGCATTGCAGAGTCAGCCCCAGGGCCCAACGCTTTCATAGGCTGCAAATGCCAGTCTTAGTATGGGAATAAGAATAGCATGTGCAATTAAACTGGAGAAGCTGCACTCAGATTACAAGGGTTGTCAATTCCCATGCTTCCCGGCTTATCTGCTCACCAGCTGAGGTCAGGAAGAAATGTCTTCCCTTGGGATAGTGCTGCACAATGGGGTGCATTACACCTTCTTCTGCTGCACCTATCATTGGTCACTAGTCACAAACAGAGCACAAGATGGACCACAGGTTTGTTCTTTTGTGAGAATCTCTGGGTAGTTGGGGCTGCACAGCAGGGCACTCCTCTCTCTGCCAACTGTGCAAAGGGGTGGGGTGAACAGGGGATCGAGCGGCTTTTCAAGCCCCTGCAAGTGGCTGCAGGTTAGAGTCTGATAGACTGAGAGGCCACACTGAGGAGACAGTTAATAAAGGCAGGACTAGAAGAATCAATGTGTTCTGACACAGCAGTGACAGATTGGTGAGAGGGACAGATTTAATATCCCAATGTTATCCTCTCCCAGCCTAGGGGCCCTGAAATTGATTGAATAAATTAAAGCATTGCAGTGCATGACACTACAGTTAAGGTTGTCTCAACACTTCCATTTTAACACCCTTTTCTCTCCAGCTTCTCTTTTTCATGGCCTGGCACAGAAATTTTAATTCTGTGCCCTCACTTGGCCCAGACTCTCTCAGCCCACATGTAAATTTTACCAGTTTTCAGAAAGGCAGAATGAACAAATGAACACCTTGCCGTGCAAGATAAGTGGCTCTTCCCTGTACTCCATTGAAATCACTGGATATAGAGGCCACACTGCATCACTCAAACTGCTGAGTGATTGTTCCACAGCATGGAATAATCTCTGCTTGGAAATACTGAACAGAAAAATAAATGTAAAGAGATCAATATATTTAAATGTAAAGAGACAGTGGAAAGATTAAAACCACGGGCCAAATTCATCTCTGCAACTCTACTCACACGCAAAATTATTCTTTCCTGTGTTACTAAACACAGCTCAGATTGTCGGTAATGA
Organism: Dermatemys mawii; assembly: GCA_007922305.1. Lineage (NCBI taxonomy): Eukaryota > Metazoa > Chordata > Testudines > Dermatemydidae > Dermatemys > Dermatemys mawii. Next base: position 10,235,711 of record ML677380.1, on the reverse strand, counting down.
AGAAACATTTTTAATCCAAATTTATTGTTCACCATTTTTCCTTTCTTAATTCTTTGCAGTTCGCTGAAGGCCAATCCCCTTTACTCAAAGCGAGCAGCATTTTACTCCAGCAGACATCCAGTTCATTTCAGCGGGACTTCTCAGAAAGTAAAGTATTCCTGTGAGTGAGCAAGTGCGTCAGAACCTGGCCCTCAGTTGAGATCATCTAATCTGCTGTAGGTATTTGTAAGACACACATCACCTTGGCATCAAAGGGCTGAATTCTGCAAGATGCCCAGCGCCTTCTTGACTCTCCAAGCACCCTCAGCTGAGAGGTAAGGCCACCCCAGCATCTCAGGGAAGGTGGAAAGCCCCACTCAGGAGCAGGCCCTAACCCGTTCAGCAATGCTTTCCATTTTATAGCCCGTGTCCCACCCCAGTTCTCCTGCTCTAGCCTAACGCCCTGGGGTTGGAGTCTCAGTGGTTACAAGAGGGCTCTAGGAGGGAGATGCCTATGTACATGCAGCGATTTCATCACTAGATAAGGGGCCCGTAGAAGGCGCTCCCGAAGATACAGTATCGTTCCCAATAGAACTTGCTGTGCACTGCAAATGGCTTCCTTTGCACAGCATGACAGGGGGATGTTTATATCTAAACTCCACCACCATTTCCTCTGGGGTCTGTAATTTCATGGAACTGTCTGCACATAGCCCCAGTCCGGAGAGACCCAGCACTCAGCACCCCTCTGGATTTGCCTTCACTTAGCTGCACCTCCCCGCATCCACTCAACCAAGCTGACAGCAGCAGCAGCTTTCCCATCTCCGTTTGCAAAGAAGCTAGCACCCAGCAGCTTTCCACCGCACTGTATTTCATCAGGAAATGCAGCATGGAAATTTACCGCCCTCACAAGCTTGGCGAACGCAGAATGGCTCCCGCTAGTGACATCCCACAATGCTCTAACATACATTTACGAGCGAGGCTGGCCATGTGACTGCCATTGTTTTAATGGGAGTCATGTGACTAAGCCCCATATGAGCTACTTGGAAAATTTAGAGGATTGCTGTTCAAATTCCAGAGAAACGCACATCCACCACCTCTGCTCAGCAGATCCAATGCAACAAAGCTAGGGCATTTGCATTCAACATACTACCACGCTCCCCACCTCTTCCCCAGCAAACCAGCATAGGTTAAAGTCACAGAGTCTGATTCACTTCTGTGTCACTCCAGTTTTATGCCTGTGTAATTCCACTGATTTACTGGAGTTGGTGAATCAAGCCCATGGCATCAGCCTCACTGGGAACCTCACCAATTTTGTCAGTTTGTGTCTCTCCCCACACACTGTTTGCCCATAAATTTAAATACAGATCAAGCCTCAACGCCTCTATCCACAAATCAAGCGCTTTCGTTCAAAACAGAGCACAAGCGCATGTTAAGTAGGAACTAATTAGATACTCAAAGGGAGGACAAATCTAGTTTGAATAGTGGGATATGAAGAAAATTCATGCAGTGCTAGGGCATAATAGAAGGGAGCATTGCACAGTGGTTGAAGTGTGGGAAGGACAGGACTCCTGGGTTCTATTCCTGGCTCTGTCACTGACTCCCATGGGTGACTCACTTAATCCCTTTGGGTCTCATTCTTTGTTGCCTTGCACCACCATTTAGACCAGAGGTGAGATGGAGACTCTGGGAGAAAACCACTTCTGAGAGGCCAAGTAGGCACCACTTCAGTCCCACCTAAGACTTAACATTAGGGTGGCCAGTGTTGGTTGGATGTATTTATGGAGGTTTTATCATGATGATCTTTAATTCCTGGAGACTCCAGGACAATCCTGGAGAGTCGGCAAAGCTGTTTATCTTGAGGATTTAGGTGGTGTAAACACCTTATATTAGTTCCTCTGCACGGAGGTAAATCTCAGCTATCCTCTAAACTGAATCCTCTGTAGGAAACTGTCCATTCAGATTCAAAAGGATTCAAGTTCCACCCACAAAAGACTATCCATAAAACTCTTCCTGTCAAAGCGCAGTTTAAACCCACCTTGACTTTTGCAGTGGATGTGGCAAGTTCCACAGGATTTTGGCCAGGAGGTTATTAATGAAATTGCAGCAGTTTAAATGGGGCAGGATAGAATTCTGTCTTTATTTTTGGCGTTAATTCTCAGTACAATTGAGGATGACTATTTGCAGATTTGGTCAAACTGCAGGGTAACATGAGTTTTGCAGGATTTCCAGGGCTGTCTGCTGAGGCTCTGGTTTGGCTAGTGAAGGGAAGAGAGGCTGCACGGAAAGAAGGAGACAGAGATCTGTCTGAATGGCAGTTGAATTTCTCAGTAAGTTACATTTCACTTTTGCAGTCCAAGTACGGAAGTTAAGAGTCACCAGTCCAGGACCCACCCAACAAGGGAGAGTAAGGAGAGTTGGGCTGTCAATTCCTTTGGCCCTGCAGCAATGCCCTCAGCATGTCTATCTGGAGAAGGACAAGGAGTCATTACAATCCCCATCAGCGAGCATTAGGGGCCAGATCCTTAGCCCTGATCTGTGCAAAGCAGTCCTAAAACCAGTTTAACCCACACTTTGAGGAATCCCCCCATGTGCCAGTCTACCCAATCCCCGCACAGCTACAAAGCAACCTTACCCCACACTTCCTCCCATCTTGTGCTGATCAAACCTTGGCTAGGCCAAAGGATCTGATCCTGGGATTTGCACCCGATGGTGAAGTGAAACCCGAGTGAGCAAGGACTGGTGACTCTAAACCCCAGAAGATGATCTGAAGATGGGGTCCTCTGTTAATTATTGCAGCATCCCACAGTAGAAGCACCAGAGGCTACAGTCTGGCAGGAGTAAGTTGCCATGTTTGGCACTATTACGATGCAGTGTGGTCTAGTAGATCCAGCGCTAGATGGGACTCTGGAGACCTGAGTTTTGTTCCTGTCCCTGCCGCTGGACTACTGAGTGACCTTGAGCAAGTCACTGCACCCCTCCAAACTGAGTCTCAGTTTCCCCATCTGTAGACTGACCTTCTTTGTAGACTGCCTTGAGATCTAAGGATGAAGCATGCTAGATATGAACCAGGTATTATTATAGAATAGAATAGTACTTCTCTTTAAAAAAAGAGGTAAATCATCCAAATGGCTGAGATGCATCAATTCATATTTTTTTCTATCGATCAGTCATTGGAACTATGATGTCATTAATAGAGATGTGCGGAGCAAAAATAGACCAGAAGTAAATTTATACGGCATTTACAGAAACCAATTTTTAAACAATAAAGCAATAAATTCAGCTGGTTTATATTATATATATATACATACACATACCTACACACACACCACTGAATTGCAAATAAAACACTGTTGTTCAGAATGCCAAAGAGCATGTAAAATGTCATACTGATTCTGTGCTGTTCCTGTAATTTAACTGTGGTTGTACAGATTGATAAAATATGTGATCTTGGAAGGAATCCTGATATACAGTCCTACAGGAGGCTGTACTGGAAGGTTGGGTTAAAGGATAATTATGAGAAAGGTCCAGGAGACCTGGAGTATATTCCCAGATCTTCTACTGATTTACTGGGTAAGCTTGAGCACGACACTTAAATTCCTTCTGCCTCTGTTTCCCCATCTGTAAAATAGGAACAAGCCTTTTTAATTTTTCCCAGAGCTCTTGTGAGGTTATATTAATTGATGTCTGTAAAGAACACTGAGACCCTTGTATGCAGGGTGCTAAGCAAAGTATTCTAAATATGCCCTAAAAATGGGGCTTCCTACACGCGTCAGTGGTAGCATGAATGGTACCACCCACCCAGACGCTCATCATATGTCCTGCCCTTATCCCATCACTCCAGTGATCAAGGAAAGGTTCCGTCTTCCATTCTTAATCCTTCTTGCCTTTTAGGAGTCATTGCTGACAATAATTAAGTCTCATAAGGATAAAACTTAGATGAGCAATAGCCTCCAGGGATGATATTAGAGTATTAACTCTGTTTGTGGTTTAAATATTAATGACAAAGCACAATTACCATCCACTAAGTTTCAGGCTGGTGTTTGAAATCTCATTTAGTGAAGCAGGAGGACCAAACCCACACCCTTGGAGGCATCTGTCTAGAACAGGGGACTGGAGGAACGTCTCACCCAGAATAGAGCTCAGGGGGGAATAGGGTGAGTGATCTTGGTGCAAACTTGTGTGTTGCTCAGAAAACTCGGGGGTCCTCTAGCGGCAGTTTGACTCCAGGCGGAATGCTCAACCCCTAGGATAGGGTCATATCGATCAAGGTCTCTTTGAGCGTGCACTGCTGTATTAGGTGCTGTTTATCTACCTCGCCATCCTAACGTTATTTGTGCCTACTTCCAAAAGAAAACACTTAAGACCGAGTCTCGTCTAATTCCTATAACTACAGCCCATTGGCTCTTTTGTGGGAATCGGCAGTGGGGTGAGGGGGCAGATTCTGTTGTGCTCCGAGTCACTCCTGTTTGTTCCTTGGACCCAAAGGAGGGCTGTAACCACCATCTCTACTGACCATGTCTATACTGCCTGGGTATCCACACAGCAGGCATGGCCTAACCCTCCCCGCCCCACATATCCTCTCCCAGCCCCCACCGGGATCACTGTAAAACCTGGACAGGACTCTGGGGAATTACCTTCCTTTTGGTTGTGATCAGAGACATGGAGGGGACCAGAAGCCACAGCACAGGATGGATTAGACCATTTATTGATGGGCTTCAAATGGGGGCATCGCTCCACAGCCCACTCCACCTAAGGGCAGGAAGTAAGAACCTGCTGTGACTGCTAAGGGTACCAGTGCCACATCCAGCAAGCCCAATGCTAAGGGTGGGTGAGCATGTGCCAGACACTGGGACTAAGAGCAAATACTCACATCCATCAGAGGTCTGATGACTCTGACTCTGACCTAGGGCTCACTCATGCAAGGTGCTGAGCACTGTCTGGGCCTGCTCCAAAGCCCAGTGATGTCAATGGGCCTCTTTCCCTTGACTTCAACAAGCACAACGGGAACTTCCAGAACCTGCTCAGCATCTGGCCGGATCAAGTCCTGGGTGACTTTCAACACCAGCCTTAGGAGCGGAGAAGGGACTGGGGGCAGGGGAAGCAGGGACAGGAAGGGGAGAAGGAGGGTAGTGGGTGCAGAGAAGAGGATTAAAATGGGAGAGGAGGAGACACTTCTTAGGAAGCCGCTACCTGGCAGCGAAGGAGTCACAGGCTGGGAGCCAGCTGCGCTGGCACTTAACTCTCCCTCCCCACTGCTCTAGGTCCTGAGAGAGACAATAATTCATTTCACTTCATCTCTGTTCATTTCAGACAAATAGAGCAGAAGAGTCAAGGCAGGGGAAATGGAAACAGGGCATGAAATGGAGCTTTGACTTTGCTCTGGCTTGGTTAGCCTGGGAACTACTTACAGTTATGAATAACATAAGCTCTTCCCAGTGCCCCGGACACCTAGGGGTGATGGAAAGGGGGTGGAGGGGGGTGACGAGTTAAAGTGACAGATCTGCAATGCTGGGACTAATAAATATCACACAATGCTGCCCTGGAGTCATCTGCCCTCCCTTCCCTGCGTTCCACCCCCCTTTCGTGACTGCTGCACCCAAGGGCTCTTGAGGTTCATTCAACACACAGAGAGCTCCCGCTCTGAGAGAGCCTGGGACATCCCTGGCTTGTCATCCAGGCCCCCTTCTAGTCCATGTCTCTGGGGTGGGATCAGACAGCCCCTGCAGCACTTCAACCCTCCAATGATTCCTCCAATGTTGCCCCACAGCCTTGGGGACAGGGAGCTCTGGTGGGGGAGGTCTGGCTGGCCCGGCCGGGGCCACAGAGTGGCCTCTCATTTGACACCAGCTGTAAATCCCAGGGCGTTTAAAGGGATTTGGTGAATTAATCCAGCCGGGATTTAGATGATCAAAAGAATTTCTTCAAGTCGGCAGCACTTACAATGAAATCCAGCCAAACTCCTAAAACACAGACCCCCCGGAGGGAAAAGCCTTTCTTCTTCCTTTCTGGGTTTATGTGTCTTTATTTTATCATCTCTTCAGGAAGGAGAAAAATAAGAGAAGTGCAGGCATGCCTTGCTCAGGCTCTGCCCTGAGACTCTGCTGGCTCCAGTGACACATTAGCCTTCACAGGACTTGATCAATAGCTGGAGAGCTGGAAGTGAGTCAAAGCCAATTCCCTAACTACCAAAACAAGGAGCAAATCTGCCAGTGGAACTGTAAAATTAACTCTGGCTCTAAATAATTAAGGGTAGATGAATATTCTCCCGTTACTGTCCACTGGCTGCACAATCACAGAGTCCTCCCTCACATAGCTGTAGGGATCTTCCTTTTGACTGTTTCTTGGATCTTTGCATCATGCTTCCAGAGGAAATGCTCCGAGCAAGGGACTGGCAGCCAGGACTCCTGGGTTCCGTCCCTGACTCTGCTGCTAACAAGATCTGCAACCTTGGTCAAACCAGCTAGGTGGCTAAGGCTGAAATGAAGACTCCCAAAATGAGAGCTGATTTCTGGAAATTGGAATCTTCCTCTCTCTGCACCTCAGTTTCCTCTGCTGTAAAATGGGGTTAATAATACTTGCCTGCCCAAGAAGGGTGCTGTAGGACTTCAGTTGTGTTTGGAATGAACTCAGAGACCTTGATAGGACAGAACCTATGCCACATTCACAGCATACAGAAGTTTGATAAAAAATACTCTTGCTGGAAGGTTGTAATACAACACACACACACACACACACACACACACACACACACACACACACACA
>ML677380.1:10199818-10228960 GCA_007922305.1 Dermatemys mawii | reverse complement strand
ACACACACACACACACACACACACACACACACACACACACACACACACACACAGTCTTTAGACTCCAAAACTCTCATATACAAGGACCCAAAACCAGAGGGACACAGAGCAGGCTGCTCGCTGAAGCTGAGTGGCACAATTCACCCCATTGTGCACTAGGTTGGCTCTCTGGACAGACGGCTGTGAGGCCCAGATATAGGCTTCCCTACAGAGCCTGGGAGCAAGCCCAGGAAATCCCTTACCAATTTAAAGGGATCGTTTTCACTACACCACACGCTAGAATTACACCCTTTCCTGTTCCCCAAGCCAACTTTTGTTTTTCTCTGTTATTTTGGGTCAGATCCTGCCGGGCACTGAGCATGCGTAGCTCCCATTCCATTTGTAACTATGGCAAAGAGCTAAGGGAGAGAGATTGAGACATTCATACAAGACACTTCCCACTAACATCACCAAGCCTGTCCAAGGATGGGCCCAACACCAGGCAGGATTAGGTCCCCATTTGCTTTGTCAGTCTCTCTCTCCTCTTCTTGCTGTGATGGCAGTTCTTTCTTGCTTTCTCCTCTGCCTTTGCACGGCTCCTCCTACAATTCCCTTTCCCCCTCTCTCCACACATCCCTGGCTCTGAAGTTTCCAACTCTCCCAGCTCACAGGACAAGTCTCCCCATTGAAGGGTCTCGTTGCCAGACAGCTTCTCCTCACCGTGCTCCTGCATCTCTCCCCTGGCCCAGTCTGGCTGCACAATGGTACATGCTGTCCAGGCACAATAAATGCCTTCTTTCCCCATAGACTAAAACACCACAACATCCTTCCTCAATGTCACTGCTCCAAGGGAGGGTAATGGGGACAGGGACAAATAAAGCAAAATGCTTATGCCCCAGTGACCTGCTCCAGATGCAGGGTACGTCTACACTGCAGTTGGCTAAGGCTTGCAGGGCTCGGGCTGAAAGTCTATACAATTGCAGTGCAGATATTTGGAATGGCACTGGAGCCCAGGTTCTGGGTCCCTGTGAGGTGGGAGAATCCCAGAGCCCAGGTTCCAGCTCACACACAAATATCTACACCGCAGTTAAACAACCAGAGCCCCAACCAGCTCACACAGGCCAGCTATGTGCATTTTATTGCAGTGTAAACATGCCCTCACGCCCCAAGCTGGCTGCTAGAGATCTATACATTGGCAAAGCCACCCACGCCCAAAGACTCCCTCCCTGCCGAACACCAAGTGGAACCAACCTGTGCTGGGAAGGAAATGGCTAGGCAGCTGATCATGGGGGGAGAAGGGACTCTCTCATTCCAGACAGTTGCAGGGATATTTTTTAATAACTGCACAGAATAGGTTTGATGCAGCAGTGACATATGCATGCTATATGAATCTGCTTATGCATGCTTTATAATTGGAAATCACCCCTGAATCAGACTCAAGGCAGAAGAAGGAGAAGAGACACACAGACTCCGAAAAATCCCTGGGCAATTCTGACACTGTGTAATTCTGCCCTCAGTTATACTATCAAGCTAAGCTATCCACACACCCCGCCCCATCACCACAGCATCTGAGAGCCTCCCAGTCTTTAGTATATTTATTCTCACAACACCGCAGCGAGGCAGGACCGTGCTGTTATCTCTGATTCAGAGATGGGAAATGGAGGTACAGAGAAACTAAGTGAGGTGCCCATCGTCGCCCAGGGAGTTTATGATAGGGCAAGGACTCAAACTCAGCTCTGACAAGTCTTAGGCATGTTCCCTAACCACACAAGCCCACTGATGTCAGAGGTTACACCAATATCATCAAGGGGACAGTTTGCCGTTGTTTCTCTTTCACTGTTGCAAATCCAGAGCCACTTCACTGACATCAATCGCATTCGGGCTAATGTGAAAGGCATGACACCATCACTTGGCCTTATCCTAGATTGAACAGCATGCAACTGAGATCAGAATCTGGCCCAACATCTGGCTGACTCAGGAGGGCAGAAATAAGTAACTCACCATTAAAAAAAATCCCCACGCCACAGTAAACACAATTCATCTCTGTCAACGCAGTGCCAATCCATTACACAATCATCGGCATTGACAGCCGCCGCGTCTCCAGAGACAGAACATCAGAAGAGCTCAGTGTCTCTTCCTGTGCTCATGTCCCAGCTGCCACACCTAAAATCTCTCACCAGCTGTGATCTGCATTTGATATTCAAGTTTCTCCTTCCTCTAGGCCTTTCCACTTCACCTCTGACAATGCCTGGTGCTGCCAGTATTGACCTGTGACTGCTGTGCTAGGCTGACAGATTTTTAATGTAAGAGTAAAATGGGGAGAGGGAGGTAACGATATGCCACATCCTCATTTGAGGATAAATCGGCCTAGCACCATTGAAATCAATGCCCATTTACATCAGCTGATGACCTGGTCCTGTCTCTTCAATTCAACCCTTCCCTTCTGCTCACCACCGGCCTTGCCACTCCCTCACCATCCCAGCGTGGCTCTGTCTGCTCCTTCCAAGTTCTCCTGATGTAAAGCAATTGCTTCACTCCCAGCAGTAGATGGGGATTTCAGGCAAGAGTCAAAAGTCTTTAGGTTATAAACAATTGCGGACCAACAGAGCCAGTGGCGTTGCACCCCACAGACCAGGCCTGAACATAACCCCAAGAAGCAAGGCAGCTCGGTTCTCTGGGGCAAGAGGAGAGCATTCACCATTGGGCCATAACACAGTGTTGTTTTAGGCATTTGTGACAGAGAACATATTCGACAAAATGGGCTGGGTTGTGCTCTGTGACACCAGTGTAAATCTGGAATCATTCAATTGACTCCACGCCAGAGTGATGTCAGAATCTGGCCCCAACCATTCCGCCATGAGACACATCCTGTCTCCTTAGCTCCTAATGGGAAGAGATTTATTGATCAAAGAGCGCTGACAGGCTGTGGGCTGTTCTTTTACCTTGCTGTCTGTCTCCCTCCCAGGCCTCATTTACCACCAACGGAAGAAGAAAACCAGCATCAGCAATTTCTGCCCACAATGAAAAACAAACTCACTCTCAGCTCCCATTTGTGAAACAAGCCCTGGCCAACTCGGAGCTTGCTCCCGTCTTCTTTGTGACAGAGGAGAGGAAAGACTGCCTGGCCAGTGCATCAGAAAAGATATAAACCCTTCAGAGACTAATGGTGCGGTACAGTATCCCAGGCACACTCAAAACACTGCAGCACATGACAGAAATTCATCCCCTTCGGGGAGTCCTGAATTCTCTTTGCACAGATGCTCTTTCCAATGCTCTGTTAAAATAGACACAATTACTATATAATTCTGGGAGTAGAGACTGGAACATTCATCTTGTAGCTCCAATATTGCAGCCCTCTGCCACTTAAGCTAAAGCAGAACTGCCCTAAGTAGTACTGGTTCAAGGTCCTTTAGCCTGCCTGTAAATTAGACACTGGAGGGCCATAGACGCACATCTTGCTGAAAAGTAGATCTTTCGACTTGGGCCCCCCATGAATAGGAGGCTTCCATCTATTGCTTGGGGAACCAGATGAAAAAAACCAACGCACCCCTTGACTGTTAATCTCATATTACGAAACTTTGCAGCTGGGGATCTGACCCACAAATGCAGTGTGAATGGACCTAGCCCGCATCACACCAGCCAAGGATCTGTCTTGGGAACCCAAAGCACTTTGCAAATGTTAAATCATTCTCATAGCATTAGGTAAGAAACGTTTCATATGCATTGCCTTCGTCAACTCCTTGGAATCTCCTGGAGGGATAGTGACCGACACGGAGGTGCTCACATGGGCCAGCATACCCAGCCTGCAAACACTCCTCAAACAGAGACACCTCCGCTGGAGTGGGCACGTGTGCTGAATGAATGACAGGTGCATCCCAAAGGACAGCCTCTACAGCCAATTGGCATCCGGAAAAAGACCCAAAGGGCACCCAAAATTACGTTTCAAGGATGAATGCAAGCGACATCTCAAAGAAAGGGACATGGATTTGGACAAATGGGAAGATCACACTCAAGACCGCAGCCTGTGGAAACAAGAGCTTAACCAAGGTCTCTGGAGTTCTGAGAGGAAGCCATCCAGCTTAGCAGAGGAGAAAAGAGCTCATGGAAGGCAGAGCCCCAAAGCACCAAAACATCCCCTTTAAATGTAACAGATGCAGCGGAGATTGTCTCTCTTCGAGGGGGTCTCTTCAGCCATGTTTGTGGATGCCATAAAACCAACAGTCAATTTGCTCTCTAAGGGCTGCATACACATGGTCTTGTGAGACTGAAGGATGCCTACATTCAGGTAAGAAATGCACCACACTGGTTGGCAGAGGCTAAACATGCTCAAGGTCACAGGGCAAGTTAGTGGCAGATCTGGGAAGAGGTCCCAGAAGGGCTGGTTCTCGGTTCACACTTTATTCTGACTACTTTTTCCCCCATAGTCCTTCACATAGCATGGAGCTCGGAGAAACCCAATATAATCTACTGAGCACAGATAGCTGCAATATTAATTGTTAGTTGTGCTACAAATGCCATGTAACTACATGGTCATTCACAAGTTCCCTTAGACCACTCTAACAAGGATATTTGATGTTATCAAGATATACAACCATAATTGCTACACAATTTACAGTGTGCAAGTCTCATGATGACCAAGCAACCCAGAAGACATGAATAGCCCTGCATTCCCCTTGTCACTAATCAACTGTTCCAATGCACTTCCCATGGAATTCTGCAGTCACCCATGTTACAAAAATGGCAACTAATTTTACCATATTATCTTTGTCTTGCACACGCCATCAGTTTAACAGCTCCTCAGAGCAAGCACTCCCCTCTAGGTTTAGCTCTAGCTAAGCATTTGTGGGGCAGGAGACTGGATTTAGCAGACAGTTACAATGGTGCAATTGGGCTGATGAGAAGAGGCAATTAATTCCCTCACACCCACCCATTCCTTGATGCAGGTATGCTACTCCTTCAAATCTGGGCTTACAATAAATTGGCCACCATGCTGTTTCTCATTGGATTCTTTCATTACCACCCTCTTTCTGCCTTGGTGACATCTAAGGATATGCCTTAAACCCTCAGCAATCAAGTACAGTGATATTGCATTCTCTCTGCTAACTGCCCCCGCCAGCTCTCCCCATATTTGTCTCATCTGTAAGATGAAACGAGTGGCTGCCTATGCATTAAATCACTTCATGTCTGGGACTGCTGCCATCGCTTTAGTGATAATGAGAATATGGGGTCCCTGGGGGAACCGGGAAGGGAAACTTTGTTAGAACAAGGCAGCATCTGTTTTGTTTTGTTGCTCCCTACTCTTCTTCGTTCTGAGATTGAGATGTCTTTGGGGAGTTGTTTCACCATTTTTCAGACCTGCAGTGAATTTATATAGTCACACGGGGGACCTGAATGCCATTATCACCATCCAATGGACATGACTTAATACCTTAGAGAGCTCAGTGCAACGTTTGAAACGGGTCTGGCTGCTGGCCATGGTGCTGAAAGGATTAAAAAATAGGCAATGTGCTAACCACAGGACTGCAGATCTAGGAAATCAAAATGCTATTGATCCTAGGCCCATCCTGGTCTTATTACAATCTGCTCTGCTAGTAGCATCTGCAGCTTTGATGAAATCCATCATCACTAGCAGTGCAAAAATGCACCAGCTGAGCTATGCTGATCTATATCAGTTGAGGATCTGGTCCACCTTGTCTGTCATTAATCATGTGCAGGAAAGTAGCATGCGGGGTCAACCCAGAGAGCAACACAGCACCAGAATGCAGAGCATTTGTATACATAATCTGTTTTATTGTGCAATCAATGTCTATTTTCCTCCTCTAAACAGCCACAGACAAAAAAAATTGTTAAATGCTCATGCAGCAGATTTAGGTAAATCACTGACTTCTAAAGAAAACCTGCTATGAACAAACCTCACCTGCTGCTTATGGATTTTTTTTGTGCCATTTTAACAAATCACCTTTGGCTAATTGGGTAAATAAAAAACTCTTTAGAGCTGCAACACAATAAAGTAGCCAACAAAACCCAGCACTTCCAGAAAAAGGAATTCCCCAAGAAACAGCTCAGAGACAAAAGGACAGGGGTTGAAGGAAAACAATGAATTAAACATTTTTCTCAATTCCTCCAGATGTTAGAGGCAGCTACAGATTTTTTTAAAAGAAATCTTTAATTAATAAAACGAAAGGAAGGAGACAAGGGTAGAAGGGAGGGAGTTGTTTGAAGACATTTCACCCTGGGGTCCTCGGGAAAAGGTAAACAAACTGGCAGACTATTTCCTAATCATTTCTACAGTGCACCAGTGGTTTGAGTTTAAAGACAAATCCGAGTGCTGCTAGCATTTTAAAGCAGACTCAAAGCACTAGCACTCTCCTGGGGAGGTTAATGCTGAAACAGGTGAGGAGGATGAACAGGGTGAGACCTGACTGGTCTTTTCTGTGCTGTGCACATTTTACAGACAGGGAAATGGACTCACCCAGCAGCATCACAGCTCATTTTGGGTAATGCAGTGGAGTCCATAGCAGAGCTGGCCTTAGAACCCAGGTCTTCTGCCTTCAAGACTGGTGCATAACTACAAGGAAACACAGTCTCCTGTTTCCACCTCTGAGACCTGTACGTCCTATGAACACTGGACTTAACAACCCTGGAGAGATTGATTGAGCTAGTGAAGCTGAGAAAGGGGCAAAGGTCTCTTCCCCACCCCGCTATGTGGAATCGTTTCTATTGGTTTAACATCCCTCCACAGTCTTTATTAGCAAGCAAAACGTGAAGCACTTCACATGCTCTGTTTGAATGCTTATGAAGGAGGAGAGCAGCCGCGCAAGATGGATGTGTCAGCTGGGAGGCCGGGTAGCTCGGCTGTAAGAATTTTAAGAAGCTAATTTCAAGAAAACAGTAATCAAGGGACACTGAAAGGTTGGGGGAGGCTCATAAAAGAAAGCAAGCTGTCTCTCTCAGCTAAAGACGGTGGGCTGGCATGAGCCTCTGTAGGTCCCGGCGCGACCACTCCAGTCCGCCTGCATGACTACTGACATTTATAGGACTATGGGAAGTGGGGTGTTAGGGACTAAGAGTTGCTCCAGATTAAGTACCCACGTAAATCCGGTCAGCAGAAAAATTCACTGTTTTTTAAAGCCAATGATGGACACCAAGAACATCCCGTTTCTCTCCTCCCACCACCTCTGCTTTGTACTGATGAATCACAACCACATGTTGGGGAGAATGACATGGAGATGACACAGTGCTGAAGTGCTGGGAACACTAAAAGCCATGGAGGAGACAATTGACCAGAAATCAGCTTCTCGATGGCCAAGCCCATAGCGCTTCCTAGTTGCTTCATTTGGGGCAGGCGAGATTATCCCTGTGCGAAGCAGCACAGTCTCTCAACGAGCTTGTCTTCACTGCAAAGTTCATGCCTTTTTCAATGCGAGCCAGTGAGTGGGAGGAATTCAGAGGTGGGGCAGCATGGGAGCACTGCAGCCAGGACTGGGCAGGGGAGGATAAGGAGCCAGAGCCACTGGGAGGGCAGGCAGAGCTGGAGTCGAGTAGGGGGCTGTCCTCACAAGAGCCTCCAGTGCGGAGCAGGATGGAGCAGCTGACACCCAGTGGGCCACATGGAAGGAGCTCAGGGGCTGGATCTGGCGTGCAGGGGGTCCCCTGCTGCCTTGGGGGCTCCCGTGGTTGCAAGGGCTGCAGTGCCTATCACTGTCACAGGTGAAAGTGTTCCTGTTAACTCACCCCACATCCGCACACAAACCGCCAGTAGTCATGTTCTATGGTACTAGTGACTCGAGGTGGCTGGCATACCTAGGGCCTAGGCGAAAGAATCAATGAGCACAGCTAGGGCTTCAGTGGGCAGTGAGTGGTGCAGGAAGTCAATGGCAAAACTCCCTTTAACTTCAGCAGAACCAGGATTCCCCCCTCTCCCCACCAGGTCTTGACTGAAATAGATTCTCTCACTTGGAGCCTTTGATATTTTAAGCTTAACTAAGGCTGAGGCTCAGTCCTGCAGCCCTTACTCTGGCAGCAGCCAATGGACCTACTCAGGTGCCTGAGGATAGCTCCCCTGAGCTAGCGCTTGCGAGACCCTGCTGCGTTTGGCTCCGGGATGGATGCCGCTGCCTCTGTGAAGGAGCTCAGAGGCAGATGCAGTTCTGGGCATGGCCCGTCCCATTCATTTTTCTTCCTGCATGCAAAAAGGGGGTAGCTCTCCCTTGGCACATGAGTCATTCATCTGAGCAAGTTTCATCTGTTCCCCTCGGATGCCAGAGAGGAGCCAAGCACCGTACTGCTCTAATCCAGGCTGCTCTGCAATTGTGAAGGTGCCCTTAGAAGCAGGAACATAATACCAGTGAATGGGGAAATGAAAGCGTAGGAAATTGTTCCTTTTGCTGCTTTATTTTCTCCGCTTCCTCCCTGATCCCTCCTTGTTCATCCATCAGTCTGTATCTCTCCCTGCCTTGCTATCCCTGTCTGCGCATACAGGTTTTCACTCAGATGACAAAAACCCATGTTCCTCCTCCAATCTCTGGAATGAAAGTCAGTAAAAAAACAGGTGCTTATCTCCAGCTTCGCCTTTTTATACCTTCAAGGATCTTTATTTCAATCCACTAGCAAATTTTAACTGACAATTACAGCCATTGACTTGCATGCAAGGTACTTAAAACCTATCCTATCTCTGCATTAATACAGGCAGAGATGTGAAGCCGCAAAGCTAGACAGAAACGTCCAAAGGAGACTCACCTATCAATGTATTCAAAGGAGAGGAGGGGACCCAGGCACAAAACATTGGCCCTTTTCTGCAAAACCCCATATCCCTTTTCATTTCCATCATCCATTTCCAGAGCTCCGAAATTTCACAGCTGTGGGATAGGAGAACCAAATACAGGATTTAGAGCAAGAGCGAGCCAGTGCAGAGGCTAAGCCTATCAGGATTGTGACCTGCAACGGGGTTGGCTTTTATAAAGAGAACAGGATTAGCTGCTGAGAAGCAAATATTGGTTGTTAAAGTAGGAAAAAAGCCTGATTTCCTGATGGGCTGCGTGAAAACAAATGGAGGAGGGGGAAAGATTTCAACTAGCTCCGCAGTTTGGAAACATAGAGGGTGGTGGCTTTGTTTCACTTTGTTGTGAGACGTGGATGTTCATGAGGGGAAATGAGGAGGGGGCAGGGAGAATGCTCGGTACCTCAAGGGGGAATAGATTCACTGATGATCTCCAAGAATATTCTCCACACACTCAGCATCTTCCAACAGCGAAGATCTCTGGAGGCTCACTGGGATGGAGCAGGGGAATAGCAATGAAGGGGGAAGCCTCTCTTGTCTAGTCAACACTCACAGCAGAGCAGTAGTGACCACCAGCCAGAAGTTATTGCCCGCTGACTGATCTCAGGAGCCAGGAGCTTGCAGTCTCAGTCTAGTTCCTCTACTCTCAAGCTCCACTGACATGGGGTAGGCCACTTCCCACACCCCCTCATGGCCTCAGGACAGCTCTGAAAGAGACCCCTGCCTCAGTTTCCTCCTTCATAGGTTCTGGTTTATTAAATTAAGAAACATTCAAAATAACATTCTCTGGTCACTCCTCAAGTTCATCCATTTAGCACCTTATCAGGTGACTCCCAGGCCTTCCCTGCCTGTAGTCTTGCTCCCCACATCCCAGGTTTCTCTAATGAAACCTACGCGATCCTAGCAGCCTCTATGTTCTCTCCATCCCCACTTAAATCTCACTGGGGACCCTTCCTCTGCAGCTTCCCGCTGCTTTTTATAGTGAAATTAGCTGATTCCTGCTCAGCTGTGCCTCCTTAGCAACTCCAGTTGGCTGGCTGCAGGCCTCTAGCCCTTAAAGCCACCCTGTTACAGACCTCATCACAAAACTTGCATCCCTGTTGGCAGCTTCGGCAGAGAAATCGAAGGCTCTGTGGGCTCCGGAGGCTGGCACGCCTTCGTGGACGAGGAGTCCCTTTAGAAGGCACTTGATGCAGCCTGGGTAGGAGGCTGTGTGCGGAGGAAGGTAGCAGTGCCCTTGCCCCTGCCATGCCTGGTCTGTGGCCACACAGGGCCAAACGGAACAGCTGTCTGAAATGTGGCCACCTGGCTGCAAACACAGACCCCGTTTCTCCTCCCATAATGGCTTTGAACTCCGCTGGCCTCAGTGGAGAGACACCTGGATTTACACCCCTGTGAGAGCATGAATCCAGCCCCCGGCATGCAGAGAACGCCACTCACGCTGCATATCCCTTCCCGCTGGCCCCAGGATATTTATAGCAAACAGGAGCATACAGGACATTGTGTGTGTCTCTCTAACAGCTTAGGGGTGCAGTGACACCTGTCCTAAGTTTCTTCACACACATACACACACACAGAGCAATCAGTCTAAGTCCCCGCCTCCTGGATTCGCTGTGTCAGCACCACCAGGCTGAATTAGCTACATGCTGGCACTATCATTCTAATTGTTTTCAAATATGCATTGTAATAAACGTCTATTAATTAGCGCAGGACTCTAAATGGGAGCAGATAGCATGGCGGAAGGGTTTGTGTCGATAACACAAGTAATGAAGGATTACACACGTCTGCCAGCTACCTCTGGGACCCCTTTTCTCACCAAGTGTTTTGTCTGACATTGTAGAGGTTTTAAACAAACGCACAAAAACAAGGAGCGAAAGAGCAGGCTGACAAACTGCATGCAAGATGATATGTAGATCGGACCGTTGGGAACACAATCCAGAGAGAACATTTAAATAAAGCACAGTGGCAAGGTAGCAAAGTGAACCTGACCCCCATGCACTAACAAACAGCATTCAGTCACACACACCAACCAGCGTGGCTGCATACACACGGCTATGCATACACACAACGGTGACACAGGAATGCATACGTATGCACACATGCCCATGTAAATATAATCACAGGAACACCGCAATACGCAGACACACCCCATATATGCAGTCACACGTATGCTGTAACAGACATGCGCCCATTCACAAATCACAATACTCAGCCACAGATATGGCCCCTCTACACATAAAAATATACAGCTGCTTCCAGATATGCACTTACACACAAAAACAATCACACATATGCACCACAAAACCACACTCCCTAACACCTGCTGCTCATCATGATGCAATGAAATTTTAGTGCTCATGCTACTGCTGCAAACACAGAAGTAGCTACAATGTCTACAATCTCCAAACTAACAAGGACAGCTCCTGGAAAGTACAACACAAGGAGCCCATTCCCCAAGGCCCTCATCTCATGTTGGAGTCTCTGTAGTCTGGGATGGCCCTGCGGTGAATAGAACGAAGGCTTCCATCATCCCTCCTTCTATCTGTGCCCCTGGACCTTTGAAAAAGTTATTTTTGATCCCAGGAAAGGATTAAAAAAAAACTATTCCAGTTGCAAGAACTTCTTGCAGCTTCTGCCAGAGCTCAGCCTGGCTCCCTAACCTTGTTCCTGGGCTCCATTAACGTGTCTGTCCTGATGGATCAGCCAGTCCCAGTCTCCCAAGCAGGGAGAGGGTAAACACAAAGGAGGGACAGACCAGCCTATGATCTTCCTTGCCCAGCCCAGCAGGAAACGTGGGGATCAGCCAGACACCTGGCACAGGGATGACAGAACCAGTTCAGAGCCAGGCAGAGGCTGGCTAGCAGATCTCCCTCACCACACAGGAGCACTCAGTGGCTGGATTGTTCTTCTCCTTGTGCCCACTACCCAGCTACTAGATTGGAGGACCACTGCCCACTCCCACCCTGCCAATCTCTTCCCGGAATGAGAAACGCTGCCCCCCGTGACAGAGAGAGGATCTGTCCAGAGCAGGTCCGGCTTTACTGAAGGCAGGACTCCATGTTGCTGAGGGGCAGCAAGAGGTCGGACCCTGGACTGCTTCTCCCTCCAGCCTTCCTAGCCCAGTGGGAGACCAAGCAGGCAGTGGACCCCTGAATTCTCAGTGGCCACAGCACATGCTTTCACTGCATATGCCAAGAGCTGGCCCTGCTCCAGGCCAGAGTCAGCCTGAGAGCCCAGAGCTGAGCGAACACAGCTACAGAATAACTTGCCCTCGGGCCAGCCACCTGATGACCTGAAGACTAAATAACGTGTGTGCATATCCGCCTCAGCGTGCGCAGCCCATGAGTAAGCGGTGCCGTACAGCGCCCACCAGGGCATCTGCCTCCACCTTACCCGGGGATCTGAGGCATCACCACGCAGGCAAACACAGCAGCAGCGCTTGTGCGCGCTCCCCGCTCCCCGAACCCGTCATCATGTTTGTCTGAGCCAGCCGGATCTATGTAAACAGAAGGGAGCCAATTAGTGGCTGATGTGAATGGTTCAGTGGAAAGTTATTATTTAAAAGCTAGTTAAGATAATTGGGGGCCAGTTTAATTAAAACATCAACTTAAATACAAAATTAATGCTAGAGATTTCTATACACGCAGCCGGCGCCTTCCCTGGGGAGGGTGTTAATTGGGTACCGACAGTGACTGCAAAGTGCTGAGAAGGAGCCGTCGGCTTTGGAACAGGGACCTGGAGCCTGCCCCCAAGGACATGTCTCCTGTCTGTGCGTTCTAGCAGGGCCCACATCAGGGTGTTGGAGAAGGGCAGGAATGCAGAGTGATTCAGGCAGAGATTTTCAGAAGCCATCAAAGGGGTTGGAGGCCCCGTTCCCCATCCACTTTCATAGGAACTGGGTGTCTAAATCCCCTGGGAGGCTTTGAATAACCTTCGCCTGGACATCAAACTCCAATTCCAATAAATGCCTTGGAGTAGCCCAACTGTGGGAGAGATCCGCTGGGGCATCTGCCAGGAACGCACCCCAGGGGCCATGCGCAGCCTGGCAGAAGCTGGGTGTCTCAGGACCCTCTTCAGCACTGCCAGCAGCCCATGGTGTGTGTGGGACTGGTCAGGGCTGAGTGGTGAAGTTTAATGGAGCCTGCCCACATCTGGCATTCAGTGGATGCTGAAGGTAGGCAGAAGGGCGGGTTGCAGCAGGAAGAACAGCTAAGAGGGCCGGAGTTATTGCAAGCAGGCAGCCAGCTTTATCTCACACCTTTCGATAAACTGTGTTGCCTGCTGTGCCTGCAGCTGAGTGTGACACCGGCTTCACACCCACCCAGTGCCAGATCAATACTGGTTCCCAGTGAGTTGCCATTTATACCTGTTCTCTGACCAGTTCGCACCCTAACCTTAATTCGTCTCCCACCTCCTTTGACGTCCCTTGCACTCATCCTGGTCAGCTGCTCCAGCACCTCTGAGTAGCTAGCAGGCCTGGGATGGCAGTAGCGGGGAGACAGCTGGAGCTCACCGTGGGCCAAGGGTTAGTCACTCTCCCCGACTACGAGCTCAGCCCAGTGTCCAACTCATGCCTCCTTGGAGTTTCCTCTCGAGCACAACAAGCTTCCTCTGGGTTTGCATGAAACTGGGGTATTTAACTGGCCTGTGATGTGTTTCCTGCTTGTTTTCCACCTGCTCACTGAGCATCACCAAGAGACCCGCACCTGGCAAGTGATTGTTTTTGAAGAAGAGTCCAGAAAAAAAGTTTCCATTCCTCTCTGCTCTGAACTCAGGGACAAACATACAGAGCCTGGCTGGGGGCATGGGGAAGAGCGGCAGGTTTCTTGGTTCACGGTCCTAGGACACAGCGTCACTTAGTAGTTATAGCAGGGGAATGAACATCCAGAGACCTGGCTCCAGCTCCTTACTCAGGGTAAATTTAAAACCAAATCAGCTGTTCTGATTTACACCATCTGAGAACTTGGCCCAGCCTCTCTGCACCTCTGATTCCCCTTCTGTAAAATGGGAATGAAAGAACTTGTCCCACTTTGTCAAAGCGGGGCCCTCGGGTGAGAGGCGCTGAACCATTTCAGATCTGTTACACTGGTGTGAATCAGGAGCAACTCCGGTCATTTCACGCTGCTCAGTGGAGAGGGGTGGCCTGGCCTGTGGGGCTGAACAGGACAAACACAGAATGCCTAGGGCACTGGGGGCAAGGTCCATTAAAGAATTAGGAGATGAGCATTCACGCTCCCTGCTGGAGACAGGGCCTAAGGCCCATGGCATGGGAGGGGAAGATCTCTCCAGCAAAAGAGGTAACAGAAGAGAGTAACCCCCAGTGAGGCAGGCACCCAACTTTTCCTCAGCCCCTCAGCAAACGAGACTGCTGAAGTTCCTCCTTGTTAGGGAGAGTAGAGGTTTTATCTCATTCCTGAGCGATAGATCCTGAGCTGCCCTGGGGAAGGGGAATGCTTTAATTACTTATGAATCGATTGATCTGCTGCTGTTTCAGGGACATCCATCTAATGGCTCTGTAAAAGATGATTCCCAGCCAGCGGCTCCACCGTTTAACACATTCACCTCGCTGCAGAAGGGGCGGGAGGGAGGCACAAGGACAGGAGGCTTTAAAGTCATCGGGATAAACTCTCCCCAGCCTGATTCTTTGTTGCCCTGCAGCTTGTGTCATCATTTACTCCTCCTCCCCAATGTCTGCTCAGTAACTAGATTCTTGCTCTTCACAGAGTTTGATCCTGCTCCCATTGAAGTCAATGGCAACGCTCCCATTAAATGCCTCTAGGGGTAGGATCTGTATAAACTTCTAATCTAATGTGTGCTCCTTGAGCTGGGGCTGGGGCCCAGATCTGCAAAATGAATTAGGTGCCTAAATATCTTTGACAATCTGGGCCCTTCTGCCTCTGTCCCCCATTGCATTCAGTTTGCACCTGGGACCCATCAGGAATTTAATCAGCACTGAATTAAAAGCTATTTGAATGTTCCTTGAGATCCAAAAATTGTATAACCCGTCCCCCACTCCCAACACTCTAATTTTGTGGTTAGGGCTTTGAGCTTTTCCTTGGGTTCCTCCCAAAGAGAAACACTGCTCTTCCCCTCATAGTACTAGTCTATTTCCAAGGGAAGCAGAGAGTCGAATTCCCTACACGAGATACAGGGAATGACACTCGTCAAAGTCTTCTTGCTTATTCTATATAATTGGAGCCCAGTTATCAACCTGTCTCACAGCCCCATCTTCAGTTAAATTACTAAATAAATTCAGTTCTTCATTAGCCACGTGAATGACCACAATGTAAATGTGGGCGAAATACAGAGGCTTGCTAAGGGGAAGATTTCAGGCTGGACTTGCAGACAGAACTTTGTCCATGATGTTTAAAATCTGCAGGGACTGTTTTGCTGGGTCACTTACTTGTAACAGGCTGTTTCCTTTGCTCCTATCGGACTTGCATCTAATCATCATCTTTTTTAGATAGCATCTTCTATCTTGATGGACTCTCGAAGGGCTATACAAGCTAGAGACTGTGTTATATGTAAGGATTGGTTCACTCGTCACTGAAACGCAGCCCCCTCTGGGGTGGAACAGAGTAAGTAGCTAACAGGACACAGTAACGCTACACCACAATTTAGAACAGGAAGTAAGTTCCCTGTCCAAGATGCCTTCTCCAGTTCACACTGCATGGAAATTTAAGTCAGCAGAATGTCTGCTAAGCGCCTGAATTTGTGTTTGGCCAGGACAATGGGATTAACACCTCTGCAATACAGCAGCCCCAGCCAGGGCCGTGTGAACCAAGCCCCACACTTAGGTTATAGCAGTTGAGGAAAGTTCAGCTCGCACACATTTAACAGCTGTGGCTTCCAGCCTAGGGGAGGAACTGCAGCTGCATGCTGGCTATGCAGAGACAACCAAGTGCTGGCTTCAAGACACAGGGGAGCAAAGAGGGAGGTGCCAGAAGGAGCCCTGGGGATGGGGGCAGAGGGAGGAGCAGCAAGGGACCGCTCTGAAAAGGCTGCAAACCACTGCTCTCTGGGCTGTGTGAAGCACCCAGAAAGGACGCATCAGGACCAAAGGGCTTTTAAAAAAAGAGCAAGGCTCACACAAAGCTGCATGACCTATGGATGCTCACTGGCTTGACCCAGCTCTCTCCATAGCCCCTTGCTGGCAGCCAGTCTGCCTCAGCCCATCGTGTAGCTGGGACACTAGTTCAACAGCAACCCAGAGGGCAGGGTGCCAGCTATTGCTTAGCGACAGCCATAGCCCTGCTTGGAGGGCAGGGGAAGGAGCTCCTGACAGGGGAGCTAAATAATCCGGATTGTATTTGCATTTCATTTAGATTTAATAAGATAGTTATTGTGTGCTAATTACATGGCAATTGATTACTACAGCAACATATTTACCGAAGAGGAATAATTCAGCTGGAGATGTGTATCCTGCTCATCTAAATTGAATTAAGCAGACTCAAAGCAACACTCTGTCACACATTGGGAGCCTCCAGTTTGACACACATCACTGGAAATTGTTACAGTCTGGGAGCCAACTTTGCTCCCCTTGGGAGCCTGCTGCCCGCTAGGGAGGGAGCCAAGGCAAGGTGCTGAAAGCCCATGCAGGGGTCTGCAGCTCCAGAAAGCCACGGAGCTGTGCACTTCAAAAGGCTCCCTGCCTTCACTTGCTTCTTGTCTCCCTTTCTGGTGGCACGAGACCGAAGGGACATTCTCTGAAGTTAAAAGGGGCAGCTTCAAACTGGCTCGAAGGAAATGTCTTTTGACATCCTACAGAATAAGACCGGGAACTTTTTGCCACAGGATGTTATTAAGGCCAGAAATTCATGAGATTCAAACCCGGATTGGACACTTATCGGGCCAACAAAAACAACCATCATGATCGGAGTTATGAACATCAATTCCAGAGGGGTATTAAACCTCCTGAACACGATCTCTATTTGAGATCCGGATCAGACCTATGTGGAGGGCAGACTACTCCACATTTGATCTCACCTTCTTCTGAAGCATCTGTTGCAGGCTGCTGTTGGGGACAAGACCCAGCGCTAGCTGGACCTAAAGTCTGATCCAGTCAGGGCCAGTTCTGGGTGCGAGTGAACAGGGCAGTCACCATCTTCCCAGGGGCACCAGACTTCTCATCCCCCGCGCCCTTTAACTTGCTGATTGGCCTGCCAGTGTTGCTTTGCTGATTCTCCTCGTCCCCTGTCCAGCCACTCATACATCATTCTGGTAGAGGGGCACTGTAGTGGGGCGGCTGCCCACTCCCATGCCAGAGTAGGCCAAAATGGTGTGAGGGCAGACAGCCAATTAGAGAAAGGCTTACTGTGGGCCAATCAGGACCAAGCTCGTAGCCAGCCAATGAGGGACAGGCTGGCTGTATAAGTAGGCTGCCCTGGAGAGAGGCAGTCAGTCTCCCCTGGACCTTCAAGGGGGAAGGTCCAGCTCCTGAGTGAGGAGCTACAGCACCAAGGACAGCGCAGTGCTGGGCAGGCCTGGGGAGTAGGAGGCAGCTCTAGCCTGGGTGCCTGTCAGGCTGCGGGCCCTGACCAAAGAGCCATGAGGTGCAAGGGGGCTGCAGGGGAAGTGGCCCAGGGAGACGATGGGACTGAGAGGAGAGAAGGAGGGCAGGACGGCTGCCACCAAAGGGTCCCTGGGCTGGGACCCAGAGTAGAGGGTGGGCCTGGGTTCCCCCCTCATAGAACCCGGCTGTGGAGGTGGCCATAGTAGGTTGCACCTGACACCTGCCAGAAGGGGCTTGACACAGGGTGTGGCTGGCCGCAGCAGCGGAAGGACTGCAGAAACAACCCCCCACCCCACGGAAGGGGGCTAGTGTGGACTTGGGGGTACTGCCGGAGGGCAGTGCCTTGAACAGGATGCTGCCTGTGAGGAGCAGTGCACGTCCAGATAACAACAGAGGGAGTGAGAAATGGACGGGACACCATCGAAGGAGGGCGCTCTGCCGAGAGACTGAGCTAATTCCCGGACCATCCAGCAGGAGGCACCAGGTGGTGAGTACCAACCCTGTTACAGGCACCAAAAACATTTTCTGCTGTCATGAGCAAGAAAACCCAGGGCCACTTCTGGATCTTCGGCATGGCAATTCCTATGCAAGATTAACGCAAACCGGAATTTTGCCCCTGCCCAGATACTTTCCAGTTTCTATTTTTATTTTTTTAATTCCATCCTTTTAAAGTAATAAAGGCCACCATTTTTCACTGACCCACAGAAATCAATGTGAGAGCTCCCCCTGCTGGCTGCTCTGCAGCACCGAGCTCACCACAAATCTGTCATTCATTCTGACAGCAGCAGCGATGCTGGCACCCGCAAAAGGTGCCCTGTTTATTTTCTCTTCACAGGAAACATAGGGTGGGAGGGATACTATGGGGCAAAAAGATGGCAGGGTGTCATTGGAGAAGAGTCGTTTTTCAGCTTCAAAGAAGAGGAGAAATAATGGGAATTAAGAATAAAAAAAGTTAAAGCTATAGGAAGTAGCTGTCAGTGAGCATTTAACAAGCAAGTTATTGTCTGGGCTTGATAACACTACATGTATATGTGGAGCTTCCTTGTATTCATTTAAACAAGCATGCACACATAGCCAGGCCTTCGCACACACAAGCACACAATTTCACAGAACTGTATGCACACACCGATTCACAGGGCACATATATATTTTCACACACCAGGCACACACACATTCAGGCGCACAGGAGAAGAATCTGAAGGTTCTCTCAGGAGCACTACACATGTGACTTTCCAAAATGTGATTCAGGCAAGTAGTCTTTACTCACACAGACAGTCCCATTGGAGTCAATGGACCAATTCACCGGAACACCCGGGGCTGAGGGTGTGATGTGGTCACCTGTCCATGAGGAGCTAGACTAAGCTTTACAGGCTACTGAACAGCTGCCACCTGTAAATATACTCAGTCACCACCAGCCTTGGCCAGACTCAGACCTACATGCTAGAAAGGAAGTGTTTCTATCCCTTTCTCAATCCCCCCAGACACCAAGCGCCCACCAAGGGCCAATCTCAGGTGACAGAGTATGGACAAGGAGGCTCCACACCTGCCTGCCCCTTGGCTTCAGATGTGTAGGCTAGCTAGAGGCGCCTTCTCTCACAGAGCACAGGCATGTCCTGAGACCCGGCCAGTCTCAACGGTGGAACCCTGGCAGTCTGTTCCCAGCAGCAAGGGGGGCCCTGTCAGGGTGGGGTGTGCAAGAAGGTGTGAGTTAGTTGACTGTGTGTGCAGGTTAACGGGATACACTTTAAAATAGACATGAGGTGCAAGGGTAGGAGTTTGTTGCTGCTGGGAATGTGTGGACATGTGCATACAGGGGTAGGTTCATGAGTGGAGGGAGGGGTGTATGTCGGTGTGGGGTGGAGTGCGCATAGGGTGTGTGTACAGCTGGGATGTATCATGAGACTAATTGCACGTAGATGTACTCGTGTGTGTTGTTGGGAGTAAGCACAGAGGTGTGATGAGCTTGTGTAGACGTAACTGTGTGTTGTACATTGTTGTCAGCAGATTGCATGGCAGAGCTGTCTGTATCTCCTGGTATGGAGGTGATTGTAGGGTTAGGGTAGGAGGGTGTGAAGGGGAGGCTTGGGGATGTGTGTTTGTTCTTGCAGGGCATGAGTTGAGAGGGGGCCGGTGTGTGTGCCGCTGATATCCTGTGTGCTCTCGTGGGCACACCCATAACACACAAGGGTGCACCCCGACACACACGAGTGCACTCCCACATCCACCTCTACTCTCTAAGAAACGCTGCCCTCTGCAGCAGCACCTCACCCCCCCATGCAGCAGCAGCCCTGTTCCCCGACAGTGGGGATGCTGAGCCCGATCCCTGCAAGCTGCTAATGAGACAATTCCCCTCCTTGCCGGCTCTGGACCTAGCTCTCCTCTCTGTGCTCCAGCGGCGGCTCTCGGCATAGTGAAGAGATAATGCCGTAACGACTCACAACATTACACGTGGCCCCAGCGTAATGCCTTAGAACAACCAATTGCCACCTCTCAAGGGCCCTGTCTGCACACCAGCGGCGCCCTGCCGGAGGACTGCCCTGCGTCTATCTGGCTGCCCCAGCAACCGGGGAGAGATGCTGCAAGAGCCAGCACTACTCAAGGTGCCTTCTCTGCATCTCTCCCTCCAGGGAGCCAAGGGCCTGCACTTTACTCTCTCTCTTCCTGCAGCTGAGGGGATGGGATGAATGATCACGCAGCCCTGTCCCACCTCAGCCAGAACATCCCTTGGTGCCTCGGGAATGAAAATGTCACCAACCCTGGCTGGAGAGCTAATGATGAGGGCGAGAGACTGACTGTGACAGCGGTAATTAACTGAGAGGCCTCCATGGCCTCATAAACCTCAAGAGCCAAAGCAGAGCCCAAGGCGGAATCACAGAGGCATAGCTCCCTTCCCTGGCAGGGCTGGGGCCATCAGGATTCGGAGCATGGAGCAGACCGACTGCGGCCCTCGCAGGCTTAGAAGCGTTTTGTGCAGGGGACTTCAGAGGGGGTGGGCAATGAGCACCCCACAGACTGGTGTGGCAGGAAGTTCAGGATCCGAGATGGGAGGGAGCCGGGGACAACGCACTGATTTCCAGAGAGGTCACATCTCAGCCCCCGCTTCGCCCCGAAGTGTCTCTACGCATTCAGCACACTGGGTTGTAGCCATTTGTAGGCTTCAAACAGTATCTCAGCGACAGGTGGGATGTGGGGGAGGGGGAGGGAAGAATCATCTGCAAGGACTCAGAGCCAAGAAGATGTACGCTCCAGTTCAGCCATCAAAACTGCAGAGATCTCTGGAGAAAACTAGACACGCTCACTCTGTGCTGAGTTAAATGCTGCGCGCCAGGGCACAGTGGCTGGGCCCCAGACATCCCCAGCGCCAGTCCATTCCCCTAGGCACACGGCTCTTTCACTCCCCCTCTCCTTACACATGGAGCGGGTTCTTCATTGCAAAAACTAGGGCTGATTTTACAACTCCCTGTAAAACCCTCCTGGAGTTGAGGCCCAGGTGGTTATTACCTGCTGCTGTACTGAGTCGAGGTCAATCTCATACTTCATGCAGTGAGGACATAGCCACAAGTTCCTTTAGTCCGATCCTTTCTCAATACATCCCCACCCCTCTCTCATCCTCTTCTCCTTCCAGAGCCTCCCTTCTTGAATCACTGGCTCAGTGCTATTGCAGCACATGCTGGATTCCCTCCCTCCAGTCACACGAATAACAATCCCCATGATCCTCTGCAAAACTCCCTCTGTCACAGCATCCTCCTTTTTGTGAGGGTCTCTGTCATCCCTCCCCCCTTCTGATCCCAGCCCTCACTCCCCACCAGAACACTCCCTCACCAGGAAGCCCCCTCTCTTATAGGCTATAACACACCGATTCACAGGAACAAGCCTGTGCCAGCCCCCAGAAGAGGGGTAGGCAACCTATGGCATGCATGCCAAAGGCGGCACGCAAGCTGATTTTCAGTGGCACTTACACTGCCCAGGTCTTGGCCACCTGTCTGGGGGCTCTGCATTTCAATTTAATTTTAAATGAAGCTTCTTAAACATTTTAAAAACCTTATTTACTTTACATACAGCAATAGTTTAGTTCTATATTACAGACTCATAGAAAGAGATCTTCTAAAAATGTTAAAATGTATTACTTGCACGTGAAACCTTCAGTTCGAGAGAATAAATGAAGACTTGGCACATCACTTCTGAAAGGTTGCCGACCGCTGCCCTAGAAGATGGACTCAGGTGGCCTAGCGAATCTCAAGCACAGCCACCATAGCTGCATGCGACCACCAGCAACTTCCTGTGAGGCCACCGTGACTTTTGGTGGGATTGGCCTCAGTGTTCGGTTCACTACAAAGAACGGGCATGTGTGACTACAGTGATTCGAGCAGTGTTTCCAACTACAGCTAGATGTGAATGTGCATTCAGCACACTTCACTTTCTGACGAACCACTTCAGAAACAAGCTTACTGATCAAACCTGGAGGCTGAATTCCACCGTGCTCTGGAAAAAAGAAGTGCTGAACAATTCCCTTTCAAGAGTCTTTTGAAATAATAATAATAATAATAATAATAATAATACAAGAAAAAAGAAGCTAACATATTTATATCATACTTTGTTGCAAAAAATGTTTGAGAAATTTGATTACCAACTTTGTTTAAAAATGATATAGTCAGTAATAACTGTGTAAGTTGTGTGGTGGTATTAATAGGACAGGTTATTCTTTACATGAAAAAGATTTGCAATTTTATTGACATGATACTTCTAAATAACCATGTGACTAGACTGTCACTAGTATAATATTTTAGCTGTCAAAATGGTGGCCACTGTGAATTTTCGGTGGCCGCCCATGTGACCACAGCAAAAATTTGTTTGAGAACCACTATGCCTTCCCATCACCATGTGTCTGTCCTAACCTCAACGCTGCACCAGGGACATGTACTAGCACGTTACCAGACTCTGTGTCCTGTAACTCAATTCCATCCCAGCAACAGAACATACTCCCGAGTCCTAGCTGCCAGCCTCTCTCAGCACAAGACTCTTTTCCCCTGCTCAGAGCCTCATCTAGCACTTCCCCTCGCTAGCATAAGCTCCCCGAAGCTCCCTTGAACAACCGATGAGCCATAGTGAAGCTGCTAACACACCTGACCCTGGCTTTGAGCATGCAATAAACAATGAGCCTGCTGAAAACCTTTTGCACAGCTCTGGCCCTCTGCACTTAGGAGACCCCCAAACCTGCATGATAACTTGCAGACATCTATGGTGTCAAAGATTCAGGGCAACCTCAAAGGCTGTTTCTTTAGTAAATGGCCCATCTGCTTCATTGGAACAGTTGCCAGGGAACAGATTCACGGCATTCCAGTAGCTCGCAACATAGGACAAGTAAGTGGCATTTAAGGGGCAGGGGTGATATTGTCTTTGCAATTGGGCTAGTAGCTGCTATGTCTACTCCTAATGAACTCCTTGCTAACTTAGGAGTACATCAGGCCTGTAAGAACTTGCTCCCTTAGCCTTTTAGCTCAACTCCAGCTATGTCATATTCCTCCCAGGCGCGATAGCAAGACCCTGCAGACTCCAGTGCAGCCCTCCTCTAACACAGGAACACAGGGGTACCTGCTTAGGTATCCATTCCCTCACCCCAACCCTCAGGGGTTTCTGGTCCTGCTCCTTGGCAACTGTCATTGTGCTGCTGATTCAGGGTAGCTCTCGGCCTCTCTGGCACCCAGCTCCACCGGTCTGGGTAACAGCCTCTTGACCCAGCTGTTGCTGGTCAACCAATTAGTCCCAGCTGGGGAGGGAGGAAGCTATTCTGTGCCTTTACCCCTTAGCAGCTGTGGGACAATGAGGTGGATATAGCCTATCACAAAACTCCTGGGCTCTGTGCTGAGCTCTGCCACTAACATCCTGTGAGACTTTGGCTAAGTTGCTTCATCTCCCTGTGCCTCAGTTTCCCCCTCTGGATCTACCTCACAGAGGATGTTGTGAGGCTGAATGAGCTGATGTGAGAGCCTCGGATGAAAGGGACTAGTGAAGAGCACAGTCACATTACTCTACCACCCCTTCGAGCCTCTAAGTAACCAGGGTGATGGCTTACCTAGCAGGGTGCTGTTCTAACCTATGTCTGAGCCAATGTCTGAGTTGGGAGCATTCTGCTGTATTATCTCAACCTGACCCTTCTCTTCGCTGGGCGTTGTGTCCTTCAGCCTTGACCTCTGGATGTCCGGCTCACACCCACACGCCCACGCCATCTTTGTCCCTCACGCATTATTGGCCCTGAAACTCTGAGCGCCATGGGCAACAGACGCATCCGGAGAATGACAAGCTGTGAGAGTCCACAGAATGCAGCCTGTTGCCATGGAAATCCAAGCCCCCTTTTTGAGCATCTTTTCAGCTCAAGGGAACATGGCCAGCTCTAACTGTGAAAAATCTTTGCAAACAGTTCCATTGAGAATTGGTTTTGTGTCCCACAATTGCTCCCCAGGCCAATTATGAGTTCTACCGGGAGATGATGGACCTCAGCTTGGTTCAGGATGTGTGACGTCAAGGTGCATTGTCTAGCGGAAGAGCCTGCAACCAAGGAGATGGTTTTCTATCACAAAATCTCTGTGTGAAAAAGTTGAGCTGGTTTTTAATATTTGAAATGATCCATTTTCACTGCAACATTACCAAGAGTCACCAAATGGCACCACAGAAAAGGTCCATTTATCTGAATTCACAGGGGTTAGGGCATGTCTACATTACTGCAGCTACAGTTGCACAGTTGCAGCTGTGCCTCATTAGCACTGTAGTGTAAATGCGTCTTACACTGATAGAAGGGGTTTTTCCCATTGCTGTAGTTAATCCACCTCCCCAAGAGGCAGTAACTAGGTTGATGGAAGAATTCTGCGTCTGCAGTGGAGTTAAGTAAGTTGACATAAGTAAGTCACACAAGGTACAACATTTTCCACAGGCCTAAGCGATGTAGCTAGGTTGATCCAATATTTAGATGCAGTCCAGGCCTTAGATTTTGGAGAAATGCTTATTTGTCCACTTTGGTACAATTTGTTTTGGATGCTGAGAAAATTACTAAGAAAGATCTGTATACATCTTCTGCTGACTAAATCATTTTATTAGATACAGCTACTGTCTCAAGGTTATGCCCAGGCAAGGAAACAAAACATTGTCAAAACATCACATTCACTAGTGTGCCCTTCTATGAAGGATCAAGGAGACCAAGCGGTACAGCTGGAAAATGCACTCTTAGCAACCTGAACTCCTCATCATTTCTGTGTGTAGCTTGATTTGCAGCTGCAGAAAATGCAAACAGAGCATGCCAGTTGTCAACTGATATTTATCATTTTGCCATTCTTGAGCTTCTGTAGTGTGTGCGTATCCATGGAAGTGTTCATGTCTGTGATTCTGTATCTCCGGGCATGTATATATCCATATGCGCACACAAGCTAATGAAGAAAATGTGCATTTGTTCAAGACTTCATGAGTTGAGTGTGTGCTGCACACGTTTGTGTGTGCTCCCAAGCATACGCAGAAGTGTGAAGTATGTGCATGTTCACATGAAGGTGGATGTGTGCATGTACATAGTGGATGTGGAAGGTACACAAAGCTGCATTTTGCTACTTTAGGCCACTCCCATGATGCAACTGGTTATTACCAAGAAGCTAAGCCATGTCTAATTACCTGCCCGATTTGCCCCGTGAAAAGTCTTTGTGGCTTCAGATTCTGGGATATTTCCCATTAAATTGTTTTCTTTGCTTCTCACAGAATCACAGCTGCTTCAATGGCTCTTTGGTGCTGGCAGAGGCACCTCCTACAGGAACCACTTAATGAGCGTGTGACGGAATAGAAATGCTCTCAATGGCTCCTCTGACTATTGTGTGAAGGTGTCCATGCCTGAAGCTGTAACTTGACTCCAGGTGGGGGGAAGAGGTCACCTGACCTCCTGCCCGGGAAGGAGACAAAAGAAGCAGAGGAGGACCTGGGGTGTGAATTTTCAGTCTGGGTCTGGCTGGGAAGAGGCAGAGAGCTACAGTCAGGCTGGCCTGGCTCTCTGGCCCCCAAAATGGACCCAGCAGAGGGGTCGCATTCACTGTACCTACAAGATCTGTCTTAGATCACCTGTCATCTAATACACCTCTGTTTTACTGGCTGGCTGAGAGTCACGTCTGACTACGGAGTTGGGGTGCAGACCCACGGGCTTCCCCAGGACCCTGCCTGACTGGGCTCGCTGGGGAAAGTGCACGGAGGGGCAGAAAGTGCTGAATGCTCTGAGGTCAGACCCAGGAAGGTGGAAGCTGTATGCTGTGAAGCTCCTAGCCTTGGAGACAGGCTGTTTATGGAGAAGAAGCTTCCCCCCAGAGTCCTGACTGGCTTCTTAAGGAGCAGGTCCAGACCATCGCCCCAGGGACTTCGTGACAGAGCGTCAGCAGCATGCTAGTGCTTTCAAAACCGCAGATGGCTTCATTAGCCAAGCAAAGGCCACTTGCCCACAGCCGAAAGAAAAGGCAGTGGATGGGAGGCAGGAAGGCTTTAATCTGAGATTGGAAACAACAGCTCACAACAATCGGGAGATGCCAGTTGTGGAAGGAGATGTGATAATAAGCTCTGCAAGGAGTCTGGCTTGTGATTTGCAAAGCTCAGACTTCAGAGGTAATGCCACCGAAATAAAAACCTCTTTCCTTTCAGGCATCACTACAGAAGCCTTTGTTTCCTGGGAGGCATTTAGGCCCAATTCACCACCGACCTGCCCCTCCTGCAGTCAAGCCAGTGCCAAATAGGCATCAAATGCTATCGCTCCAGGCTGGCAGCATTTTCACCTACATGGCATTAGAGTCAGTGATGACACAAGGTGCAGGAGAGCAACACTCAGGCCCTCAGAGCCCCTGTCTGTGCAGAGCTGAGGCTCAGACCTCCACACAGGATGGCCCAATCCATAGTTTTATCAAGGGCAGGCTCTTCCCCCTTGGCCATTTCACTCAATAAATCATTCCATGGCCTGTGTTATGCAGATCCTCAGACTGGATGCTTCTAACAGTCCCTTCTGACACTGAAGTCAGTGAAGATCCCTCCATGCCCCAAGTATTTCCATAGCACTGAAAGGGGTTTGTTCAGTCCCTGCTTTTCTTCCCCAATGTCCTTCCTCACCAGGTTCGAGAGAAGGCAGACACAGAGGGGAGAGGAAAACCCAACAAACATCCCCTCCTCTCGCCCCCCAGTGTAACTGTCAAGTTCTGGGAAACAAGAGCTCTCATTTTCAGCTGGTAAATCCATTCCGGGTGTAAGTGCTCACTAATGATTTGGAAAAGAAAGAAAGAAAGAAAGAAAGAAAGACTGTCATATTAATCTTTCCCCTGCGTGGAATCCAGTGTGCAATTATCAGCGATGAGCCCAAGGGTCACCCAAGGCGATTTCCTTCTCTCTCCCAGTCTTGAACATCTCTTCAGATGTGGAGAGCTGCAACTCCAGGGAGAACAGTTCCTTCAATCTCCTCCCCCTCTTTCCCACCGCAGTGCTTGTCTGGGCAAACTCAGGGAAAATAGATCTGGAAAGGAGGCTAGAAATGTAATGAAAGCAGCAGCGATGAGCAATCTGCTTGGCTGGGAGCTAGGATAAGACTCAAGTGAGTGAAAATGAAAAACAGGGATGGGGAGCCAAGGGAGAACCAGTGCCCAAGGGAGCACTCAAGACTCAGAGGGAAGAAGTCCTGAATGCACACAGCTCCGTAGTAAGAGTATGGGGCTCACTGCTTGCGGTATGAACTGGGGGGCTCAACCTTCCACCCACATAAATAACTGCTGAGCTGGAGCACAGAGTGGCATCACTGCTCTGGCTGGCAGCTGTTCTGAGGACAGAGATGGTAACAGTGCGCCATGCAGGTTGGTAACGGTGGTTCCCATGGCACCATGGGAGAGATTGCTCAGGAGAATATGGGCAGAGGGCCCATAAAGCAACAGGGTCAAATACGGAGGCAATGTCCAGTGAGAGATGGAGCCCGGCTGCTCAGTGTCTAATGCCAGCCACAGCAAAACGGGCAGCCCTGCTCCACACAGAGCCCTCACTCTGGCAGGTTACCAACGAGCAGACAGACTCTTACAGATCAGCTAGACTCAGCCACTGGGCAACACAGCTCTGTGTGGAAACCCAGAGAGCTCAGGACCAGCCTTTCAAGTACTCAGGACTCGCTGTGCTGAGCGGTTTGGAAAGTGCGGCCCACTGAGAGAAGCGACAGTGCACCTGTGTGACAGAGGATGGATCAAAGCCAAAGGGAGGTTTATACTTCCACTCTCCAAAGTACCAAGGGGCCACGGAGAGAGAGAGACAGACAGACAGACAGAGAGACCTCTACTGAGACTTCCTGTTAGAGGCCAGAAATGTCAGCCTGCTCTCACATCACAGACGGATGCAGGGCTCAAGCCCCAACAACTCCTGTGAAGCCCCATCCAGGCAGACACTTGTTTTCTCAGTCCCTGACAGCTCCTCAGGGTTTTCTCGGAGTGCTGGCAACGCCTGTGCAGCTCACCAATGACTATTTTTTTTTTTTTTGGCCTGAGCTGAATTGCAGCGGTGGGCGTGGATCTGCATGGAGACAAAGCCTGAGGTGCCCATCTGGGACATGGGCCAGCGTGAGTCGGAAGCTGGAGGACATGGGCTTCGAACTCAGCAAACAAAACCCCAGCTCCAAGGGGGAAGGAGACTGCATGACTCCCGCTGCTAGGGTTGCCAACTTTCTAATTACAGAAACCTGAACACCATTGCCCTGCTCACTGCCCCGCCCCTTCCCTGAGGCCCCGCCCCTTCTCGAGGCCCCATCCCCCACTCACTCCATCCTCCCCTCCCTCCGTCGCTTGCTCTCTCCCCCAGCCTCGCTCACATGCTCGTTTTCACTGCAAGGCCCAAACAGGCTAATTTATTGTTTTGACAGATGTATTATGCTAATTTCAGGTTTTATTTGTTACACAATGCTAGAGCTGGCAGCAAAATAGTCAAAAGGGGTAATTTTTAAAAAAATGAAATTTCACAAAGATTTCATGATTCTTTTCCTCCCTTCTTCACGTTCTTTTGTAACCAGCTCCACGGTTTTTGTTCACTAAATTATTGTAATTTTATGTGTGGAATTAGGACCACACATTATCACAGCTGCAATGGGTCCATTAAAGGCCCACTCCTGAAGCCCAAATACAAACCCAGAGAGCACAAGCACAGAAATGCACACCTGCCCAGATACCTAGAGAAATAAATCTGCAGAAACTGACTCCCACACGTACATGCAGATACACATGTGTATTCATGTGTACACATCTAGCATGCACTAACACATATACGTCCACATTTTTATTATTACAATTCTTGTTTAGTGCCTAGAGACCCCAACTAAGATCAGGGCTTCAGGGCGGAAGGTGCTGGACAGACACATAAAAAGAGAGAGCCTGCAACAAAGAGTTTAGATAAAGGTGGGGAGAAATGTCTGATTCCTTGGCTCTTCTGCAATTACTAGTCAACAACATGCACTCTTTAAGAAATGCGACAAAGAGCCCTGTGGCACCATACAGACTAACAGATGTAATAGAGCATAAGCTTTCGTGGGTGAATTAAGAAATAATACTTTTCTTTTAGAGTTCCCTTCTCTTTTAAAAATTTGTTCTGAAATGAATACACACCTTTTATGTTGTCAGGTTTTTTTGGGCACAAGCCAGCAAAAGGAATAAAAGTCAAAGAGTTAGGCTGCAAATCTTATTCACACAAGTATACACACATGCAGCAATACATGCACCTCCCTACACAAGTCTCTACACGCACTTGCCTGCACAGAGACACTCAGCCAGGAAGGGAGGAGGGTGGGCTGGAGGGGAGGAATGCAGTGAGGGGGAAGGGAGTGCAGGGGGTTGGGATGAGAAGGGAT
>ML677380.1:10170520-10199418 GCA_007922305.1 Dermatemys mawii | reverse complement strand
GGGAGTGCGGGGGGTTGGGATGGGAGCCAGACATGCAGCGTTTGGAATCTACTGCCCTAGTCCCAATGCTGGCTTGGTCTTCCCAGTGCTGGCCTACATCTTGGGTGCTCCCTGAATCTGATCCCCAGGTCGACTGTTCAGTCACGGCTTCCAGCAGTTCTGCTCCTGGCTCACCTGCTGGCACCCACAACAATGTACAATTACAGGCCACCCAAGCATGCAATACAAGACACAAAGGGCACCGTGCCTCCATCCCATGCTGCCCCCTCTGCATCCTTCAGTCATCCATCAAGGGCAGCCTTCCCTTTGGGCTCAGGCTGATTCTCATGTGCAGGCTCAATTGGGTCGCACTCCCAGGCTGTCCCCTGGACCGATTTCCCAGCCTAGAGCCTTCCTACCTGCTACACATAGGTGGGAGAGGGTTTTCCCCACCCACAAACATTTCTGAGATTTCAAAAAATGTTGGCATCCCAAAGAGGGCAAAAAAAAAAATCACAATCCAAAAATAGAAATAAAAAGTTTGAATTGGGTCAGTGAGTGCATTTTATTTTGATTTCATCATTTCTAACTTTTAAAAAACATTTTTCCTACAAATTTTATGACAATTCTAAATGAAAAGTCGCTTTGAACCGAAAAATGGAACTTTCAGTTTTGAAAACATCAAAATGGGACGTTTCAACGATTTTGAAACTTTTGCCCCCACCTCCCCTGAAACTGTTTGAAACAGTAAGTGCATCGACCGCGACTCTTTCCCACAAAATGTTTTGGCTTTGACACATCGGCATTATCTGACACAAGAACATTTCGCTGAAGAATTCCCAACGAGCTCTAGCGTGCTCTGCGCCCGCCTTGGCTCTCCCCACCCCACAGCTGCCCAAGATCCCTCTTCCTCCCAACAGAGCCTGCCCAAGGGAACCAGGGTGGCTTTCATACCATCTCTCTACCTTATCAGGACCCAGGAGAGGAGGCGGGGGAAGGACAGGGAGGGAGGCCAGTTTCTCCTATTTGCTCCTTTCCCAGCTAGTCAGAGCCCAAGGGGCAGAGCTAGTTTTCGCAGTGGTATGGCTGTTCTGTGAAGTGGGATTTCACACCTCTGCAGTACTACTTCACACCTCCACAGGGCTCCAGCTCCAAACCTCCTGGGTCTTGGGACGAACCACAGAGCCTTGGCAAACACACAGGCACATGGAGAGTCCAGCGTCACGCAGAACGGACAATGGCAGAGAGGGCTCTTGATTGAATCCCATTGCTCCCTTTCTCCAAGCAGCGTGGAGCAAACACAGGGCTCTGCCTGGTGGTTTTCACTTTGCCTGGGCATAGGCACCTTCCCGTTTCTCTCTAAAGCACTGCACTGTGCTCTCCAGGGCCGCTCTCCTCCTGTACAGAGCCTCCAAACAGTGATCCTGACCCTCTGCCTCTTCCCGCTGGCGTCCCTGCCTCCCACCCAAACACATGCGGCTCAATGAGATTGCCTCCAAATTACCAGCCCTCGCCTCTAGCCTGCCTTTCCATGGGGTTTTCTGATTGCGGGACCTTACCAGCCTGACAGCTTCATTACAGGGAACCTTCAGCGCCGGCTTAGTTGAGGAAGTGATTTAGAACCAAATTACCTCTAGATTTTCCCTGCTCCCTGTCTCGCTGCATGCTGCAGTAATAGCACCGAAGAGGCCCTCCAAGCAACGCATGTCCTGAGCTCCAATCTCACAGTGGCTGCTCAATTGAGAAGCAGAGACAAAGCAGCGCCCAGTTCTCAGCCAGAGTCAGACACACCGAGTATTCCTGGAGTAATGCCAACAGAGCCACCAGCCACCTGGGCGACGAGATGTCCCAATTTTCTAGGGACAGTTCCGATTTTTGGGTCTTTTTCTTATATAGGCTGTTATTTATTACCCCACACCCTCGTCCCGATTTTTCACATTTGCTGTCTGGTCACACTACCAGCCACCCAGGGATTAATAAGTGTGTGTCCAGGTCTGAGCTGAAGAACTGGGAAATGGTTAGAGCCTGAAGTAGCTGGGACTCTTCTGCGAGCAGATGGAAGCTGCTTGGAGGATAGTGGAGGGCAGGTGGTAATTAGGAAGCTGGGGTCACCGCAGCACAGAGGCAGAGCAGAAGGGAGGCAGTGATAGAGATGTTTACATTACTCATCTGGGTTCAGACCCTTGGCTGGAGTAGATCAACCCAGACTGCAGCGGTGCTGCATCGAGGAGCTGGGCATTAGTCTGGAAAGAAATCATTTTAGATGCAGATAAGAGCCAGGCGTGCGAGGACGAGATCCTGTTAACAGTCATTAGTGCCTGTTACTGCTAGAGGGAACTAGCGAACATCCCCTTCCTATCCACGCACCCCTCCCCTCCCTACTCAGCGGCTGGGTATTTCTACATTGGATGGACCCCCCAGGAGATGCTGCAGAAGGAAAAGGTGGTTATCTACCTATCTCCACCAAGAGCAGGGCTGAATGGGGAACTAGGTGATTCACCAGCATCTTTATTCTTTACTCTGCTACTATGGGATGAAAAAACGAAGGAATCATCCACACCCCCCACTATGGGACAACAGGAAGTGGCAACTGGGAGGGGGAGCCTAAAAATCAAACCCCAAATGTTTGGAAAACCAAGCCCAGCCCTGAAGCTCTGACTCAGTTTCTCCTCAGGCCCTGCTTAGGCCAACCTCCCCCTGGCGTCAGTGGGAGCTGGCAGTCTCCTGAGTGGGAAACAAGAATCAACTGGGCAGCCACTGTGAGATCGGAGCTCACTGCCAGAGCAAGAGCCTAGCCCAATCTAAGGCACTGAGCTCCATAACCCCATCAGAGGTGGAGAGCAGTCAGCACTTCCAGGAATGGCTCAGCGCCTTGCAGGACTGAGCCCTCGGCCTAGAGGTTCCCAGGACCTCAGACGGGTCTCTCTCAGAGAATCCACCAAGGCCCAGAGGCTATGCAGACACACTGAGCCATGCAGGGAATGAAGCTGAGCCTGTTACTAAGCGGGTTTCCCCAGTCAGTTCAGCAACTGGGAAGTCACAGGAAGGATTTCGTTTACAGTCAGGAAACATGGGAGGACAGCCAGGGCCATAGGTAGAATGATGGTGGACTAGGCTTGGAACTGAGAGGCAGGAGTGTGTGCAGAAAGCCCCTGGGCAGCCTGCATGCTAAGGAGCATTGAGAAACAGCCACAGAGAAACAACAGAAAGAGAGAAACTGCCCATTTCCATCTGACATTTCTCTCCACCTTGGAATTCCCATCTGGAGAACAGGCCACCCCAAATAGGGGAACTGACACTGCCCACTTTATGCAAATCTAAGCTTTCTGTATCTGCCGGCTACATAGCCAAACCCAGCTAGATTGGAAGAGGCAGCCAATCAAATCAGAGTGCTGAGCAGGGCAAAGGGGCACAGCTCCCAACTGATTTGGGCCTGAAAAATCCGGTGTTTGGCTTAAAAATCTTAAGATTTTTTTTAAATAATATATGTTGGGCTCTTTTTCTTTAATCCCTGGTTTCTCAGCCTTTAGGCTGCACTTGGGTCACATTTCTAAGCCTGTGAACTGGACATTTATTTTTTCTTTTAAATAAAAGCAGAGATTCCCACTTAATCACAGGACTCCAATCCCTGGGGATTTAAGAATAACATCAAATATTGCAAAACTCGTGAAAAAATCATGACAGCTGGCCATGCTTCAACTTGGTGGTAAAAACACAGCTTTCTCTGACCGCCCTTTCCATTCTCCCACTCCAACAGTTGTAAGTGGGTAGCAACAGATGTGAAAATGAAGAGGCGAAAAGGCCCAGTGAAGGCGTAGCTGACTAGTTCCCAGCGCTGCTTCCCGCAACACACCGGTTTCCTTTGGAGCCTTTCATTCCATCCTACCCTTGCTTAGCTTCCAAGATCTGACAAGATCACAGCCTGATGGGATCTGGCTGCAGGGGATGCTGGAGGCCGCTCTTCTGAACCCAGCATGCCCTCACTGTTCCTGCCCTAACTAGCCAGTTGGCTGCTGTTATGCAGGAAGAGAAAAGAGAAGGGACAAAAGAAAAAGAAAGGCTCCCCGTTGAATAAAGAGACGAGAACCTTAGAGTAGTTTTGAAGCACTTAGGAAAGTTAAGAGCTAAAACTGACCAGAAGTCATGGAGGGGGAAATACATGGACTTTTAAAGACTTAGGCTGAGATTATCAAAGCTATTGAGGCAACCTGGATGCTCATTTTCCATTCACTTTAATGGGAATTTGGCAGTTCTGAAACCCCTGGCCTTGAGGCCTTGATTCGCCTCTTACTGACTCCAGGTGTACTCCAGCATAACCCCACTGCCTTTCCCTGGTGCTGGTGAGAGGAGAATCCAACCCTTGATTCTTTTTGATCAGACTTCTTTAAAAAACGGTATCCGCTAAAACAATAATTATTCGCTTTATAAAAGTGAGCCTGGTAAGCACTGAATTTTCAGCTTTCAACACCAAAGGGACCCAGGGAAGGAACAGAAGCAAGTTACAAACAGACTCCAGCCTTGGAGGGACAGACATTCTGTTCCCCAACCAGTTTACCAAGGTCTTGTCTAAACACAAACACTGAACTGCTTTAATCATACTGGCGTAAAGTTCTGTCAGGCCAACGCCTAGAACGGACACAGTCATACCAGTATAACAGTGCCTATAGCAGTATTGCTATTCCAATAAGGAAAGGGGAATATGCTGTACTAGTATAATGGTGCAGTTGCACCAGTATAACTGTGTCCACACAAGGGGTTGAACTCATTTAACTACTTCAATAGGAAATCACACCCTACCTGACTCTAGGCAAAATCTGAGTCTAGACCTGGCCTAACATCTCCCCAGCCATCTAAAGGCAGCTCTCTGCAGATGTATGGTAAGTAGCTCCAAAGAAGGGAGGCCAAGAAAGGGTGATAGAAGTGTCTTAGTGATGCTGCCTGCCCCACAGATCTCAGCACATCCTCCTCCCAACCTTGACTTTCCTCAGTCCTGCTGAGCTCCCGATGTAGCACTCATGCATTTTCACTGCCCCCTGCTAAGAGTTTGCTCTGAGGTTGCCCCTTTGCCTGTGGGATGCCATCAGCTGATATGGCCGGGATCTCCATCTGAAACACTAAACCCGGTTGCGTGTCAGGAGAGCACTATTATCCTGTTTTACAGATGGGGAACTGAGGCACCAAGAGGCTAAGGGATTTGCCCAACGAGTCTGTAGCAGAACACGAAATTGAACCCACATCTCTGGCTAGTGCCCTAACCACTGGACCAGATGTCCTATTATAGGAGCTTTCGGTGCAGCTGCGACACTTGTGGCTTTCCATCTGGATTGGTGAGACACCATTGCTGACAGCAGTTCAACAGTGCCCAAGCTAAGGACCAGGTTGCAAACAACACTGGAAAAACACCTGGGATGGCTGTTTTGGGGTGTCATAAGCTCAAACAGTTGTTTGCAGTGCTTTTTTGTTTAGTATAGACAAGGCCTAGAGGGCCCTGCATAGTCACTGTAGTCAGCTGTATAGGTGCCTTTCCCCTAGGTTACCTGGGTCTCTGCAGGATCAGTTAGGAGATCAATAGGGCCATGCCTACCTCAGAGGATTTGACATTGTATCTGCCTCCTGTGTGGTTGTTCCATCACCAGAGAATGAGACACAATAGAGAGTATCACAGTCCATTGCCCATACCCAGGATGAGACCAGCAGTCCCACAATGGGGCAGGAGCTGATCGCATTCGGGGCAGCTCTTGGCCTAACCTTGCTTTGTGAGGCTGCCCATCTGGCACAGTTCCTTGGGCTTGCCGAGGCCTGGTGCCCAACTCCAGGAACCCTCTCTCTGCCTGCAGCTAGTCCTGGAGCAGTTGGGAGAGATTTCCCTTTCCGGCAAACAGGGGATCATACTAGACAACAGTCTCTGTCACTTCCAATGCCCACAAGCTGCTCGTGATGAGAAGGCTCAGAGTCTCTATACTGCTAATCTACAGAGTGTTCAAGAGGCAAAGAAAGAAATAAGTGGAAGGTAATCAATGGCAGTAGTTAGTTTCAATAGGTTCCTTAATCAATACAATTTATAGCAGAGACAGCTCCAAGCACTAAGGCAGGGAAGCCCAGCGTCGGGTGTTTATGTTTCTTTTTGTTTATTTCTCCTCCTTGTCTTCCTTTGGCAGCATCTCATAGAGAACTAATTTATCCAGGGACATAACAAGCTCATGCTTCATTCACTGACATCTTACAAATGTCCTGTAAATTGAATTACCTGTTTGGGCCATTCTCTGGGATAGACACATGGCCAGGTCCCAATGGAACGGATCAGAGATTTACAAAGTAATTTAATTTATCTGTGTTCTTGGATTTAAACTGACGATAAACAACTGGAAAGCAAACAAAAAAAAAACCCCAAAGAGAGAGAGAATGGAAGTGGCTGCTGTAAGAAATACCTTTCATCATTAACTGGTCCCCTAACATGCTACTTCTGGAGTGGGAAAAACTGGCTTGTGTTTAAAGTACAGATCTAAGAGCCTGGAGATCAGGGTTTTATTCCTGGCTTTGTTACAAACTTCCTGTGTGATCTTTTGTGCCTCAGTTTACCCATTGGTAAAATAGGGATAAAATAAAAGTACTCCCTACCTCCCTGGGAGATTAATTTGCACACAGCACTGAGATCCTCAGGTAGGAGGCACTATGGAAGACAAAGTGTTCATTAGAAATGGTCCAGATGGTGGCGTGAAGTAGACCCACAGTATCCCATGCAGCCACGGGTGGCAAGTCATGACTGGATACAGTGTAGAGGAAGACTCGAGGACTCTCTGATGAATCCAAACATTTACTATTTACTATTCAGCCCTATGAACTTTCCAGAAAGCCATCCCAAAGTCACACCAACCGGCCTGACCCTCCCTCCTGTTGCATAGACACAGATTTATAACCCCGAGCCCCAGGGCATCTCTAGCCACTGACTTTTCAACTAGCATGATAAACAGAGCCCCGAGGCAGTGGATTTGAAGGCCAGATTGACTACAACAGCTCCAGGAGCAATAGTACGGACTTTTCAATGCATCTGCTCAGACAGATCGGGAGCCAGGAATCCAATGAACAGATGGCTGATGTCTTCTCGAGGCCCTGCCACACATTGCAAAACAAAGAGCTGTGCAATCCCAGAGTCGGGAAAAGAGCAGGTAGACACCTTGAATCCCCTATCTGCAGCCTGTTAAACTGTGAAGGGCTCCTTCAGCACATCCTTTTCCAGCCTTGCTAGCTGATCTTCTGGAAACAGAAGCCTTCTCCCTTCTCAATAGCATCTCTTTCCTAATGTGATCCAACTGGAAAAGCACCAGCATTCATTCAGTGATGGGGGAGGGGGAGCCTGCTTGGATCGAGCAGCCCCCACTGCCCCAAACCATCAATCCAAATTCAAAGCCAAACCAGACTTCTTTCTTCGAGGAGGAAAAAATAACTAGGAAGGGTGAGAGGTTTTGTTTTAAGTGACATGTCATTATTAGGGCATTTTTGCTCTTCTTTCTTGCCTCTGGAATGGGAAGTGCCCAGATACCAGAGCTAATCAGAAAATAAAAAGGGGAAAAAAAAAACAACCTACTTGACACATTTCTAAATTGTTTCTGTTTTGCAGGGTTCAAGGCAAAGCTATTTTTAAATGTTTCCAAAACTTTTTGCAAAATCCTTATCAACATTTTTCGTTTACCAAACACCAGGTTTTGCAGGAAACAAGCAACCAAAAACTTGCTTTGACCTGAAAAGCCCAGGTTTTGGTAAAAGAAAATGTCAAACACCATTCCAAATATTGATGCAGGGAACGGTGTTGATAAAAAGTCATGAAGAAAGAAACCTTTCTAAAAAGAGCCAACAATTTTCAGGAAAATTTTGTTTTGTTTTTAAAAAAGGCCTTTTTTTCAGTGGGAAAAAAATCTGCAATCAGATTTATGGAAAACCATGAGAAAAGTGGCTTGGGGAGGGGAAGGCAAATCTGAAGGGAAAGCCTGTTCTGTGAGCCATCTCCAGGCCCATTCTGCTGACCCAAGAAGTTCAGACAAGCATCTAACATTCTAGATGCTCATCGAGGCTCAACGTCAAGCCTATTGCTCTTCACTCATCATTTACCATATAATAAGCGGGGCTTGAGAAAAAATATCCTGTGATTCAGGCAGATTTTACTGGGGAATCCAAAACAGGGATGCGAGGTTCCAGGATTTCCAGAGCCCATTATCATCTGCATAGATCTCCTTGGCTGATTAGCAAGCAGGGTGGAGACAACCTCAAGACGGCTGCATTCCCCATTCTTCCCGCAAAGAGGTATTGTGGTGGCCAGCGAGGACTGGGCAGCTGCCCCCATCATCCTCTGGAGGAGGAGAAGCAACCTCAACTTTCGCCCCATGAAAATCATGGTTGCAACAGCTTCCTCTTGCTCCTCAGTAAGAGAGTTGCTTGGGGGATTATTTCCTTTGGGGAGGAGGACAGGTTCTGTAGGAGCCACTTCTCCCAGGGAAAAGAAACTTCAAGAGTAGCACCGGGAGGATGGGAAGAATAGTCTTAGAAGCAACACTGGCTCTCAGACTCCCAACTTTGAAAGCTT
This sequence comes from Dermatemys mawii, assembly GCA_007922305.1. Classification (NCBI taxonomy): domain Eukaryota; kingdom Metazoa; phylum Chordata; order Testudines; family Dermatemydidae; genus Dermatemys; species Dermatemys mawii. Next base: position 10,190,861 of record ML677380.1, on the reverse strand, counting down.
CCCTTGCTTCAGTACTGGCCCACTGCCTGGTGATGTTCTTCACCCAAGGCGTGGCTGCAGGGTGGGTATCTCAGCAAAGAGAACGTGCCAGAGGGACGCTGGGTCCCATTCTGGATTTGTCTGTGTTGTGACCCAAGAGCGGTGTCCCTAGCAGAAACCTCTGTAGCACCACCTGCCCCAGGCATTGCACCAAGAAGACGATCTTCTTCTTTTAAGACATTTTATCCCAATGAATTATTCAGCATCAATGACTTTGAGACAAGGCGACTCTCTATGTCACTACCTGATTATACGTTCCATAAAAAGAAATGGCAGCAATTTATCTCTTTGCTCTTCCCAGGGTGGGCTGGTGTGGGGGGGATAAATACACCGCCACCAAGCTGGAGTTATGAATCATCCCTCTTAGCTGTCAGACCGCAGCCAGTGACACTTTTACTGATTTGCCATTTAGTGCTTCCCACCGGGAGCTGCAAGGAGAAGGCCTCGGGTTACACTTTTGGGAAAGGAGGGAAGCGTGTGGATGGTGGAGATCTCTGGTCTCTCTTTGCCCATTTCCATGTGTTTCTTTGTTGCTGAGTTCTTGATCATAACCAGCAATGGCACCTCTACAGGTGACCTCTGGAGCTGGGGGCTGGGAGTTGGAGCCTTGCAACAAGGCCAGCTGCACATGCAAGCTGTCTAGAGTGTAGGGAGGTGCTGTGACCTCTCTTCCGCATTCTGTTATTAAGTAAGCGGTGGGGCCGGTCTGGAGGAGGGGAACTCAGTAACTTGTTTCTCAGAGCCATGTTTCCTTGCTACCAGACTGCATCAGTCCCAGGGGCACCATATGTAACAAGCAACGCGATGCAGGCAAACCAAGAGTGCTGAGGCTGGGAAACAGGAGCTGGACGGGTTCGCACTGAGAAATCAGCCAAGGGCTCCCCTCGGGCAGAGAGGGAAATGCAAGAGGGGGGGAAGCTCTGGGCAAGGTGCACCCGGCTGCACGTCACCTTTACCCAGTCCCATTCAGGTCATCCTGGGCCTCTCCTGAGAGGCGTCGGGGGTGTTAGCTGTGCTTCCATGGGGCTCTTGTGATCGGGATGTACTGAAACCACCAAGCTTGGGTCATTCAGTGTCCTGCCCTGAGAGGAGAAAGGCGAAGACTTGATTTCCTGACACCCCCTCCCTGGCCCCAGACCTCTGCTACTACTGGGACTTGGGTGGGATTCTGTAAGGGACATTACACAGGCCATGGATACATAGGCATGGGCATGGCCACGCCCAGACACACTTTCACACACAGGGAATCCTAACTACAGAGGACAGGTCACGCTGACAGGAATCCCATACACACCCCGCTTCACATGCACACTTCCACACACCGGCACAGCCACACGTAGTGACACAGGCAAACTCTTTGCACAATGCACCCCTGCAGGCACACCTTCAGATGTACACTCAAAGGACACAGGTACACCTTGATGCACACATACACACATATGCATGCATACACCCCATTTCCCATGCACATATTGTGCGAGGCACTCCTACTCCCCCGTTGCCCCTTGCCCACTACTTTGCATTATCACTTCCCTCCTTCCAACCTCTTGGCTGCTGGCATGTGATGGGCAGATATAGCATGGAAATGTGCTAGGAAGGCACATCTTCCCCACCCTCCTGCAGGCTGAGAGGAACATAAAACACAGCGGAGATTGCAGCTGTTTTATTATTTATGAAGCTTTGGTGATGTCGCGTATAAATAATCCATGACTGTAAAGCGTTGCTGGCATGCTCGTTGAATATTCATGAGATATTTTTGTTGGGAACTTTCACCACCAATTCAAATCCAGACACAAAAATAAAAATCACCATCATAAAGATTTCATCTGTCACTTTGCAGTTTCTCTCTCTCTCTCTCTCACTCACAACTGAGGTTGGATTTTACAAAAGAGCTCTGCGCCCAGCATGCATCCAATGGACTGAGCTAGCTGGAAAACCTGGTCCTAAATGGTTCATAGGCCTGGTGAGCTGTATTTCACCCAGAATGGCTTATTTTTGTCTATCTCCCCTTGAACCTCCTTCTCTTTCCCCACCCCCGTCTTTTTGCACATCACAGCCAGTTTGGCAAGGACCTGCAACATAGTCTATCCCCAACCAGCACTAAAGCCCTGGCTGTTTTCACACTGTCACTGATGCGAAATGTGTAATTGGATTAGAGAAGGTAATTTCATGCCAGGCAAAGGAGGAGGTGTGAACAGGGAGTGTAAAGAGAATTCAAAAGAAAGAAAAAAAGAAGGAAAAACACTTAGGGCATCAGTTTCCTATTTAAGCGGAAAAAAAATGATTTTACAGAAAATCCCTCTCCCCTGCCCCCCTTTTTATAAGCTCCCAGTGTTCTATCTCCCTCTCCTATCTGGATCTTGCACCAGCATTTGTTCTTACTATGAAAGCTAATCATGACTGGGTTTAATGAAGTTTAATTATCTTCTGAGATTCAATGAATAATTATAAATCTTTTCAAGATGCAATCACAAGCACTTCATGGTTCATTAATGGTGGAAAATCAATTGTAATTTGTGTAATTCCCCTTTCCTGGCTATCCCTATGCTTGTCTCCCCACACCCCTGCTTTGCATTCCCTTGTCTCAACAGTGGGGAACGGTCCCTGTTTTCTTTGTGGAATTAATGAGCATTTAGCGGAGTGCCAGGAGAGGGGAAGAGGAATATGGAGAACACCATTAGGAAATGTTAGCAAGAGAGGGATGAAAGAGACTAGGTAGAAAAGATGGCTAAGTTTTTGATGTTGCTTCCATATACTAGTTGAATCTATCTCATCCCATCAGCCTTGGAGACACCAGGAGTTCCGGATCATAAATCTCCTTAGCCTGGAGGTGCTTATTTCTCCCTCTTGCTGTTGTATTAAAAAATCCAGTTGGTTCCACTTCAGGGAATTATTTTTAAACATGCTGTCTCTTTTTCTTCTGTTGATCTGGACCTTAACTTCTCTCTCCTTTGGACACGCGTTGCAAATTTCCATGCTGTGAAGCTTCCAAGCGCTTGGAGCCCATGGGCAGTTTGAAAAATAATGACCACCAGTTTATTTTTGGAACGTTTGGCAGGACTGGAAGCCATCACCCCTGGCGCAGGAGGCTAATTAGTGCCATCTTCTCTCTTTAAACTGCAGCTAGCGTGCGAAACTGTCTGCCAAATGATTTCCAGAGTGACCTTTCTAATTGAAGCTCTTTAACCTTTTCGCACAATTACGGCTACAAATTTTTACTGAATGCAAAAAAGGTGGTTGGTTTCGTGTTGATTTTTTTTAAGGTTAAAAGATTAAAAAACATAATAGCAAGAGAAAGAGAGATGAAAATTAATGTAGTCGAGTTTGCAGTTTCTAGCAGCCCCAGGAGGGTTCTGCAACAAAGCTGACATTTCCATGCAATTGACATTTCCCCAGCTGGAGCAATCCCTCCGATCTGTGCTTGCTTGTGTGTGGAGTCAGTTGTGAAGAGGATCATTTAGTTTTTCATTTTCATTGACCGGGATTTAATTTCTCTCCCTCCCTGCTTATTCCCCCTTTTCAAATCTGACACACAAGTTTCAAGCTCTCTAACTCAGCTCCACTCTTTGCATGGGGTGGCTTTAGCTGGAGTTCCGGCTTTTTCAGCACATCGTGGATTCGCAGAGGAAATGAATGATTCTGTTTTATTAAGAGAGGGATAAGGCTATTGGGAGCAATGATCCTCAGGATCTGAGCCTCCAGTTGGCCCCAGGGAGCATATGTCTATGTGCATGCCTGCATATGTGTTGGGGCATGTGTGTTGGGTCTGTTCTTGCTCCTGTTTAAGTCAATGCTTTCAGTTGGAGCTAGGGTCTCTCTTTGCCATGTCTACATGCATATATGTTTTTATGTGTGCACACACATTTCTATATCTGTATACAGGCACACATCTTTGCGTGTGGTATATGTATGTGCCTTCATGGGAGTGTATGTACATTCATGTTTGTATGAGCATTCAGACATTTATACCATGTTTATGAATGCATGTGTGGAAAATCACATGTATCTTGTGAATCTGAGAGTACATATAGTTATATGAATTGTGTGTGTGTGCGCGTGCTTAGGTGTTTGTGTGAATGTGTCTGTATGAATGCGTGCTTACTTGCTTACTTACGCATGTAAATTCAGACATGTATGTATGAGAATCCTTGTGTCTAGAATCCTTGTGTGTAGAACTGAGAACACTAAATTGCTTGTTAAATGGTCACTGACAGCTACTTTGTATAGTTTTAACCTTTATTTTTAATTCCCGTTATTTCTCCACTTCTTTGAAGCTGAATAAACTCTTTGGTTTTCCCAGTGTTGACCTCTCTCTATTTTTGCCCTATATAACATGAAGCATACAAAAGTCTGTTGTTATCCATGACCAATGAGCGTACAAGTCACAGGTCTCCATGGAGCACTATAATTAAATCCTCCTCTATGGCATAGCTAGGATGGTCAGAAGGACCTCTCGCAACTCCACAACCACAGTGGCTCCTAACACCATACTAGGAGATTGGCTCAGTATTGGTCAGTGTGCTACTTACTATTCCTATGTATCCAATTAATCACTGGAACATCTTACCAAGGGCCATGGTGGATTCTCCATCCCTGGCAATGTTTACATCGAGAAGAGATGTTATCCTCAAAGAACTGCTTGAGTACAAGCCCAGCCACTGGACTCAAAGTAGGAATCAATACTGGGATGTCGAATGGACAGTCTGCAGAGTCTCAACACAGAGAAGGGAAGCTGAAGGTGTGGGAGCAAGGAGGCGGAGCAGAGGCATGATGGCGGATGACTTCCAGAGAGGGGCCAGAGCAGAGGCAGTTGATGAGCTAGGTGCGCAGTGGGCTGGTGAAAAGGAACTGACGGCCCATTATCTATTGATTGTTGTAACTGGCAGTGGCCGCGTGTTTCTGTTGCAAAAAGTAAGACAAGCTGCTCTGCCCTATGCCCAGAGCATGGCAGCTGCTTCCTGGAGGGGCCCAACCATGGCCCCATTGATGGGGGCTGGAGTCTGGACAGGGAGCATGTTATGAAGAAAATTCCACAATGAGATAAGCCTCTGGTGAAAACAAAACCAGAATCAACCATCCTCCCCCTGCAGCCCCCGGCCATTCCTCTCATCCAGGGACTGAGCTGAACCAACATTGCTCAGCATGGGTGATTTAATAAGATCTCAGCTCGGGCAGAGCTAGGCAGGAGCCTCTGACAGGAAGGGGTGGAAAGTCCAAGTCTCCTGATGTCCTGGTGTCAGGAAGGCGTACGCGACCTCACTCAGTGATTGCCCACTCCGACTCGGATGCCTCTCACAGACCTCTTTCCTCTTCCTCCGTCTCTCCTTGGTGCACGCAGGGTACATTTGCACTTGGAGCGGATTCCAGCTTGAGGGGACATACCCAATCTTGCTCTGATCCAGCTGACACGCTGAGAGAGAGAGAGAGAGCAGCCCCAGCCACACAGGGAGCAGGAGGGGCTAGCCACCTCGAGTACGCACCGAGCCTCATGGACAGGATCGTCCTCAGAGTGGCTAGCCCCTTCCACCACTACGGCTACCTCCTAGTTTTCATGCACTAGCTGGATCAGAGCAGGCATCTCAACCCTCCAAGTGCAGTCGTACCCATTGACTCCTCGCTGCCAAGGCACAGGTCCTGAAGGGTCTGCCAGCAGATGGGCTATGGGTGCTTCCCTGAAAGTCAGATGCAGCTGGGCTTACACCAGAAAGGTTCCTGCCACAATGCAGATTTCAGAGATGGGCCCTGCTGCTGACATGATACAAGCAGAACCTCCCTAACTGGCACTATTGGCTGAGCAAGCCAGGGCATAGCACTGATCTGGGTGAACTAGTGACCATACCAGCCAAGAGCCAGCAGCACACCTCCCTCTCCCCAGCCTCCTCTGTCCAGCATGGCTCCACCTCGACAGGCTCACTCCAGCAAGCCTCCTTCCTCTCTGTGTCCTGTCTCTCCTTCTCTGCTGGACGTAGGGCCCAGAAATCTGCTGCTGTCGTGGAGCCCTGTGGCCCAAGCCTGTTGCTAATGGAGATTAGGACAGAATCAGCAAAGACCCATTTCCCTTTCTGTCCCCATTGGGCTTATGTTCCTCAGTCTCCCCTTCCAGGCTCTGCAGAATGCTGTCCCCACCCACCAATCCAGCCCCTCTGGCTCCTCTACTGTTCTCTCTATCTCCTTCTACCACTGTCCTGCCCATCTCCCACTCCGGGTTTAGAACAGCCCTTCCCACTGCACAAACTCTCTCCCCACTCCACAGCACCGTCACACAGGAGCAGCCATCCGGTCTCTCATGAGTCAGGCTGTGAGCTCTCTGAGACAGGGCTCTGCTCTGGGAGGCTCCCTGGGCTAGATACATTATAAGAGAGACACTGAACTCCCCATCTCCCCTATCCCAGCCTCCTTTAATTAGTGAGGTGATAAGAGACCAGCAGCTGGATTCAGGATTCTCCACCTCCTCCCAAACCCGCCACAGTCCACCCTGCTGCCAGCTAGGCTTGTGGTGCGTCAGCACCGTGCAGACAGGGCTGGCACACGCCGAGCGCTTTGCCTTCCAGGGTGATTTATGGGCCCTGTCAATCCAGCAGACTGAACGGCAGAGACAGCTGGAGCATACAGCGAGCGGGAGTAGCAATCCATCAGCACCGGGTGGGAGTCACCCAGGAATCCATCAAGAGCTCCATCATGCAAAGGCAGAAGAGAAACAGAGGAGAGAGAGAGAGCTGAGGTTTCTCGGTGCCTGGGTTCTTCCGCGATACAAAAATAAAACAAGATGACAGACTCTGAAAAACATTGCCAGTGTTTGTAGTGACTCTGGTGGACCTGCTTTAAGCCACAAATTACAGTGTCTCACACAGCTGGGCACGGCTCTCTGATGTCCAAAGAACCAGCAGCAATTACAAAGCTCTCTCCCTCTGCTAGCCACAGAGCCTTGTGGCAGGTACTAATTGCCTCTGGGTACAACAACTGGACAGTTTTGATTGTTAGGCCATTTTAATTGCTAGAAAGCCAGCCCTAGGTGCCTTTGTTCCAGGCTGTCCACTGCAAAGGAGAAAGATGATGCCCTGCACTTCAAAGAAACAATTCAGAGCAACCTGCAGCTTTCTTTAAAATTCAGTAAATTTTGTATTCCAACCCAGTGCTGACTCCTCAACAGGCCCTCCACAGCCTACCCCACCCCACCCGGCACATGTGTGTGCAAGCATGTACACACGCAAAGATGCACAGCCCCAACCACAAGCAAGCACACAGAGAGGTATGCACAAGCAGATACAAAGACACAAACACACAAAGAAACATTTAAACACACAGGAACACATATACCAGTGCAGGCGCACACACAGGCCCAGAGACACACAAGTTCACATCAGTAGACTCTCACACATAAGTCTGCGCACAGTCTACAAGCACAAGGGACACACAAAAGGAACACAATGATCCAACCCCCGCCCCACACACACACACAAACACACACACGTATCCATGCACCGTGCAATAAGAATATCACTCACTGCATGCCCCATTCTACAATTCCATAGACAGATGTGGAATGTTCCCAGCAACAAAAGCTCCCTTCACCCCAGACTCCACCAGCAAACAAGAGAGTCTGATTCTTTCCGAACCTGCTCTGGACATGTGGGAGAGAGATGGGGAAAAGAAAGGAGTGTCTGATGTGGGGGAAAGAAAAGCAATTTAACTTTCAGTAGCAAACAGCAGAACAAAGCACATTATGTCTTTTTGCTCCAAAGGCAGATACTGACGTTGCTGTGAGTCACGCTGATTATAGATGAAGTGTGTGTTCCCACAGCTGGGGAAAGATGGAGGATGGACTGAGACGTGTAGGAAGAGGATAAACCAGCTCCAAAGCTGGTAAAGAAAAATAATCCAGAGAGCAAAAGGATTCAGGATACAGGGGATGCAGGACGTGATGGGGTGAGTAGGAGACAGAGAATGGGCACAAGGGGGAAAGGTTTAGGAACATGTGGATGCTAGGGGCTGGGGTGGATCTGAGGGGCTAGAGCAGGTGGAAGGAGCAGGCGTTAAGGGCTGAGGGTAGCATGCAGAAGAACAGCAGGTGTGGTGGGTCAGTGCAGCTGAGAAAAGGAGGTTTAGACAGGTTCTGATCCAGCCTTATCTCAAGTGTGAGTTGCCTTTCCCCCAATGACTTTCAGGAGAGGCTTTCACAGGCTGTGTCTGTCTCACCTTGTGCAGAGCCTCTGGTGTCGGTTGTATCACAGGCAGGACGTCGTGCCATTCTGGTTTAGGATCCTTTTATCTCCCTGGCCAGGAGATTCTATCCAGCTTCCCACACCAAGGGCAATGAAGCCTCAGACATTACACATTGCCCAAAGGACCACATGCCCCTTAATCTCAGGGAAGGATTCTCCTCCAGGCACCCGCCTTTTATGAGCTATTTGCTGCTCCAGCTGCAGCCCGGAGCATAAAGGAATCTTTTATTTTTTAAGTCAGCCTTTAAGCTGGGCCTCACTAAGGCCTCAGGCCACACACAACACCAAGAGAGGGCAAGAGAGAATGGCTTTCAAGCCTGGATGGCTTTGTCTGCACTGCTAACTGCACACATCAAATGCAGAGAGCATCCAGCTGCTTCAGGAAAAGATGAGCCAAAACCTCCAGGCTTTCCCCCTCCCACCCGGACAGTGGATGGCTCTGATAAACAGGAATGTCAATCGGACCCAGACCCAGCTTGGGTTTTGCAAGTTCTTTACTTGGATTGCAATAGCATCTCGGAGTCCCAGGCATGGACCGGGGCCCCGTTGTGCTAGGCACTGTACAAACACACAGCAAAGACAGGCCCCGCACCAAAGGACAAATCCAGCTTCTTCAAACCCACCTCAACGGATACCAAGAATTGCTCTTCGATGCAGTGTATGTGTAGCCTAGTGATTTACAGCGGGAAACTGGGAGCTCGCTCTGACACTGACTTGGAGCATTCCTAACAGAATGTTAGGCACCAAAAGGAAAGGGAAAGATAATGAGACAAAAAATGTCATAATGCCACTATATAAATCCATGGGATGCTCCATCTCAAAAAAGATACATTGGAATGGGAAAAGGACCAGAGAAGGGCAAGAAAAATGATGAGGGGTATGGAACAGCTTCCATATGAGGAGAGATTAAAAAGACTGGAACTGTTCATTTTAAAAAAGAGACAACTAAGGGGGGCGGTATATGACAAAGGTCTATAAAATAATGAATTGAGTGGAGAAAATAAATTGGAAGGTGTTATTTATCTCTTTTCATAATACAAGAACCTGGGTCACCCCATGAAATTAATAGGCAGAGTGTTTAAAACAAGCAAAAGGAAGTATTTCTTCACGCAACACACAGTCATCCTTTGGAACTCCTTGCCAGGGGATGTTTTGAAGGCCAAAACTATAACTGGGTTCATAAAAGAATTAGATAAATTCATGGAGGACAAGTCCATCAATGGCTGTTAGCCAAGGTCGGGGTTGCAATCCCTGATAAACTTCTGACTGCCTGAAGCTGGGACTAGAGAACAGGGGATGGATCATTTGATGACTGCCATGTTCTATTTATCCCCTCTTAAGCATCTGGCACTGGCCACTGTGAGAAGACAGAACAAAGGCCTAGGGACCATGGGTCTGACTCAGTATGGCCATTCTTATGTTCATAAGAAACATAACCCCTCTGTGCCTCAGTTTTCCCTTCTGTAAATGGGGACAGTAATCCTTACATCACTGCAGTGTTGGGAAGCTTAACTAATTCTTTGTAAAGGACGTGGAGATCCTCCAGTGAAAGATAGTAGGAGTGTTAGTTTACTACGTAGGCAGGCAATGGGGCACAGGCTGCTCAGAGCCTGCAGGAGACATTCGCCCTCCACACCAGCTGTGCAGCTGCTAGTGGCGAAGCATCCTGGCTTCATCCCCAGGATGGAGGTGCCCCCTGACACCTTTGTTCATTGTGCATGTGAAGCTGCCCAGTAAAACACAGCTCCCACTGCTTTTTCCACACACCCACCCCTGCTGTTCTCCTCACTAGCCTGACACAGCAGTGAAGGTACTTTCCTTTCATTTTCAATAAATAATCATTCAACAAATCAGGCAGCTGAATTCATTCTTGATCTTGCATCAAAGGGGAGAGGACTGCCCTTCCCAGGCCGAAAAGAAGGGAGGGATTTGGGTTTGGGATTAAATTTGCTTTCCCTGCTTTCACTGTGTTTTGAAAATAAGATTCACAAAGAGAGCCCCGTGTCATGGGCCCAAAGTAACAAAGGAAGCTGCCTCTTGTTTGTCTCCTAGAGCTACTTCCACATAACAACATGATCTCGGCCACACAGATAACGCAGGTCTGGGGGCCTGGTTAGTTCTCCCTGGATGCACCGGCTCTCGCAGCATGGGGGGAAAGAGCAAAACCACCTCACTGGCTGCCAGGACAAGAGCAGCATGAGCCCCAGGAGGTGCTAGGCACATTCTCTGCCATTTTACACAAGAACTATGCTACTGGGGCATTGCTCACCTACAGCAGGGTCAGGCCATCACTGGGAAGGAAGCTGGAGAAAGGCAGATCAATGTCTCTAGCATTTCTAGGCAAGTCACCTGTAGTGGTGCTAAAAGTGCAGCTGGCACTGGATCCATTTGCTTCCTCCCCATTTTGTGGGCTCAGGTTTCTCCAGCGGAGTTGACAGGAAGCCCCACATATCCCGAGTGAAACCCGCTTGTAAGTGACCCCAGCGTTACCTCCCAACTCACCAGGAGTTCCTGAAACCCAGGCACTGAGTGAGCTTCAGTGCTGGCAACTGTCTGTGTCAGAGGCAACCTGGCAGCACTGCCCCAACTCCCGAAGTTCCGTCCCCGCATGCACTGGGTTCCGGTAAAACCTGGGATGAATTCAAGAGAGGCCAGTGAGTCCTTTGCTGATTGCCGAGTCTTTGTCTGGGGGGGGGGGCGGGGGGATGTCCTGGGGGCTGGGGATTACGCTCAGAGAAGCTCCTTCGCCAGGGGAAGAGAAGGAAAGGCTCATTATCTCAATGCACAAGGAGCATACTGCAGTTCCCTTCCCAATGCACCTCTGTTCAGAGCCGTCCTTTTCACTGGAAAAATAAAGGACTTCAGTAGCTGAGGGCTTTGCCGAACCAGCTTATGAGGGCTGTGTAAATGTTGTCTGAGGAAAGGAGTTTAACAGAGGACGAGCCGCTGGCCTTTGCCCAGGTTAACCCCTTCAGACCCATTCTAGATGCTTGGTCAGCAGGTTCTATTTTCCCATATTAGCTCTGTCCAGCAAAGACTTACATACTTGGGGCCAAATCCATCTGTGGGGTCACTCCAGTTAATTCAGGTCTGACACAGGAAGCCCCATTGGTTTCAACTGGAGCTCAGTGAGACCTTGGCCTTTGGCCCAGGCATTGTGTGAACTAAAAGAACCTCTCCCACCCCCTTTCTCCCTTTCCACAGGGCACAATTCTCCTTTCACCTTTCCCAGCCAGTCTGATGTGGGAAGGTGACAAAGAATCAGCCTTTCTTGCCAGTTGCATCCCAATTGCTCTGCAGGGATTGGGGTTGCATCCCAGCTGTTCTACTGCAGCGGCTGTGGTAAGACAGGGCAAGTGTAGTATGTCTGAACAGATCAGACTCCCACTCAGCTTTTGTCTGGAAACCCGGCTGGGCCTGCCGCTCCAGCCATCTGGGGCCACTGTGCATCTCCTCCATGCAATCCCACAATTTATCCGATGCACCTGGCCTATTAAAAACGAGTGAATGGTAATAGAAGAAAATGACATTGTGGGGCATTATAAAAGAATGAAACTGATCATGCAATTTGTTTCTGCCCCAGATAGTGCAGATGATCAACATTTTACAAAAAATGCTCCCTCCATTTCCTGGCATATGTTATTACTGTTATTAATAGTGAGTCTGTTCCTGGGGGCAGCTCTTTGCACAGGTATATTTATTTCCTCCACGGCACTGTCACCTCCTTGCTGGCATCCCACGCCCCTGCCACATGGCGCAGGAGGCAGACTGGAAGGCAGGGACCATAGGTCGCTCTGCAGCTTCCCAGACAAAAAACCTCCACATCCCGTCGCCCAGGAGGGGCTGAAAGGTTAGATTCTATCACTGGAATTGCATTACCTGAGTCTCATTGCTCTATTAGTTCCTGTTCCTACCCAAAGAATTGAGGTTGCCCTTTAGGAGACATAAATACTCTGGCATTTACCGCCTCTCCCATGAGCCAATGGGAACATGGGCTGCCACATAGCTGCGCCTCAGTAATGAGCGAGACTTTCTCTCAAGTTTCTTTTATTAGTGCCAGACACACTCTGGGCATCGCCTGGATACGCTCAGCCTTGAAACTGCACAAGCCCCTGCTGTTCCCACCATGGGACTAGGAGAGGCACTGAGGGTTTTTCACATGTCCCTGTCAGGGGATCATAATAAGCCCCCTATGATTTTCCAGGTGTGCTAACTCCAGAGCTGTGAGATGCCTCAGGTGTGTCCAAAGTGTCCCTATCCCTGCACCATGGTAAGCCGCAGGTAGTCCCCATCACTAATCCACCACAAGCCTTGGGAACCCCATTCGTGAACCACATCAAGTCCTGGGCATTCCCCCAACTGCTTCCCCTCACTAGACACAGCGGTTTCTCCAGTTTCTTCATCACTGAACCATGACGGGCCTCAGGCGTTTACCCAGGTGCCCCATATCATGGTACCAAGACAAAGAATTTGTCAAGCCATCATGTCAACTAAACCCTCCTTTAAAACGTATACCCTAGAAAATATCCCAGCCGAAGCACTTGCGGGCTCAATTCCCCCCAGCCCCTCACTACGAAGTCTCCTTCCTGCCCTGGGTATCTGTTGTGTTATTTGGGGAAAAAAGCAGCAGCAACCAAGGAAACTCCCAGGATTTGCAGACCAATGAACTTCATCTTGGTTCCACGGAAATCATCCGAGAGGAATTGAGGCTAGAATTGTACAATACTTGGGGCAAGGAGACAGTGATCGGGTCAGCTCAACATTGCTGTTGTAAGTGAAATGAATCCTACCCTAGCTTGGCAGACATAATACGATAGTAAATAGAGGTGACCTGGTGGAGATAATTTACTTGGCCTCTCAAGGGGAAGGAGCCATATTGATTTCAGTAACACTGGGGTAAATCCAAAGTGATGCCATAGGCATCAGTGGAGTTACTCCAGATTTACACTGGTCTGAGATCAGGTTCAGCCCCAAGCTTTGTCGTTGTCTCAGACATTGGTCTGCAGTGGGAAACAAAGAGGCATGGCAAGCAGCCACTCTGCTGGGTGGAGAGAGGTTAATAGTGAACTGCTGCAGGGGTCAGAGTTACTGGAACCAGAGTTATTTTGTATAAAAGGTCCAATGTAATAAGGAGAATTTCACTTGATCCAACCTCAGCAATGGACTGTTTGCTGGCAAAGGAAAGTCTGGGTCTGTCAACAGTGCAGGCGTGGAATGGGACAGATAGTGGAGCCATTCAGGTGAAACTGCACCCGCCATGAACTGAGGGTGGAGACATGGGCGAACCAAGCCCAACAGTGCCCATCCCCAGCCAGCATTCTAGTAAAACAGACATGGGGCAAAATCCTAGCCCCATTGAAGTAAATGGCAAAACTCCTGTAGGCTTCAATGGGGCCAGGATTTTACTCCCTTAGCTCTAATTATCATTATCCAAAGTGTGGGCGTTTATGAATATTTCCAAGATCTCTTCTCTTGGCGGGGACATGGCTGAATGCAGCGCAAGAGAGAAGACACAGTATGTACTTGAGAATACTAGAGAGTGTCCTTGGAAGATGGCCAGAAGAGACAAGGGAGACAGGATAGACAACTGGTGATAAACTGGTTATGAGATGACCATCCTCCAGGGAAATGCAACCCCTTCAAAATTATTCAGCCAATTAGACTGCAAGTTTGCATGGTTCAATGATAAGAGCACAAGCCTAGCACTCTGAGAGACCCAGGTTCAATTCATTGCTCTCCACACTCCCCGTGTGACACTGGCAAGTCACTTAGCCTCTGTGTGCCTCAATTCTTTGCACAATGGGGATACTTCACAAGGTATCTCAAGGAGGAAGAATTTTCTCAAGTTTATTAATTATTCAGAGCTGTTCACTGAATTTTGTGGATTGGCAACAAACCTTTGATAAAACTTCCCTGGCTAAAGCCAAGTTGATTCATTGCAACTGGCCAGATAAGTCACACGGAACAACTCCCCAGGATGCATACTCACATGTGCAAATGTAAATGTTGATTTCCATGACAGCTTGTGCACACAACTTTGGATCCTGATTTCCAGGAGGTCTGTGCTGGTAAAACGCAATCACTCGAATATCTGTGGAAAGCAAACACAAAAGGAGAATGAACCTGGTGGCAGTGAATTGTTGCAGTATTTATCCAGTTCCAGCAGAGGGGGCTGATACATTTTGATCAGAATTTTCAGGTGGGTTCAGCATTCACTACCGACCAGGGTCAAATTTTCCAATGAGCTCAGTGGTACCTTGGGTGAATTTGAAAAACTGGACATTAGCAAGTTAGCTGAAGTCAAACCCTTGGTTTAATCATATTGGCCAATGTACTGCAGACCGCCTCCTTCTACCTTCTGTGACAAAGCTCTGTCCTTATCTTCGTGGATCCTGCATTTTCTGGCGGATTTTTACTAGCCTCAGCGGCTCACTGTGACCCTCCACAGAGCCCTTCTCTCTCTGGAGACAAGGTCACAGCCTATTGAGCCATTTTCATCACAAACCAGTGAGGAGAAGCTATCCTTCCTGGCACAGTCTCTATTGTCTCCCAATCTCAGAGACTAATTAGGGGAGGCAGAAAGTGGGGAGCCCAGGCCCACCCTCTACTCTGGGCTCCAGCCCAGGGACCCTAATAGTATCAGCTAAGATGGCTGACCTTTTATCCACAAAACACAATACAATTCCCTGAGCTACTTCCCCACAGCAGTCTCCGCTTCTTCAAACTCTACTTCACCCTTACCTCAGGGCCTCCTTCCTTCTGTATGATATGTTGTCCACCACTCAGTCTCACCAACAGCATAACTTCCTTCCACAGCTCCTGACACCCACAGCCCACCTGACTAACTGGGAGGTTTTTATGTGGATTCAGCCAGTCCCTGATTGGCTTCAGGTGTCCCAATTAGGCTAGCTGTTTCTACTCCTTTCTAGAAGGTTCTTAATTGGCCCCAGGTGTCTTGATTGGCCTGGAGTAGCCTTTGTTTGGCTATCCAGGGAACAGGGACCTGCACACCCTGAGACTAATGTACCTGCCTTCCAGCACTCTCCTATATCCTTCTGGTCTGACTCCGTCACACTTCCCAGTCTGCACTACATATCAGGTTTTATTATTTACATGTTTCACACTCATCTTTCTTTAGGAATTGTAGCTATCCATTTCTTTTCTTCCTCTACCCCACAGAAGCTTCTCAAGCAGCATCATGGGCAAAATTTCTGCAGTGCAGCAGCAAGGATCACAATGCAGCTGTGACACTTTTTGGGCTTAACCAAGGTGTCTAGGGTGAATCGCTATCACCTGCTTTCAGCAGGAGGGACCCTCAACTGTGCTACTGGCAACACAAAACTACCTGGCCACACAAGCGCTCTGCTCCAGGCTCCACAAGCCCCGTTATTTCCCAATGCAGTCTAATTCTTTACACACCCCACTTTGTTATACTCGAGTGCCTTGTCCCTAATCTTCTGGACATCAACAATGCACACTGACCTGCTGCCTCTTCTGGAAGCAGTGCACTCAGTTACTGGTGTCACCTTAGCTCAATACTTTCCCCTTAGCTCAAGGCTCTTAGCCATCTCTATAGTAAACCCAAACTGAAGTTTATTTAACAAAGCTTGAAGCAAAGGTTCAAATAAAAGCAAAGCAAGAGAATTTGGACACATAAGGTTACAGGTCTAAGAAAAATTGAAAACACAAGCAATAGCCTATACTTATTAACAAGTTACTTTCCTATCTAATAATGATTCATTTGAGTTCAGCCTGTCCAATGCCCAGCCCTTGCTTTTCCATTCTCCGTGTGCACACGTTTTTCTCTCCAGCTTGCAATTACCATTATTTTAAAATGTTTTCATGCTCTTATTTCTCACCCAATGGTCAGCCCTTACAGTACTTGTCCAGTTCAGTGGCAGGGGCGGGGGGGAGAGGAAGACAACAGACCCATTTGTCATGAGACACTCCTGCTGGCAGAATGTCGCCTCCATAATAGTTAATATTTGTGCCCTCTTTCCTTCTTTCATACAGTCCCAGACCTTTGTCTTCATCAAATCAAGTCTGCATCTACTCCAGACTGTAGACTCTGGGCTGGGCTGACAGATGTCAATTGTTCTCAATTTTGATTGAGACAGCTCTGAGACCTACCCTGCCTCCCAGGACAAGTTTCACCTCCACCAGTTTTGGAAACCAATATTCTACATATTACATAACTCTGAAGATGTTTCCTGTACAAACATCCCACAATGTCTTTTGGTGAAATATCAGGAAGATAGTTGGACACTGATGCAATATACTTCCCAGGGCATGCCTGGGCATATCTGTGTCACAGCATCTTAAACAGAAGAAATGACTCGTCGGAATTCCTGCCTGCCTGATTCTCAGTATTTGCTTTTAGATTCTCTGGGTGTACATTTTTCTCTCCAGCTTGAAATTAGCATTCCTTTAAAATGTTTTCACACTCTCAAATTGTTTCCTAAATGTGCATATTAGCCAGCGAAACAGCTTGGCTTAGTTACTCTACATGCACCAACATCCATCTCAGCAAAAGTCTATTACACTTAATATGCCTTCCCCTCACTTCTCAGGCTCATAAAATCCAGAGGCACTAATGAAACCAGCTCTGTGGCTCTTTACACTGGTGCTAGAGAGTTCAGAGTGTCAAACGCTGGGAGAAGTGACGCTGTTCTGCTTTAGGAGCAGATGTATGCAAAAGATGGAGAGAATTGAATGTTGGCGTGAGGGTTTAACAAGCGTTAGCGAATGCTACCCAGGCAACATTCAGTAATGTCCATAAGCAAGCACACTCTTCACTTGCAGCAATGGCAAAACGGCCCCTCTCTGGCAAAGGCATGCACTTTGGTGACTTTAGCCCTGATGCCATTTCAGTATGGCTCTTTGTAGTCCAATAACTCCTGGAGGGAATGCTGTGAAAACAGCCTTTTATCTGCCTGGGAATTTGGAACGGAAAACAAAAAATAGCCATTGGGGAGAGATGAAACCACAAAAAAAGGGATTCTATTGATTTTGGTTGCCTGTGTTGGTGAGGATATTTGTTTTTCACTCAGCTTCAATGGAGTCAAGGCTCCGGCCTGCTTTCCCAAAGTAACCCTGGATCTATGCAGAAGGACACATGAGACAATCAGCTTTCCCCAAATCATATCAGTGAGTTTGGCACAGGGGCTCTGCCTTTGTGATGGGTGAGACAGGCCCCAACTGGAACAGCCCATCTTCCCTCCCTGCTCAGCTGACAGAGAGAAAATATGCACAGATATGCATTTGTGGAGATGGGTTCTCTTTTTAACTGTGCAGGTCATTGCACTGCATTTTCTATCACCACGAAGTTCCCATTTTCCCTGCCATTGCCCAATGCTGCATTCTCTTATTACCCTGTAGGTATAGGTGCCATTGTCTAGGGTGGGCACCGCATTCTTTGCTGGTCTGAAACTGCCCCTTGACGAACCTCACACACAGAGGGCCTGATTCAGATCTCACTCACACGAGGATAAATGAGGTGGACTCCAGTGGAGTTTTACATGGAGTTATCTCCAGAGTAACACCAGTGAGGTCAGAAAAGAGCCTAGAAACAGGAAATCGGGAGCTGGCAGAGAGCAGAGTTCAACAGCCTTCTCAATTCTGTGCATTTCAAAAAGGCCAGTAGAGAAATCCCCCTACACTGCCTTGAACCAGCCTGAGCTTATTGGCCAGCCCACTCCGAGGCAAGAGGCCTCATGCAGGGGTCATGACTCCAAAGGAGACTTGGCCGGGTGGGGGCTGATCCTCCCTCTCATGCTGCTTTTACACCAGCATGGCCTCAACTTCACCAGCTCCTGCTTGTGTGCAGTTACACACAAGGTCAAATTCAGGCCCAGGGGCAGCTCTTGCACAGGACTCTGCAAACAGGAACCAACCTCACTTCACAAGCTCCCCACCTGCCCCGCTCCCCAATTGACAGAGGCACCGAGGCTCAGGATGGGTCCATGTCACAACTGAGAGTGGAAGGGAGGACGTCCTCTCTCCTAGCCCTTTGCTCAGCCCACTAGACCCTGTTGCCGTCGGCCAGGGTGCTGCCATCAAGCAGGAAAACAAGAAGTGAGGCTGTGGTATGTGATGCTGAGAGTTGAAGAGGGACTGGCCTCGGGGGAGGTTTAGTGAGGGGGGCTTTTCAATGACGGGATAGAGGTGGGACCTGCTCGTGTCCTTCCCTTCACAAAACACTAGCCTTCCAGGTTCCTACTGTGAGCCCCTTCATTGCCTCTATTTTAAAGACAAGCTCCAGGCCCCTTGTGCTGAGCTTGCGCAATCTGTCCCCATTAAGCTGTCACACCCTGGTTTTAGGGACCTCTCAGACTTCATACATGCCTCTGAGCTCACTGCAGATGGTAGGTGATCCCAAGCGAATTTAGATGCTAACCCACCAAAATGGCTAACCACCCCCAGCCGCAGCTGGACATGCCACGGGCTCCCAAACAAAGGTAGCAAGAGATAATCATAGCTGCAGGAGGTGCTTACAGGCATGTGACCAACCAGCCAGCACCTGGTTCCTATAAGAGGTGGGGCTAAGAAGCTGAGGACCAGGCCAGGGTTAAGAGTTCAGGTTCAAGGCTGCATAGAATTCGGCTTTGAATTTAATTGCACAGTCTGCCATCTTGGGCCTCATCTACGTTAGGCCCAGGACACAGGCCTCCGTCCAGCTGTGGATCTGTCATGGAAGCAGAGCTGTGGGGGGCTCAGAGGCATCAGGAGATCCAGAGCTGAAACCAGCCAGCTATGAAATGTCTGGATGGAAGGCTCTAGTCTGGTCACCTTTCTAGCTGTAATGGAATCAGGGCAGAATCCTGGAATGATGATAGGAGATGGAGTGGATGGCTCTTCTGCATAGTGCCCGGGGAGGCGTAACCCCTGCCCTTCTACCCTACAGGTGCTTGTCACTATGGGAGCTTCTCCTGCAAGCGGATGTTGCGGAGGGGAGGTGTTGGGTGCTCCTGGGGTCTGTCTGGGGGCGGCAGGGTCCCCACTCTGTAGGGGAAGGGGCAGTGAGATATCTTTGGTGGCTGGATGGGGGAAGAGTCCAGGATAGCTGGCAGCTGGGAGGTATTTGGGCTGTGCATATCCTGATCAGATCACTGCTATACTGTATCTAGGAGAGCGGGGTTGCGGGGAGGCTTCTAGCCATGCATCTGCAATGCAGTAAATGTGCAGAGAGCCCCAGCACCCTGAAGAAGTGGAATGAACCAGTGCTGCCCTCCCTGCTCTCAGGCCCCTACCCCTTTAAACCAGAGCTCCGACACTCTGCCTGCCATCAAGTCTCCTTCTTCCCCTTCCCCACATCTACCTGTCTGCAGGGAGGGGGAGGGGAGAGGAGGTGCCTGGGAGCAGAGTATAAATCAGGGGCTATATCAGAGCATTTCATCCCTGACTGTGTAAAGAGCAGCTTTTGTGACTTCCTGATGTGATTTACCATACAATGACAACCTTTAATGTCCGCTGGTGTTATAATCTACTTTATCTTAATACAATCTTTCCCTGCTGAACCCTCCCGAGCCTTAACAGCTATTTTCAATGAAGTTTTTTTTTATTATTATGACTTGATACTGTGATTACTGTCGCACTCCTGCTCTTTGTAGAAGGGGAAATTAATAAGTTTTTTCTTAAGCACTTTGCACCAGAACTGAATACCAATCAGCCCCCAAGGCGGGCTCCCGCGCCTGCTGGATTCAATTACCAACCTTTGCTCTGACTTCCAAGACACAGCAGTTTTCAGATCAACAGCATGTCAGCACAAACAGGCCACGCTCCGCTCGAGCACCCAGCGTCCCCAGGCTGGGGGTTGGGTAATGGAGGGAGGGGATCAGGGTGGGAGACTTTACTCTCTACCCCACACTGCACTACTCCTGTTGATTCCCACATAAATATCCACCAAACTAACCCTCAAGGAGTCACCTCATCAGCCTCTACCACACCTTGATACCAGGGGGTCATAACACTGCCCTCCACCTGCTTCTCACAGAATCACTGCGCCAGCCTCCCTCCCCATCAGGGAATCACTGCACCAGCCTCCCTTCCTCTTCCCCCTCAGAGAACCACTGCACCAGCCT